>CM076610.1:2300300-2652324 GCA_038502775.1 Hippodamia convergens | reverse complement strand
CAGAATGAGTGTTTCAAACTTTTCGCTAACTTCACACTTGTTGGAAAGCAACACTCGATTACTATTAAACTAAAAATGATATTAACGGCAATAATAGGCACCAATTAGGCACCGTCTCACATCTCAGCGGTTGCCATGGCGAAAATCCACAAATTATCGTTTGAACTGCTTGACCATCTAGCGTACCCACTAGATCTAGCCCCAAGCGACTTGTTTTTGTTCTCTCATCTAAAAATTGTGCTCGGGGGACAAAGATTTTCGGCAAATTAAGAGGCAATCACCGTCGAGAACAATTATTTTGCAGAGAAAAATGCCGAGTACTATTTTGACGGGTTACAGAGATGGGAGCATTGCTGGTGAAAGGGTGTAGGGTTACGAGGAGATTATGTTGAAGAATAAACAAAACTTTCAGAAAAGATTTGTTGTATGTAGTCGGAAAATTTTCAGTCCACCCTCGTAATATCTTTGGTTGTACCCATTGTGTTTCGGATCTTTCACAAACAGTCATTTCGCTGCCGTCATGGCAAGGTGAAAATTTTATTCACTGTTCATAACTTTAATGTTATACAATAGTTCTGATAGCTAATTTACATATTTTGACTAGGGTGTAGTGTTTGTGAAGTAAGGACTTGTTTTGGTATTTTCTGCTCAACAACTTCTAATTGAAGCTTTTCCTTCTTCAGAGTTGCCGAAAATTTTAGGAACTGCATGTACTGACAATATAAAAGATGCGGACAATTCAGAGAAACACCGATTTCAGACCTAGAGGATAGGTTGAAAAGACTATGTGGCTAGAAGTCACCATCAATGCTTACCTTCCGTATCCTGCAAATCATTCCAAAGTTGGAAACCTTTCATTATCGAGAGGAAATAACAGTTCCGATTATGAGGAATTATACTCGAGACCAAATTGTTCAGAATCTTCTTTTCGGTGGTGTTCAAGTCTAACCATTTCAGAAACAACTTTTGCAGTTTTGAGCCTGTAGAATATTCTCTATAGCAAGTGATCACTGTGGTAAAAAATAAAAAGGCAATTCTCACTTTTGTTTAGGGCGTAGGCAATCTGTTTGAATATTTGAGATTCCATTTCATCTGTCGTGATTCAATATTTAAGCGCGCGAATAGGTTGTTCCATTTTATACGGTTTCGAAATTAAATTGACAGATCTGTCTCTCAAAATCACATCGAAGCTCCTTAACCTGCAGTCATAGAAAAAAGATTGCGCTCACAAAATATCACTGGTATGTTTTAGGATGTTTCGGAAATGATCGCATAATATGGAATTTTTTCGAAAAGTAAAATGCATTTCGTGAGGAGGTTTTCAAAGACTATCGACAGTCAATTTTCTATGACCCTTGACGTCTGTGGCATTTTTTTTGGTTCGCCTAATGAGACCTGTTGGGGAGTTGAAAATAATGTTAACGTGTGATAATCTCACAGAGTGCTCATTCTAGCACTCATTCATTAAAAAAAAATTGAACCCTTGCCTTCTGCACTTGTATTATGAATAACTATTTTATATATTCTTTTGATTGAGGGAGCTGAAATAAATACAATACATATTGGAACATAAAGTACCTAGAGGAGGTTAGTGCAACGGGTTACCATACAGATCTGCGTATGATTAATGAGGTTAGGGAAAAACCTCACCAGAAAAAAACCCTGACCTCCCTGTGAAAAAAAAAATTAATAAAAATATTATGGCAGAGGATCTTGAGAGAAATTTACGTGATCTAGAAGAACAACTTCATGTATCCTTCTGTGGACAGAGAAACAGTTTCTTTGCCAATATTCCTGAAATCTTTATTCTGAAAAAAAAAAGACAACAGCAGAAAATCCAATTATTTATAATGCATCCGTTACTTCATGTATAATCTCGAAACCAGCTTGAAATTTATAAATTGGACAACTATTCATAAAATGTTATATTGTCTTCTCAACTACCCCACACTCACAATTAGGGCTTTCAACCGAATTCCATCTGAAGAGCATGTTGTTGCATCGTCCATGGCCTGTTCTTATTTGACCATTTTTTCTGGGAAGGTCAGAATCAGGAACTATGATGGAAGGATCAGTAATCTCTGTTAAAAAAAATTGGATGCATTCAATTCAGATTGCCAAATTTCTTTTTCACTTCGATCCATAACGATTGAAAAATTTGATCAAAATAGTTTACGCGCTTTCAATCTTGGGATCTTATTATCATGAATATAGTGAGTATGGAAGATAAATTTGGAAAGGAATTAGGTTTGTTCCAAAAATTCAAAGTTGTTGTCTCTCTGCGTATTAGGGGGTGGGCGAATATTTGAGCGGAGTGGTAACCAAGGAGTAGGTGTAGATCTGATAGTACCAGTGATATCGCTCATAGAAAAATTTAGTTGGGCATCACTTTTAATACTGAACATTGTTCAACTAAAGAGGGCAATAATATTCAGCAGCAGAAAAAACCAAGGCTAGCGGTGCCATACAAAGTGTTGTTGTATCAGCGCCCCATGAAATACCAGCTAGTTTCTGAAGGATGTCATTCCGAGTTTTAAGCTTCAAACGCAGATCCTCTGAATTGGCATTGAAATTAAGAGCGGAATAGAGTTTTACTCCGAGTTATCTAGGATTAAATTATGTTTTTAAGGAAGAAGAACCGAAAGTGACACTCAATTCTGTATATTTCTGATGTTTATTTCAATGAAAATATGAAACTCCGGTTTAATTTTCCTAAGGGCACATACTACGCCACTTAAAAAAATAATTTTTCGTGATTTACAAATCTGCGGAAAGTGTACTTTCAATTTTCTGAAAATTAGAATGATAAAAAGCCAGAGCAATATCATCAGTATAAATGAATTTTTCGGAAAAAGTAGTTGGAATATCATCCAAATACAAATTAAAGAGAAGATGTGCCAAAACTGAACTTGGCGCAATACCATTCAAAGTTTCAAGAATTTCACCATCATTATCCACAAAAACAACAAATATTCCGTCGGATAACTTATTTTCTAATAGTCTTACCATTTTTTCATAAATGATAAGATAAAGTTTATAAATAATCAATCTTTCTATATTGTACCTTGTACCGTAAGCTGCGGATAAATCAACGAATGCTGTCCTTGTTTTTAATCTAATACATTTTTTCTACAAGCGTACGCTTTCAACCCCTTTCCCGCAAGCATTTCAATTCGTAAAGAGTCACATTTCCAAACAGTCCGGGAAACACCTCTGATATTCCATTCCCGCACACTTTTCAGTGAATTATGATATTTTTCTATGCACCGAATGTCAACGTACTATGGTAAAGACATGTAGAATTACGTTCGACATGTATAAAGATGGGATACGAAGCGACTACAGTGATGTGAGCGACATCTGTAGTTTCAAAAGTAACTACTTACAATGTGTGGTACTCGAGTAGTTGAAGGTAGGACTTTTTAGGATCAATTTATACTAACACGGGCAATTTTTGAAGCTAATTGTGATAAGGGAATTTTTTGCTTGATTTGATGAACTCAACCTCAGGGCTCGCCCTCCACATCAAGAGCTAGAGCGAAAGATCTTCTTACACCAAAGTCTAAAAAGACATTGAACAGTTTATTTATAACTGATGAATCATCTTACGATAGTGACTACTCTCAGGCAGATATAACACTCCTAACAAGAGAGATTCAACCGAGTTCAGCAACTTTTGAGAATGACCTTGAGATGTTTAATGAGGTGAACTATCTCAAACAATCACAGAAATAAATAATGAACGTAAACAGATGAGAAAACAAAAATTAGAACATAAATATGATATCAAAGATATGGGTCCTTTTATATACATTCATCCTATGAATTTAGGTAAAAAACTGGCCGCGTTGAACATCAAAGGTATAATAAACATATCTAAAAAAGGCAAAAAGAGAATTTCTATCGAGTTTGATATACCAGATCGAGCCAATAATTTTTTGAAGGAGCATCCATTCCTACAGGATCAGGATATTGATGTGTTCATCCCTTCGCGCATGATGTGTAGCAGGGGAGTTGTAAAGAATGTAGGTTCTGAAATAACGAAAGATGATTTTTTGGATTTTGCCGAATCGAGAATAACAATATTAGATGCTCGCCAACTTCATAGAAGGGTAGTTAGAGAGGGCATCGTTAGCTATGAACCATCAAACACATGGGTCTTAGCATCATTTAAAGGAAGAAATATCCCAGACAGAATTGGTTTGTGGGGCTGTATCAGGCATGTCTCTTTATATGTGGGACCCGTTCGGAGTGTGACCCCGAATCTATGGAGGGATAGTATGGTTAAATCATTTATATCTCGATTTCATCTCGTCTTCCCTAAGTAGAATTTAATATTTGCCTTTTATCACATATGCCAAGATGTTTAAGATACTACAGTGGAATGCAAGATCAATCATCCCCAATGTAGACAATCTGCGTGCCCTACTGGAGGAGCACCGTCCAAGTGCGATTCTATTATCGGAAACTTCTTAAGCTTAATAAGGACTGGAACTTTGGGATTCATGGCTTCCATAATATGAGACGCGGGTAACGGATAGGTACTCATCTATGATCCCGATAGGTTTATGTCCTAGTACCATACAGGGGAGACCATTGTCCTATCCTAAATTCATATCTAACCCCATATTTTTTCCTTTCAATATCCATACAAATTCATTCGCCAACTCGTTTGGCCAACGCGGCGAATTATGGCTAATTTACCACCTATTATGTAAAATGCCAATGATTAAAACTTCAATACCCCAGGCGAGTAGAGCAAAACGCTCAGAATCTCGCACTGATTCTATATCAGTCTGCCCCACGGATTCTGGGGGGGGGTGCAAAGAGTTGGTACCAAGAAAAACACCATTAAAGATCTGGAAACTATACCTAGCAACATATAATGTAAGATCATTACTCTCAGGAGAACGATTGATTGAGCTAGAGTCCGAACTGGAACTCATTAAATGGGATGTCGTAGGTCTCGGTGAAGTCAGGAGACAGAGAGAACAGCTCTACAAACTAGATTCAGGCCACACTTTCTTCCATGCTGGAAACGATAACTGGATTTCTTATTCACAAACGTCATAATCCTAGCATCGTGTCCATCAAGAAAATATCTCCCAGATTAATTTATGTGATACTCAGATTGAACAAGCGATAGTGTATGAAGATTATCCAAGTATACGCACCAACTACCAATCAGACTGATGAGGAAGTGGATCTCTTCTATGACGATGTGAGCAAGGCTTGGGAAGATCAGAGAACCCACTTCACATTCCTATGTGGGGATTTCAACGCAAAGGTTGGATTGAAGACTAACAACTCGGAGACTGCTCTTGGAGGTTTCGGTTCGGAGGGCAGGAATGATCGTGGCGAGATGCTGCTTGGCTTCCTCTTGCAAAATAACTTATTTCTAATGAACAGTATTTTCTGCAAAAAAACTTAATCGCAGATGGACCTGGAAGAGCCCAGATAATCGAACAAAAAACGAGATCGACTATATAATAACTGATAAAACAAATACTATCAAATATGGGTCAGTACTAAATAAGTTTTTTATGGGTAGTGACCATCGCATAGTCAGAGCAAAAATCGTACTGAACCTACAAAAGGAGCGCCGAAACATGATGCCCAAACCAAAAGAAAATCCTTGGAATCCTCCGACTGATATAAACGGTTTTCAAAAAAACATAGGTCATCTTCTGGAACAGTCAAATACGGAAGAAAACATCGAACAATTAAATGACGCTATAGTCAAGGCATTATATGCAAGCGAAAGTGTACTACACACCCCTATATGATCATTTGTCCTTTTTGTGTAAAAGTGACTTTGTTCATAAGGGAGTGTTTAGATGTTAAGGGGGTTGACAAATGAGAGCGGCTTCATTGTCAACCTAACAACAAAATTTAGGCTCTCTCCACTTCGGAGAGAGGGTGGGTCCGGCCTTTTGCAGAAGTGAGAAGGTCTTGGTGTTATTTTTCTTCTTAGAGAGAATTCTGAGTATTAGGAATTATTGAAACCACTGAAATAACTTAACAAAAACATCTATTTCCCCAAAATACCTACAAAAATTTACTGGAGTAACAATTTAATTCCTACGTCTGCACTTCAGACTATATCAGTAAAATTTTTAAAAGAAAGTATAAGGTTTCCTATTTTCTACGTTACTTAATTACCCAGATTTCAACATAACATAATACTACGAAATTACACTGTGAGCTGATAGGAGATGGAAGATGGCAAGACTTTTGGACTCGACAATTCTCATCTGATAAAATTAGAAAATTCTGACCTTTTTATCTCCCGCGTTGGTATGTAATCCAAGTTTCCTGAAATAAATCACTCCCGGTACGATTCACTTCCGTTTTCGCGAAACTTTAACCTAATTCCCGATCGCGTTTCCTGACTCGAATATCCTAACTGAAAAAAAAACGTAAAATTCCCCTTTTTACAAACAACTACTACTTCGGTCCCCCTTTCTCGAAGCTACCTAGTATTTCCGTCAACTACGAAATAAACCTGTATCTTATTCCCGTAACGTACCTACTCAAACCGTTTCACCCTTCGAAACGACCTAATATTTCCCAAGTACCGAAATTTGAACTTTACCGATTCCCGACGGCTTCTCCGTCTTCCGAGTAATCTAAGGATATCTTTCGCGACCGGAGTCCCTAGATGCACTCTTTCTGACCTTCCGCGGAGCAACCTGGAAAATCTCACGGAACCGTCATCCCCAGGTCTACTGACTTCTCCCTTTGGAAACTAATGTGCTTCCACCTCTAGTGGGTGGTTCCTCCTCACCTAACCTTTTTGAGTAGTACCAATCAGGTATCAAAAAAAAATTTCCTCTCCTTCTCCAAATTAGGCGTGTCTTGACAATGACTAAATACTCAATTTTGCAATTCAGCAAAGATTTTCCTTCTCACGATTTTTCTGCTGAGATCCCAAAGTGGAGCCCAGTTCGTACGGATATTTATAATAACTGATAAAAGATCTGGTGAATATTTCATTTCACAGACTGCGAAAGGAAATTATTCGTTTATCTCCAGACTTCGAAGTCATTGAGGATCGAATAACAGCTCTCTGATAATCCCGTGAGCAACATTGTATTTACGTTCATTCTCAACTATGTGAAACGAAAATTCAATAATTCCCATGGTTTACCACAAAAGAAAGTATTGCTCGAAGACACAAAAAGAAGGAAAAATCAGTGCATCAACTAGAATATTAATGAAAGAGAGAAGAGACAAAGGAAGCCAGAAAACAACCACCGACGAAGAGATGAAAGCGATAAATAAACAAATATCTAAGGCTATAAGAAAAGATATCAGACAATACAAGAAGGAAAAGATTGAAGAGACTATGGAGAACCAAAGCATGAAGGTGTTACGCAGAAAACTGAGAAATGGAAAAGGAGAAATAAATAAGCTAAAAAACAAACAAGGGAATATAACAACAAATAGAAACGAGATACTGAAGACTGTGGAGGAATTCTATCATGAGCTATATAAGAGCTGTCAGGAGATCGACGAGGAATACGAGGAAAATTTTTTAACTTCAAAAAAGGGATTGTCAACCAAGGATCAGAAGAAATACCTAATATCACCCTAGGAGAGATAGAACTGGCCTTGAAGAAAACAAAAAACAACCGATCACCAGGTGAAGACAATATTATGTCGGATACAATAAAAATAGGTGGCCAGAGTTTACTTGGAAAATTAAGAGATCTTTTCAATCTCTGTCTCTTCAGTGGCTCGATTCCTGAGAGATGGCATAACTCCGTCGTCATATTACTCCATAAAAAGGGTGACACAGCCGATTTGGATATTTATAATATATATCAGAATACATTGAAAAAAATCTAATGGAAATAACCCTCAAGGATGAAAAATAACCGTAGACACGTGTTTCGGGCTCTAGGCCCTCATCAGTACGGTGAAAAGATGGTAAATCAAAACGCATAACGGAGTCAACACAAGGAAGCCAGCCGCACATTTGTTTTGATTAACCATCTTTTCACAGTACTTATGAGGGCCTAGAGCCCGAAACACGTGTCTACGGTTATTTTTCATCCTTGAGGGTTATGTCCATTAGATTTTTTTCAATGTATTCTACAAATTCCCTCATTATCAATCACTCTTCTAATTATAAATCAGAATGCCACAATGACGGTTAAGTTGTTCGAAAACACTGAACCCATACCGATTGGACGTGGAGTGAGACAAGGCGACACAATGTCCCCAAAATTGTTCATAACAGTCCTTGAAAGAGCATTCAAACAGATTAATTGGGACAAAAAAGGCATTAATGTTGACGGAAAATACCTTAACAACTTACGTTTCGCGGATGACATGGTTCTCGTTTCGGATAACCTCGAGGAAATGAGTGTAATGATAAATGACCTGAAGAGGGCGTGCGAGGAGATTGGTCTAAAAATCAACATGAAAAAATCCAAATTTATGACAAATCTTGTTCCCAGTTCGAATATCGACATTGATGGCTGTGAGGTTGAAAGGGTCGAAGCTTATATATATCTTGGCCACGAAATTCGTATCTCGAGAGACAACCAAACAACCGAACTGAACAGAAGACTCACTCTCGCATGGGCGGCCTATGGCAGACTGAGGATATATTCAAGGGTGATATTCCTATTCACCTAAAAAGAAACGCTTTCAATAAGTGCGTGCTTCCAGTTTTAACATACGGTGCCGAAACCCTGACATTAACAACCGCAACTGCCAGGAAGCTTAAAGTGATGCAGAGGAAGATGGAGAGGTCGATGTTGGGTGTGACTCTAAGGGATCACATTAGAAATGAAGATCTACGAAGGAGAACAGGCGTAGAAGATGTAATCACCGTTGTGGCAAAGCTCAAATGGAACTGGGCAGGTCATGTCGCACGGATTAACGACAAAGCGATTGCTGGAGTGGAGACCACGACAGGACAAGAGGAGTAGAGGAAGACCGCCTACTCGCTGGACGGATGACATAAAAAGAATGTCCAGTAACTGGATCCAGACAGCCCAAAATAGAAGCGAGTGGAAAAGAATAGAAGAGACCTATGTCTAACAATGGACGCAAAAGGGTTGTATGATGATAATATGAGACAAGAGCGAGATACTCGAGGAGGAGGTATTGCCTCTCTTGTTAAAAAACAACATACCGTTCGCAGAACTCAATTTGAACTTCGTTAAAGGTCCGGATAAACTTCAAATTCAGGGAATTAAAATAAATGAACTTAACCTTAGTATCATCAATATGTATTGTCCACCAAACATTGTGCTACCCACTACTTTTTGGAGATCTTTGATTGATAACTTAACGCAACCTTATATCATATGCTCGAGATCCTTCTTGGGGTTCGGGGGCGCAAAACATAAATGGTAAAGTGTTGAGTGAACTTCTATTAACAGACGATTTATCCATACTCAATGATGGCTCAACAACCAGGATCACAGTACCGGGTACCAATTTGAGTGCTCCTGATATAACGTTATGCTCAACCAATCTCGTATTCAAGTCAAAATGGGAAGATATTCCTGATCCAGGAAATAGCGATCACTCTCCTATTAAGACATCATTAAATTTTGCACCACAAACATGTGGAGCATACTATTCGCATTTTTCAACTCGGAAATATAACATATCTCACGCGAACTGGTTGAAATATCAGGAACACATTGAAAATGCTATAGAAATACAGAGCCCAAAAAACTTGGAAGAACTCAGGGATATCATTATAGAAGCAGCTGAGGCCTCAATACCAAAGCGAAAAAACCTGCGGCCAACATCCTACAGGAAACAATGGTGGAATGACGAACTAACAGGAGCGGTGAAGACAACGTCAAGAGCTTTCCGGGAATACCTACATTACCCATCTCTTGAAAAACTCCTACAAGCTAAAAAATGTCCAAGCTGCGGTTTAAAAATAAAATTCGGCAGGAGAAACGCAATTCCTTCATAAAGTTCTGTGAAAATTTGTCTACATGTAATGGAAAAAAGCTCTGGACATATATAAGGAGATTCAAGCGTGGAATTAATCCGCCAGTAATTCGGGTTAAGTCTCAAACATGTGGACAGGAGATAATCAAAAGATTATGTACTTTGCAGAATATATGTAAATATCCCTCACCCGTGCTGTTCCAGAAAATTATCGCCCTTCAACGTTTCCACCTATTACTCTAGACGAGGTGATTTTAATCATCGGATCAAAAAAATTATCCTGCCCAGGTAAAGATGGTATTACATATATAATGTTGAAAAATATGCCGATGCAGGCGAAGAAATGACAGGAATTTTTAACCAACTATTCATTGACCCACATATTCCTCTGGTACTTGAAGATACTGTGGTTTTCCCCTCTATGTAAACCTAATAAGTGTCCGGATGACCCGTTGAGTTACCGGCCTATCTCTTTGACGTCGTGCATCTTGAAGCTGTTTGAATTCCTCTTAGCCACCAGGTTGGGAAGATTGTATCAGCAATCAGTTGATGACGGGAACTGATCAAAAAGCAGAGCCCTGCTTTTGTTTTGTCGATCAGGATGTTCCTTTAAAAGCTCAACAAAGAATTCTCAATTTAATGGAAATTTATGAGAAGTATAATTCGAATTTCGCGCCTATTCAAAGTTTTCTGTACTGAATAATGTTTTCAGCGCCATCTAGGTGTCAAAAGTAAGAAACTAGCCAAAATCGTAGTCGGATTTTAGTACCACAGATATAAGGGCGTTTCCTATCTTCCTAACTCTATAATATTTGATTTATGGGTATTATCAAATTTGATCTGTGTGTTGAATTCAAATCGATCTCATATAAGCGCTTGTTGAAAAAATATTGTTCATCTTGTGCAGAAAGTATCTTTCCCATACTCGATTGTTTGCCCCAACTCCTCTCCGCGTTGTACGGGCAAGGGCAATCTCGTACGGGAAAGTAAAACTTTCTGCACTTGATAGGAAAATAACTATAAACGAGCAATTCTTGAATATATATTTATTTTTTAACCAGGCTATCGGAAACGACTCCAACGATTTTCATGAAAGTAACAAATTAAGGGTTTTTCGGCCCAAGGAATCGATTTTATCAAGGTTTCAGGTCCGAAAAGAACTCAAAAAATGAATAAAAATCGATTCAGAATGATTATGACGTTTCAAAAAATACGATGACAATCAGAGCGACTCACAGATATATTTCATTCTCTATGTTTTCGAAATTCAGTCAAAATGCTTATGAAGATAGAATTGTCCTCACGCTCAAGTTGGATATTCGTGGTATTCCTAAAGGGCAAAAACTGAGGAACCGACGAAACAATAACCATGCTTGAAATTGATTTAGGAGTTGTACTTTGAATATTATTTATCAAGTGATGGAATACTGACATTCTGTGCTCAAAATAGATTACGAGGTACGAGGGTGGTTGTGCACACCAAGAGATTAAATTAAATTAATAAATTTGTTACGAAGTACTCAAATTTATTAATTTAACTCAAAATAGATGTTGAGTTATATTCTATGTGTATGGATCCCCAGCCATTCAGGCACAGAATACTAATTTACATTCATATGCATTCAGGCATAATAGGTAATGAAAAAGCACATAAGCTGGCTAATGAAGGTAGAAACAAAAGTGTAATGAAATATAAAGGAGACTGTCAGGATGTTTATAACATGATTAGACAGGAAGTGAAGAGAGAATGGTATGAGGAATGAGGAATGGAGGAAAATAGGAAAGAATAAGCGAAAAATATACGTTGCAGAATGAATTCTGCAAAAAACGAACTAATTGAAACTAATTTATCAAGAAAAACCTTAACAACAATGATGAGACTATGATCGGGACCAGTGGCGGCTTTTGGGGGTGGCGAACGGGGCAATCGCCCGGGGCCTCGCACTTGGTGGGGCCTCGCGCTTGGTGGGGCCTCGAGCGCTACAACCCGAGCAAATTTTGATATTGATTTAGATCCCTAATTATTTATAAAAGTTTGAACATAAGGGTTAATTCGAAAAAAGTTAGTTCACCAATACATTCATCCAGAACAAAATTGAAGAAACCATTTTGTAGTTTTTGAATATTGCGCTTTGTTGGAACGTCCGAATGGGTAATTGAGGCACTAGATGTCCGATCCACCAGATCAGAAGGTAGAAAAGAATGCACAAACACAATTAGGGTGAAAATTATCTAAGTATTTAGGTAAAATGTTTACTTATCCCAGATGTTGGAACCTCATAAAATATTTATAGACCTGTTGACCGTCTCTTTGAAATATTCGTTGAATTATCGTCTTATGAATGAATTCATTCCATTGTAGAGAATTACGGAAGGAGGAGAGCAAAATCTTTTTTTTTCAAACCTAGTGATTAGGGATAAAAATATTGGGTTCAGTTTTGTTATATTCAATTTTTTCCATTGTTTTCGGTTCTTCAATTACATTCAGAGGTCATTATCACATTTTTTGAATAAATCAAAATTTTTCCTGTCATTGAATTGAGAAAATAATTCAATTCGTTAGTTTCTCAAGCCATTCTTTTCAGTGTGGTTCTTGTAAGTATTATTATTATTATTATTATTATTATTATTAATTCATAGTAAGAGTTAAGATACCTATAAACTCATATAACAATTTAGTAAAAAAAAAAAATATATATACCAAAAGAAAAAAAAAATGTAACACTGAGAAGAAGAAGTGAAAGTTATGTCACTGAAACAGTTCGTCGAAACGGTTCTTGAAACAATTAACAGATGGTGAGTCCACTACGCGCGCAGGAAGGCGATTCCACTCATCGAAAATGCGGTTGGAAAGAAAGTGTTGCCTGGTCGTAGTTCTGAAGTTTTCCTTGCACAGTTTGAACTTGTGTCCACGAAGACGCGGGTCGTTATTCAGCGAACAGAGGGGCGACAAATCTACTCCGAAGAGGCCATTTAAGGCTCTATACGTGATTATCATATCACCGCGTTTACGCCTTTCAGAAAAACTGGAAAGGCCCATAGAAGAAAGTCTTTCACTATAAGAGGGTCTTGTAACGCCATAGGGGATGCGTGTCGCCCGACGTTGGACTTTTTCGAGAAGATCCTCGTCGCGCACTAAATTAACACTCCACACAGGTCCAGCATATTCGAGAATTGGTCGTACGTAGGTCTTCAGGAGTGTGGAACATGTTGACGAGTCACATCCTCGGAAAGACTTTTCTAGCAAATACACTAGTCGATTTGCTTTCATAGTGATATTGGTGATATGCTCCGACCAGGAAAGATCTTCATTAATGGTGACACCCAAATCAAGGTGACTTCTCTCGGAATTAATGATTTGGTTCGCCAACGAATAACTGCGTCGTGGATTATTTTTACCCAAGTGAAGCACAACGCACTTCGTCAAGTTGAGGGGCAGTAGCCACTGTTGGGACCACTGAAACAAATTGTTCAGATCATCTTGCAAATCTTGTCCGCTGTGTAGTGCGTTATTGAAAATTTTTGCATCATCGGCAAATAATGCAAGCTTGGAACTCACGGTACAGGGCAGGTCAGATGTGTAGAGAAGAAACAAAAGGGGCCCCAAAACCGAACCTTGGGGTACACCACTAGTCACCTGCCTCGAATCAGAAAGCGAACTCCCCACTCGCACCTGGAAACTTCTAGAAGTAAGGAATGCCTCTATCCATCGTAACAGACTTCCCCGCAATCCAAGATGTTCTAACTTGAGGAGAAGACGCTTGTATGGTACTCGGTCGAAGGCTTTAGAAAAGTCCAAGTATATGACGTCAATGGGTATATTCTTATCCACCATGCGTGTCCAGACATCAACACAACTCAGGAGATTAGTGATCACTGAACGTCCTGGCAGGAATCCATGCTGGCTTTCCGGAATCAAGTGATTCTCAAGAGCAAACTCACGCACTCTCTCCAGGATTATACGTTCGCAGATTTTTGAAATAATGGAGATCAGACTGATGGGTCGATAGTTATCGGGACAGAGTTTATCTCCCTTTTTGAAAATCGGAGTAACCAAGGACTTAAGCCAAGACGCTGGTAGGGAATGGGAGCTGAAAGATTCTCTGAAGATAATTGACAGTGGGTAGGAAATGGTGTTTGCACAGTTTTTCAAGACTGTAGCCGATATAGAATCGGGACCCGGAGCGGACGAGGTATCAAGTCCTCGGAGGTGTCTCCTAATGATTTCCACAGGAAAATCAACCTCAGAAATCGAAACAGGCGACCGAGGGGTGGCCAGAGTCGGGATCAGATCATCCTCTAAAGTAAACGCCGATGCGAAGCTATCAGCGAAAACATTGGCGCTATCTTTCTCGCTTGTACACAACATACCATTGCTGTTACGAACTAAGGGTGTTCTTACTTTGCAACATAAGGATGATCTGAGGTACTTGAAAAGGCGCTTTCGGTTCCTGGAGCCAGCAATTCCGTTCTCATAATCTTTCTTGGCCTGCAACAGTACACTGGATAGGTGATTGCTATAGTTTCTGTGTGAGATATAATCAGATACTAGTTTATGTCGAGTATATCTTTGCCACATAGACTTTTTATGTCTTATCATTTTGAGAATGTCCTGGTTAATCCATGGTTTCGAGGGAATATATGTTAGAGTTTTTGTGGTAGAATATTGGGCAATAGCGTAGTTAAAACAATCATAAAACACTTCCCACATTTCGTCTATAGTTGCACAGGAGGAAAATTGCTCGTCCCAATCTATTCCTCCGAGAAAGTCGTTCAAACCTTGGAAGTTTGTAACTGTAATAGACTTCTTCTGCTTCAACGGGGGTCCGGGAATATTTAGTTGAAGCTCGGTGAGTAGGGTGATGTGGTCAGATTTACCGAAAGGCGGGAGGTGGAGAATATCCGAAACGAGATCCGTGTCACTGACAAGAACGAGGTCCAGAAGAGAAGGATTTTGGTTAAGTCTGAAGCGAGTGGGAGAGTCAACAAGCTGGGAATATGCAGACGACTGAAAAAGCCGTAAATATGGTTCCGAAGAAGGGTGGCAGCCAGTAGCTGAAGAAAGTGGCCAGTGTATATCCGGAAGATTAAAATCCCCAGCAATGAAAATGGTTTCTCTAGTTTTTTGAAGATTACTTAAGTAATTGACAAAGTGAGGGTCGTTGGCTGAAGACCGCGGTCTGTAAACGCAACCAATTGTGAGAAAAGCACTCCCACCAATTGAAACATCAATAAATATATTGTCAATTCCAGGAAAAAGGCCTGAAAATGAGGTAAGTGAACACTGGTCAGCTACAGCATCACGAACAAAGACGCAGACCCCTCCATGACCAACAGTTGTTAAACTGTCCTGCCTGAAGACTGAATATCCTGGTAGATGAATGGTATTGTCAGGAATTGCATCGTGTAGCCAGGTTTCAGACAACAGAATAAAATCTGGTGTTTCGGTTTTGACAAAAGTCAATAGCTCAAGGTATTTCGAGCAAAGAGATTGGACATTGGTATAGGCCACACACCATGTCTGAAACCTTGAATTTAGTTTTTTGCAGCGAATCTCTGTGGAACCTCAATAATAGTGGGAGCTCCCCTCACAAACTTTATGTCAATATTTGATTCACCCTCCAATCTTCTGCGCTTCAGTTCAACTCGAAGATGTGCGAGCTCCTCCATCTGCTGAGGCGTCTTGTCATCAGATATGGTGCAGTTCTTCCAAGATGGTTTGTCGTGGATTCTATTCTTTCGTCTGAGAATTGTAGACACGATAGAAGAGTTAGAAAAAGTTACCCTGAGTGGACGTGGACGCGAGCAGTTTGATCTACCAATCCTGGAAAATGAGATACGCTGGCTGTTGGCTCTGGAGTCGACGTGATCGAGAAGTTGGGCAATCACTCTATCATCGCACTCAGCCTCCGCAACTCCCCTAATCAGAATATTGTGGGACCTTTTGACACGCTCAATGATCTCCGAGGTGAAGAGGAACAGGGAAAACTGTTTTCTCTATTTCAGTATCGTAATGAGTTCATTACAGTACTAAAAGTAGTGCTGTAATGAAACTCATTACAGCATTGTTTTCAGTTATATTTTTCGTTTTTTGATTGTCAGTACTGACCTCCGATCGAATCAAGTTTCGAATCAAATCAATTCAAATTCCGTGATCTGTCAAATTTCGTATGTCACACCAACTGCCAAGATACAAAACAAAAGTCACTAATCTGAATTTTCATTTGAATTTCGAGAGGTTTTCACAAAAATTGACTGAAATAGAGAAAATACCGTCTAATACTCGTTGCAGAAGGCAATTCCAACACTCATGCTATCGAAAACTCGCTCCTTCGTCGCTCGTTTTCGAACTTCGCATTCGTGTTGGAATAGGAGCTCATTCTGCAACTTGTTTTAGAATATACTATTCTGGCACAGTTTTACTACCGGAAGATAGCAGATCGAACTTAGATTCAAGGGCGCTTAGTTTGAGTTCCACAGTTGAGTTTTTCTGGGATATCAAAGCTAATTCGGCCTGACATTTCGAAATGTCAGAATCGTGCTCTTCCAGAGTTTTACAATGAGTGTTCAGGAGTGTAGAGTGCTGTCTTATATCATTTGAGTGCTCTTTGAGTAAGGACTTCCATTCTGACAGTTCGGAGCTCAAAGTATTCTGTGACTCCTTAATCTCCGAAATAACCAAAGATATTTCGTTCAGCTTAGCCATGATCACTCCAAAATGGTTAGTCTCCAAAGGTTGGGGGCAAGCTCCACTTGCAGCAGAGTTATTGAATCCATCGTCCATACGAGATGATTGGGCATCTGCCACATTACAGCAGGCAGAACCCACATCCCCAACACAATATCCGCAAACCCAGGCGTCCTCCCGACTACCCGCTAGTTGCTCTATCTCGTTGTAAGGCAATCTAAGGCAACTGATGTGAAAATATTTGAAACAAACCGTACACCTCAGAAGTTGACTTTCAGAATCCTTAAAACATATATGACACCTCATATTGGTGAAAGAGGGATGGAAACGGGGATTTAACACTTTTCACTCTCCTGGGTCTATAGGAGAGACTTATCACAGAAAGACGACCGCGGATAATAGGAACAAGGATGAGGAGAAAAATAAAAGAGGTTACGGTTCAGTGTTGAGCAGTTTATACCGATTACAGGCAGGCTACACGAACGAGCATCTGGACGCCCGTGCCACAGAACATACGCTGATGACGTACTTATAACGATACCGGTGTGAATGAAAACAAAGAAATCAAAATAAAAAAAAGAAACCCTTCTAGTGACCGGAGCGAACCAGATTGTGAGAATTGAGTAATTCCTACCTTGCTCTTCCAATGAACAAACTTAAACTTGAAATTCTGATAAATTAACCGATAAAATTAGTATAAAAGCGGAGCACTTCGATTGTACGTAAACACAATCAGTATCACATCGACATGACCAAATTTGAATACCAACTATCACATGAGTTTATCCAATACATAATACTTCATTCAGCAGTATATCGGATACTCAAAAGTATCTAAGTTGCACAACACTACCACGAACAGCTCTGAGCTTCACGCCCTCAATCAAACTCATAAGTGGCTCCTCTATCGCTCGGACAATCCCATGAAAAATCATATATGGCGGATTTTGCAGAGAATTCTTCGATAAAAATATCGTAAAAAACCACTGTTTCCAATAGAAATTCACATACAAGATGGCGCCATTTCTCAAGAAACTTTCTATTCTGTTCATCTGGATCATAAAAATAAACAGTTTCATCTTCATGGTCTTCTCTTCGAAACCGGAAATTACCACCATTAACCCTCCCCCCCTTGTGACGCCAGTGCCATCGTCAACGCAATCCAGTCAACAAGAATCTGAGCTCGAGTCTATGTCTGCTGGAATGAAAAATCTAAATCTTCAAAATGACCAAGGTTTGTGGCCCATAACAATTTCTGATGTATAAGACCGAACTGAGATTGTACTAAAAGGTCCAATTCGGGTTGAAGTTGATTCATTTTTCCTCAAATGAAAATGGATGGCGATTCAGCGAATATCACTATAAGATAATATTAATTAACGGTGAAAAGATTGACAGGCGCTGAATGATTTATTCACAAACAAAAGATGCTGAAAGGAGTGTTTCTAGACTTAAAATCATAAACACATATTTAAGGAATTGGATGACACAAAATCGGCTTTCAGCCCTTGCTATTCTATCAATAGAAAATGACGTAGCTCATTCGATCGATCATGACACTTTAATTAAAGATTTCAGTGCTAGGAAATTCCGCAAACATTAATTTCAAATTTATCATTTCTGAATTTGTTAATTTTGTAAATCTTCCAAAGTTATATTATATTTATATGTTATATTATATTATCATACGAAGAATGTTGTGGTACCCCGTTCCTTTTTTTACCTCAGCTTAGGTTCTTTTTGTTTCAACATTTATTGTATTATTTTAGCTCTCTTATTCAAAAGAATATATATATATATATTTTAATTAAAACTAAATTTTTTTATTTTTATAAAATATGACAATAACCTATACAGAACAGCCGGATTTACTTTCGCATCACATACTTTTCACGAAGGAAAAAGGGCCCCGCGAAGACTTCCCGCCCGGGGCCTCGCAATGGCTAAGGCCGCCCCTGATCGGGACATATGCAATCACCACAACATTTAAATGAAATAAAAATCAAAGAAGATGATAAAGGCACTTGCGGTGAACTTGGTGATTTGAAACATATTTTTTCGAATGTTCACTAAATGCGAAAAATTGCATACAATTCTATTCCAAATTGGAAAATTTTTCATTCCATCGCCCAATTAACTTTTTTGAAGTCATTTTCAGCTATTCTCTTGATATAGCGAAGATCATTTTAGAATTTCTTAAAAACCATAGACAAAATCTATGTCTATGACATAAACTGACTTTTGAAAGTGGGTGCATATCTAATGGATAAGCCCATCGTTTCCCTAGAAATTGGAAAACAAAAAGAAGAAGAAGAAGAAGGAGAACTATATTCTATAGCAGTCGTGGAGAAAATCAATTAATTGTGTCATTTTATCTCACATGTTTACTTGAAAATCGACCATTTCTGAGACTTTTGAACTAGAAGAAAATATGCCGGTTGATATAGAGATAGAGTAACGCCAGTCTGCAAATTATTTACTAAAATTTAAGCAGCAGCACACCGATTCAAAATAAAATGGAAGAAATTGAAAGGTCGCAGAATATCATTTCCAACAACAATCTTATTCATGAGGTATTTGGTAATAGCTCAGCCAATAGACATTATGAAGGGATTGAAATTTAACATCAATTGAAAAATCAAAATATTGTCACGATTCTGCGAAGTTGAATGAAAAATAGAAATTGTCTAACGCAGGAGTCTAATAGCGATTTAGACTCCGAAACGTTACGCTTCAGAGTTTAAAGTGTTTTCTTCTTGTTCATTGTTAGGAACAATTTCTTCTCGTAATGTTTTTTCCTCTGACAAATTGAGTGCTCGCACTTTAACGCAGGGGCCTTTCTTCTATTATTGTGGAAAACCATGGAAATTATTAATTCTCAATTCACATAGTTAAAAATGAACGTAAATACAATAATGCGAACGCGATTATCAGAGAACTGATATCCGATCCTCAATGACTTAGATGTCTGGGGATAAACGAATAATTATCAGTTATTATAAATGGTCCCTCGAACAGGGCTTCAATTTGGGATCTCAGCAGAAAAATCGTGAGATGGAAAATCTTTGCTGAAATGCAAAATTTGGTCATGGTCGGGCACGCCTAATTTAGAGAAAGAGAAAAAATTTCCGATTTCAAGAAACTTGATTGGTACTATCCAAAAATTTAAGGTTTGGGAGATCACCCACTAGAGGTGGTAAGCAAATTGGAGCATTCAATGTATCTGGGGATTTCCGGTCGGAAAACAAATCCTTAGATAACTCGGGTGACGGTTGAAGACAGTCGAGGAGAACGGTAGAGTCCTAATTTTGGTAATTGGGCAATATTAGGTAGTTTCGAAGAGCGAAACGGGTAACGGTTAATGTCCGTTGAGGGAAAAAAAGGTTAAAAGTTTTAATTCGAAGTTGACGAAATATTAGGTAGTTTCGAGGAGTGTGAAAACCGAAGTAGTAGGTTTTTGAAAAAAGGAAAATTTTTCTTGTTATTCGGTCAGGATTTTCGAGTCGGGAAGCGCGATCGGAAATTACGGTAGTTGTTGCGAAACCGGAGTGAAGCGTTACGAGAGTGGTTATTTCAGAGAACTTGAATTATATTTCTACGAAGGAAATCAAAAGTCAGAACAATTTCAATTGATAAGGATAGTTTGAGTCCAAAAGTCTTGCCATATCTCACCTCTTATCACCTTACATCTTATTTTCTTATTATTATGATATTTTGGATTTTGAGTAAATAGATGATCCAGTGGAAAGTGAACTTATGTATTTATTTGTATGAAATTATGTTAGACAGTCTGAGGTACAGACTTATGGAATAATTAGTTGTTTTATTATTTTTTGATTTTGTTGTTTTTTAGAAAATATATTTTATGTAAGTTACTTCACTGGTTTCAATTATTCCTTAGAAAATGAAGACCCTCTGCAAGAAAAATATCACCAAGTCCTACTCTTTTGCAGAAGGCCTTACCCACACTCTCTCCGAGTTGGAGAGAGCCTAATTTTGTTGTTAGGTTGACGGGAAGCCGCTCTCCGTTAACCCTTCAACATCTAGGCGGCGTTCACAAACTTACTCAGAGAGTAGAGTAAGAATATGGCCATATGATCAGAAATATACTTCGGTCTTTACTCCATACTCGTGGTTCACAAACTTACTCTGACAAATGTCATTCAAACATGTGAACAAAGGTATAGGTTATGAATAATACTTTTGTATATACATTTTTCATATCATTTCAATATTGAATTGTTACTATCGTGAGTGAATAATAGAAGTTTAAGAAAAGAATTCTCTCTAGTCGTACATTTTTAGTTTTATCCTCGAAGTATAGTCTATTTTTCTTTTATTTCAAAAGCAGGGCACAACCGTGTTTTTTGATGATTGTGAGGGAACTGAAAAATGTTCTCAGGACGTTGAAATACTTCTAATGAGATAGAAACAATGAAAAAGGATATTATTGTCTGTAATTTTTTCTTGCAAGCAGAAAATTAAAAATGTCATAACATGTTCTGTTGTTTTATTGACTCTACGCCAGAAAAAATTAAATCCTTCGTAACAAGAGATAGTTTCATTTAAGAAAGCTAACAAATAGAAGTTAAAAAATATTATATGAAAGTTAAACCAAATTATGAATTAACCTTGACAGCTCTAAACTCTTGAATATAACGACTTATAGAGGTGGAGCTTCTCTTGACAACCCTTCCAGCAGTTCGACTCATCTACTAGACCTTCTAGACCCATTGAGGTGAAAATACACTGGGTAAGATATGTATGAATCGGGTCCAGAACAACTGTTCGACTTATCGATGTTCGATTTATCGAGAGTTCACTTGTATGAATAAGTTCTTGAAATTGTTATAATAATTCTCTAATATGTGAACAAATTTTTGAAATGTTCTCAATTTCATAATTATTGTAGTGGATTTTACACAATCATTTCAAATGAAAATATAAAAAATCCAGAATCGTATTTCATTTGATTCAAAACAATGTGTAGATGGGAAATATAATCCTGATCAAAAAGCGTAACCCGGCTTTTGTTTTGTGGATCAGGATGTTTCTTTAAAAGCTCAACAAAGAATACCCAATCAATTTAATGGAAATTTATGAGAAGTATAATTCGAATTTCGCGCCTATCAAAATAGTTTTCTGTACTGAATAATGTTTTCAGTGCCATCTAAGTGTCAAAAGTAAGAAACTAGCCAAAAATCGTAGTCGGATTTTAGAACCACAAATATAAGGGCGTTTCCTATCTTTCTAACTCTATAATCTTTGAGGGGAAGTTTATGAAAGCTCACAGAGTATACTACGAGGAAGGCAGAGTAAGTTTATGAACGCAACCCTAGATAACCACGTATGAAAAGAGACACTTTTTATCACAAAAAGGACAAAGACCATATAGGGGTGTCTATTACATTATTTAAAATTTTTTTTCTAATTGTTTCTTGTTTCAGAGACTTGGAAAGAAAACCCAATTAAGGTTTTCAGGAATATCTATAAACCTACTCTCGGAATTTTTATTTGAAAAAACAAATTATGTTTATATTATTATTATGTCGGAAATATCATTATTCTTATTTCATTAGGATGCTATTCATATACTAGATTAAATTTTCAAAAAACGTGTTCTAATAAAAAGAAACCGACCGAAGATCGCTCAAACCAGGTAGGTACTATCTATTCAAAACGTCGAAGTCAGATTATTTTCATTCCTATATCTGTCAAACTGACATTCTATCCAATCCCATTTTTCCATTTATATTTTATGAATATACACATTTTTTACGATTTTATTCCGTTCTTTCAATGATGCATCGAATATCTATGACGTCGGAGAAGAGTGCCTTCAGCATGAAATCTTCATTCCACAACCGCGTCCCAGCAACGAAAACATCCTCGACAAACACCAGAGAGCCTCAGCCACCAAAGTTCCAAGAATGGAAGCACTCTTGTCCTTGCGACGAAACGAAAGCTCAGGATTACATTTCTGTGTCGACGCAGTGTCTATGTGAAGAGGTAGACTTCGAGAAGGAACTCACCCTATTTTTTTACAACACAATCATGGAGAGCAATCTGATCGAAAGTTATTCCTTTGAAAGTCAAAGTGTCCGAGCGGAATCATTTAGTTCTGTATCTCAAATGAGCAGACTGAGTTCTGCAAATGTTCATTCTGAATCGAAACATAAGCATACTCATGCTCACCGTAAAGACATAAGAAGTATATCGCAAGAGGACCACAAGAATATGTTGATTGGAGCCGGAGGCAGTCAGCTTGTGGTGAAGAAGTCCAAAAGATCTACGTCTAGGAATTTGAATAAAGAAAGCAGCCAGGGGAAAGTAAGAAGGACTATGTGTGAGTACATCCTCAAACATTTGATTTATATTACTAGCAGGCCCGCCGTAAGAGGGTGTGCAAGGTGTGCACTGCTCACGGGTGGCACGTCCAGGGGGACGAACAATCGAGTTATCGGGATCATAATACCACAGCCATCTCAAACACATAGCCGTGAACAAAATGTGGCAACGCCGCAAATGAAGGATCCGGAAGGCCAACTGGGACTTCGGACGGCCGCAGTAAATTCGTTATAATAGGAGCGCGATTTTCAAATATATTTCAATTAATTGTCGAATAGTCGATATGGAATATTTTAAATTCTATCAAATACCTAGAAGCAACAATACTAAATCCTACTTGACCAATGAATTGGTTTGATTCATCATTTTTATTATAATCGGTGGATATCAATTGAACAAAATTATTGATCTGTATAGAAGCACAAGAACTTAATGATTATCAATGTATTTTGACAATACAGCACATTTCATATCCAATTTGTTGTTCAGCAAGAACTAAAGAGAAGGTGTAGGGTCTCTCATGCCACAAAATTTTGAATTTGAATCAATGTAATCAACATAACAGGTAAATCTGAGAAAAACTTGAGATCCAAATCATTTTAATAACTTCATGTACAAAATTTAATAACAGAACTTAAATAAAATCTCTGAACTTAATAACTATAGCTGAAGAAATAAACATAAATAATAAGGGGGGATTGAGAATATAGAATAAATGTCAAAACTATGCTACATGATAAATATTTCGGTTTTTTACATATAATTTGTCACATTTGATCCGCCACCATCTGAAATGTCCGAGTTTTTAAAAATTTTCATTCGCTTCCCCTTACAAAAATGTTTCTAATAAATATAAAGATTTGTTCAATTTATACAATTCAGCATCCGGACCTTCCAAACCTCGTTCATCTACATAATATTTATTTATACCGAGAAAGTTCATTTGTGAGTTGGGACCACCTTGAAATCTTGAGATATAAGGTAGGATCCATTTCAAATCTTCAGATGATAATCCAGAATCTTTAATGAAAATTTTTACCTGAAAGGTCTCACTTGTTATTAAAACATTTACTGTTTTAGTCTCTCCAAAAAGTAATAAAAAAGTAGATTTTGTTGTCGAGTTATTTTTTAGGTAATCATAATCTTTAATCAAATCTGAATTGAAAAAAACATTCATATCATTATTGTTTCAGTCAATCGTTCCATCTTTTCTAAACTGGGGATTAGTTCTCTGTTTGAGAATTTTTTTAGATAAATAAAACGGTAAATTGGAAAAAATGAAGGAACTGCTTTTTCCTTGAGTTGTTGACGTCTCATTGGTTCTGTCAGCTAATAAAACTTCATAAAAATTTCAAGATATCGTTTTCATGGAAATGAATTTCGGAAACCAAACTGAATTTACCGGAAACGTAATTTTCTCTTGAAATTGCCTAATCCACGATATTGATACAGTTCTTCATTTTTGGAAACGAAACGACACTAACATAACTGTTTCCTGAAGTCTTGTAATAGCTCTTGCAGCCGGGTACACAACATTTATTTGGCATGATTCGAAATAGGAGAAGTTTCTTTCACAGGACACCAGATGAAAGATGAAATTTCACTTCATTCACACACACAGAGTTTTTCTTTTGGGCACAATTCACTTCACAAATAATGTGACCATTTCTTTCCAACCTGGAACCAGGACAAATGCCATCAATTATCCAAATTCTTATTTCTTGAAATATTCGAACTTTCTGCTGACACTGCTCGTTTTTGTTCAAAAACAATTGTGGGTTTCAATGTCGCTGTTTCCTTTTTTGCAATAGAAAATGTATTTCCACATTTCGTGAAGTGGTTTTGTTTGATGACTAACCAGGACTCATGCCCGAAATTCAATACTGTATTTGTAAAATCAGTACGAACGGTCACCATTAATTCACAAACACAACAAACAACAAGGCGTCCACAAATGGCGTCAGAAACTTCTCGGCCTTCCGCTGCGTTGCCACATCTCAGCTGTTCGCGGCTTGTTAATTGAAGGAGGTTATGATAATACCAACCGCCTTATTGGACAAAATAATTACCGATGGTGGCGCTGCATTCGCCGATCAGCTGTTTACCGAAACGAGTATTGTTTCATGATTACATTAGGTGAGGAAATATAACACATGGCCCCTTCGTGGGGTACACTGTGTTTCAGCTGTTTTAGCTTTCTATTTGGGATCTATGAGATTTTTAAGTTTTAACGTTTATGGACTATCAATAATCGAAGTAGTTTCCTTAGTTGTGGATCCTGTGGGTTACATTGGATGTGTAAGTATAGGTAATATTGTGCTTTTTGTTATATTTCATGTAAAATATTGAGGTGAGCACTATTCAATCTTGAATGCTTTTCAGATCATCTGGCAAAATGTTCACCAAAGGTTCCTCAAATTTTTGGAAATTTTTCAAAATTTTCACGCTCATAGATGCTGTGTAGAGGGTGAGCAAGTGTTGCAATGCAACACTTGGGATTCTATATGGGATAAAAATTATTTCAAAACATTGGAATTCTACAAGGACAACCCCATCATATTGAGGAAATGATGGTGTGAAGGTTGACAAGATTAAATACACATACCAAGCAAGATTGTCTGGAATTTGCAAGCATATTTCAGCCCTGATACTCTACCGTACAAGGTTGTACTTATTACAAAGTATCTTGACAATTCTACTGATTGTGACGGTGAAATTCATTGTTTAGTTTTGTCTCTGCTGTTTTTCTTTTTGTTTTCCATAACAATGAAATGTACGAAACAGAAAACATTAGGATTATATTTGATGAAAACTAAGACAAGGTTGAAATAATAAATTTATATATTATATTATTCATTTATTGCATCTCACTTGTGTCTTAGGCTGCAGTTATAATAAAATAAAATTATTCAACTTATCTATCGATTGATTGCACTTTTGCCGTTGCAAAATGAACGACAATACTATCAAGCTATTTTTAATATAAAATTGATACATATATGTATAATATATTGTTTGAAACTGCCAATTCTCGGAATTTTATTGAAATTCCACATATAGATTTCGTTGCTGAACATAAGTTGCACATTATCATATGGCCTGCATTCAGCACTTTTTCACTTGCAACTGGCTCCTTGAATTGTTGAGACTTCTATATATTCAAAAATATTAAGTGATATCAATATCACTCAACGTAATTTATTTCGATAAGAATGAAAATTATTGTACAATAACGATGTGAACAAAAAGTTAGAATGACTTGACTTGAACTGCTTTTTTGTAGGTTTTATGAAGGTACAGCTTTCTGCTCCAGTAGCAGAAATGTTTTCATAGTGAGAGGTTCTGAAATAATTCAAAACATATGAAGCATTGTTTTCAATTGACATCAGTTTCCACTCTTGCCTGTTTTCATTCTATAATCTTCTGGTTGGAAATGGTGTGAGCATACTCTAATATGTTCAGATACAGGTTTTTCCATTATCAAAACATGCTCCCAGGATTAACGTCTATTAATTTCCTCTACGATTTCTAGTTTGTTGGTTACGTAAACATTTTGATTTTTACCACGCAAGTGTAATGAAAATGGGCTCCAGGATTCCTAGATTCTTTAGAATTATATCCATAAAAACAACAACTAGTGTTTCTCACAACAAAGTGTTTTCACAAATAAACACAGCTTTCACGTACTTACTGTCGAAAGGAATACTCGTTTCGGGCTTAGTTCCAGCTTACGCCGGCGGTGTCGCATAGAGTTGTGTTTTGCTCTATATCATAAGAAACGAAATCCCAAGAGAAATAATATAACCATGAAAAATTGTGTTTGTAAGAGGTTTCCCTGACATCTTTTTCATCTATTTGCAATTAATGTTGGAAGTGCAAACGTCAGCGCTGAGGATCATTGTAGGCCGGGAATTTTTTCATGCGCCTCTCATCTCATTTTTATTGTTTATTCTACTTGTTTTCAGATAAGTACTTCTCCTCTGCTTTCCAGTTTCAGTGTGTTATTCTATACTTCTATCTACAGATAAAGAAAATCCTTATGGGAACATAGGAATGTGAATGTTAAATTCACTCGGTTCATTCCTATAACACGAAGAAATGAGAAATAATATCGAGTTTTCATGAAAAATGTCGTTAATTACCCCGGTTTTTTCAGGCTTTTATGGCCGATGCTGGGTAAACTATAAGAGATAGAGAAACATAGTCAGAGACAATTTTGTAGTGCTTAAGAAGTTCTATAAAAAAGTCCGCGACGGCATATGTCTAAACTGCTGAGGACAACATTTTTAGTTCAATTCAAAATACTGTTCAATTTGCGAGGGCTCCCGACTGGCACAGAATAAATTCATATAAAAATTAATGTGATTGTTATCTGTGGCATTTCTTACTGATGAAAAATGCTATTTACAGTATAGTTTTCTAATGGATACTTTGAAAGTTACCTTAGGTTGAACGAATGCGAATTTAAGCAAGAAATTATGTAATCTACGCGAGATCGCTTTGTCACGTAGTCACGTGCCTGCCTCTGCTTCGATACGAGGTTATGAATGTGGGGTTGCAGGCCCTATCAGTACCGTTTTAAATTGAAATATTACGCGAGCGAGCCGCTGTCTTTTTGACAGGAATTTTACATAGCCTTATTATTTAATTCTTGCTATAATCTTTCATTCTTTGCTGTTGAAGTACTATTACTTCTGAATTTTCAATTTTTAATTCTTCAGAAATCTGTTTATACCTGATATACCATGATATACCAAGTGCTGTTCTGATTACTCTGTAATTTAAATTTAAAGTTAAAGTTTTGTTTATTATAATTTCAACATGAATATAGTGATGAAGCTTTGAGATTTGGTAGAACCAAAAACCAAATACAGAGGAGTAGAATCTTAGTTTAGGATCCTGTAGATTCTCTTTTTCAGCGACAACTTATTTAAATACTCCAATGATGATGATTTTATGAAGTATTGTAAATATTGTGAGTATTGTAAATAAGATCAGAACTTGCACTGTTTAAGTTAGTCACTTAGCCGAATCTCACAACAATCTTGAGGCTGTTGTCGACTCAGCTTGTTCTGAGATATCGGAAATTTTTTCTTCCAGGTTTTCCCCTGTTTTTTGCGAACTCCGCTGATTCAGTTCTTCAACCTTCGGAAATGCTAGAACGTTCGTTTAGATCGCACAACATTTTAATAGGTGAGGTTTCCGAGGCAGAAACAATTGTCACCCAAATACTCGATTCAATAAGAGCAAACTCGAATACTCAGCGCATTTCGATATCCAGAATAGGTAGCTCAGCGGGTAATCGGCCGAGATTAATCAAGGTTTCTTTTAATAATCCCCTTGTAGTATCAATGATACTCAAGAACTGGAGGACGGTGTCAGGTGTGCCTGAGTGGCAAAAGATCAAAATCAGCGATGACAAGTCACCAATGCAGATAAGGAAGCTCAATGATCTTCGTACGGAACTTAAACGCAGGATTAGGGAGGGAGAGTCTAACATAGATATCAAATATACAGGTTGTACCAAGTTCGACGGCCTATTAGGCGTTTCTGGAGAACTGGATCTATTTGAAATCTGAAAATCGGGATTATCTTATTGTTTGACTTTATCTACCGATCTAAAATATTCTTGTAGCCTGGCCACTTTCAGTTATACAGGGAGTGAAAACAAAATTTTCAAAATGTTGTTTTTCGGTTTTTTTATTTTCGAATTTGATAAAGTATGTAATTCTGCATACATTCTTGCTTAGAGTTGTCGCTCAGGAATGCTACCTTCAGAATGGGATCAAAAATCACCCCCATAAGTATTGGTATTCAATTAGGCCAACCCTGTTTCCCACACATATTTGGTCGAGGGACTTGACGGGTACACGGTATCCCTCTGTATATTAATCTGCCGCGCAGAAATCCCCGCTTGGGCTCCCCTGCTATATCACTGGAATGAAAACAATAAAACTGCAAAAAATGTTTCTTGTTCGGGAAAATTCAGGGGTATTCGAAATTAATCAGTTTTCAGCGAATAACAGAAGTTGTTATATCGAGCATGTTTAGTGAAAAATTCTGGGACATCCAATTTCTCAGTTTAACCGGGCAAGAAAAGTAGCCCTGAATCAATAGACATCGTTGAACCACAAGATTGCGCTACGTTTGAATTTTCCACGGAATAGAAAGGCGCATAGTGGCCTTTTCCTGAAAACCGACAGCATTGCCTGGAAACCGGTGCCTAGTCGACCCAGAGTAACATTTGCAAAGGAAGACCATTAGATCGTCAAATTTGGTCGAAAGAATGGAACGGTAGCTGTAACAGCTCTTCGAAGTCATTTTTTAGGACCTATAGACAAGATAATGACCATAAGGAGATGGTTGCATTCCTCAAATTTAAGAGCAGGAAGACCATTAAGAGTATCTCATCTATCACCTGTCGGCATGGGCAGAACACCACCAAGACAAGCTTTTACCATAATGGATTAATAGTTAATAGTTTAAAAGGGGTCACAGTCCACTGCGACTTGATGGTCTATTGTGCCCCCTGACAAAGCTTTACAGCTCGCCTTCCAGTCCCAGAGATCTTATGAAATCCAATATCTTGGAAGGCTTCAGTGAGGCTAATTCCTCACTCCTACAGGTCTCTTGACCAAAGCATTGTTTCCTTTGGCTTACAATGCCAAAGCATTCTGTGACTAGGTGAATAGGAGTTTCTTCTTCCTCCCCACAGAATCTACACTCGTCAGTGTCCGATACGCCCATTCTCAGCAAGTACTTTCTGAGGCGACAATGCCCTGTAAGAAAGCCAGTGAGGAGTTGTAGTTGGTTCTTACTGAGATCCAAATATTTTTCGGATCTTGCAGTTTCAAAATTCCGAAGCAACCTTTTGGAGTGATCCAACCCTGGGAGAATCTGCCAGAGTGTTTCTCTTTCAGTTATCTCCTTCTCCAGAAACTCTTTCATATATGTACATTTTCCTATACCACAGAAAGGTTCTGGGCAAGTGAGTGGTTTCCGAGCACCCTCTCTGCAAGTTTATTGGCCTCTTCGTTACCTGTGATGCCCGAATGACCAGGAACCCAGATCAAAGAGACCTTATTTTTCTTGCCAACCTCATTGAGTTTGTTCCGGCATTCTCATGTCGACTTTGAGTCGATGACATAGAGGTTCAGTGCTTTAATAGCAGCTTGACTATCTGAGTGAATAGCTATGTCGCAAATCTGATAGTTTCTCTCTGAATTAATATCGATTGCTATTATTTCTGCTTGCAGAACTCTCAAACAGGAGCCTAACGATAGTGCACACATGGCTTTGGATTAATAATGTGCTGCTAATATTTGGCCGCCGTACACGTCTCATTACCGTTGAACTCACAATGACTAGTGTCGTCTACGTAATGGGTGTTTCTTAAAAAATTGGGTAACTTTTGAGGATATTTTATTTACAAAAATTATTGAATCAAATTATTACCAATTCCTGTGTATTTGATGGCAAATCTAATGAATATTTTGTTTCAAATCGGGCCAGTCACTTGTTGAAGTAGATTGTGAGATAATTAAAATTTTCTGAATTTGACTGCCAGGAGACTGACGAGAGTTACATGGTACTGATAAAATACACGTTTTTGTAAAAATTATAATGAAACTTAATGAAAATAAGTACAAATTTCTTAGTGTCAATAATGTCACATGTCTTTCAAGTATTAAAACCACCTAGTAACAATTAGAAATAATTATAAAAAGGTAGTGGGCAGAGTCGGATTAAGATTAGGCGATTGCCAACGTGCTCGCTTCTACTAGGGAATATTCTGATGATGGTTGAAAAAGTGCCCCAAAATTGCACTGCCTATGAGCCCTCAACATGATCAATCCGGCTGTGATACTGCGAGAATAGTATATTCTAACTAAAACAAGTTGCAGAATGAGCTCCTATTCCAACACGAATGCGAAATTGTTGGAATTGCCTTCTGCAACGAATATTAGACGATATTTTCTCTATTTCAGTCAAGTTTCGGGAAATACTCGCGAAATTCAAATAAAAATTCAGATTAGTGACTTTTGTATTGTATTTTGGCAGTTGGTGTGACTTACGAAATTTGACAGATTACGGAATTTGAATTGATTTGATTCGAAAATTGAGAAGATCTGAGGTCAGTACTGATAACCACGAAACGAAAAGTATAACTGAAAACAATGCTGCAATGAGTTTCATTACAGCACCACTTTTAGTTCTGTAATGAACTCTTTACGATACTAAAATAGAGAAAATATTATTTCAGTTTTCAGTAAAGCCGTTTGACATATAAGGTAACGTTATTCACTCAGCTTGTTCTAGTTTGACTTAGTTTTTTTTTTCAATATTTTTATGTATAATTACTTGATTTACTTAGTTGTTTGTTAATACAAACAATAGAAACAAAAATCTAACAATATTCATCTGAAAAGTACTAACTATCATGAAATTCAGAACAATGACAGTATAATACTATGAAAGTTAACTATCTCAGTCTTCGTAACAGCTTTTCGACATTTTTATAATGGTATATTACTCAACTTTCATATTATTTTGAGGTGATTTTTTTCAACGATACGACAGTACGTATATTGCTCATAAATCAAGCAAATATAATAACTTAAGCTTTTAAAGCATCTGAACAGATAATGATAATTAAATTGAAATGAGATCGTGGTGTCATGTCATCAATATTTTTTCTTTGTCCTTTCTCCTTTTTCCTCAAGTGGTGGAGTTTTTGTATTTCTTTGTTTTCCTATGATCCACTCTGGGGTCACTTTTAATTATGGCGAAGCGAGCCTTCCTGGCATCTCTCTTTTTTTAATATTGCCGCATGATGATTTAAACTGAAACTTAATATAATGGTTACACCATTTATAACTCAAGATTGGATGAACTGTTTGTTATGAAAGATTTTTTGTCGGATTCTTCTACTGTGGGGTTAACAAAAAATACATTAAAACTCTGAAATATTTGATGAAATGGAAAAATGGCATCTCTCTTTTTTTAATATTGCCGCATGATGATTTAAACTGAAACTTAATATAATGGTTACACCATTTATAACTCAAGATTGGATGAACTGTTTGTTATGAAAGATTTTTTGTTGTTCTACTGTGGGGTTAACAAAAAATACATTAAAACTCTGAAATATTTGATGAAATGGAAAAAAATAGGCTGTTACTACAACTAATTATGTCATCTTATTTAATTCCGAATCGCCTAATCGTTTTAATAAGTTCCATCCAATATATGTATGTTAATCTCATATTTTCGCGGAGGATTTGACGGATGTCGTTAGCAGTCAGAATTCATATGGCACTCGTCCGATGAACTATATGCTAAATTTCTCTGAACTTTTGTATTTTTTTTGTATTTCACCTAATAATTTATTCATCACTAAGGCGGAACAAAGTTTGCCAGGCCAGCTAGCTTATCTAATTGCCAATTGCCACAATTAGATCCACCACCAGCTCTTTTGTTTCTGGGGTAGTAAATGATTCTAAACACTTCTTGGCCAACATTCAAAAATTTAACAGCTGTTTCCAGACGACAACTTTTGGCGCAACACATACTGTACAGGAAAATTTTATGTCCACTTTCAAGGTATTATACCATTAGTTTATTATAACATTAAAGTTGCTTTCTTTGAGGCAGTACGAAGTCTGCCGGGTCAGCTGGTCAAAAAATATAAATGCTTATACACGGTAGCAATCAAGATAAAAGTGCTCTAAAGCAGAAAAAACATTAGCATTATGGAAACACGTCAGCCATCTGGCGCGATACCTGACATAGGACTGAAGCCAGGTTATAATCAGAAATAATGTTGTTTTTGGTAATTTCTAATATCAACGAACTTCATTTTAACAAATCATAATTAACTACGTCTCAGATTGACAAGAGAATAACGACTCTACAGAGGACTGATATTTCGACTGACTTAGCACGTGTGTAGAGGACAAACACAACCCTAGCACTGAAACAGTTATGGCAGCTGTCAAATTGGGCAGATCGTATAACTAACTACATTAGAAACATTAAAACTAAAATAGGAATTTGACCTTCAGTCTGTGATATTTGGGGAGAATTTCAAATTTTGAGAACACACAACGGATTGACGAATGAAAAAAACACAAAGTTTCTTATTTTTTTTTCTGAATAAAGTGGAGAACATTGCATTATGAAAGTTGTTTTGTATAATACAAGGTATATCACAGATTGTAGTAAATTAGTAAGTTTTCTTAAATCAAGAATAATGATTAAAGAACAGTCACTTGATTGTTGGTTTTCGGGATTGAGACATGCCAGAGGACTGACGTTTTGAGTAATAATGTTGTTTTTTTATTAACTTGTATCCAAAATGGAGAAGTGAATTTGGTTGGAAAATTAAAGGTTTTTTTCAATGTTTGAAAATTAATTGTAATTTCAATAAAATATAATAAGACTTTGTTTATAATGGCTGATGACATTGAGTTACCCAATTTTTGTAAAATCACCCTAAAGCACATCATTGAAACAATCATTGTTACTCTGCGCACGGAATTTGGAGACAATTCCAAGAAAGTTTATATTTTTTGACTGATTTATCCTGTGGTAAATGAGAATAACGACAAACTCTAGCATTAATTTAAAAAACAAGAAAATGAAATGAGGATAATTTATTACAAATTGCCATATAAAACATTGTCAACAAATGGTCTCTTTATTCAAAATACTTAAATCCTAGAAATAACCAATCTAAAATCAAGATCCTTCAAGTAGGGAAGAATATCCCTCAGAAAACCCAACGGTATTTTAAGTGGGGGTTTATAAATATATTCCGGTTGGCAGAAATCACCGAAGGTAATTGAAGAATATGAATTCTTTGAGTTCGTCAACTTCAGTTCATATTTATATCTGACTTCTCTTGATTCTAAACATTGAAGGGAAATTTCAAGATCCTCACTCTTTGTGAAAGTTTTCGATAAAAGAAAAATATGATCATCAAAAGAATAGAAATGATTCTCCGCATTGAAATCACTGTAAAATACATCAAGTTCATGAATGGATTCTTTGTGATTGATTGCCAGATGATATGAGAGACACTCAACGTTTTCAGAGCACAGTTTACACTTTTTGAATGTATCGTCGAGTGCAGCTTTCAAATACTGGAATGGTAAATTTTGGAAAACCTCAGCGGTCCCGCAAATGGGACATTTATTTACTTTCGGAGCAGATCCAAATCCTTCTGCAGGTTGTTGGGGAGACATGACATAGGAAATACACCCCGGACTATTCTGCTCGCCTGAATTAAGATCATTTACATTTCGTTGTTGTTTCCGTCGTGATAGAATTAGTTGTTGTAATTGTAATCGACGTTGTATAGGAGCTGGTACGCTTTTCGAAGAACAGTCTTCACATAGAGTGTGACTATAATTTCTACAAACGAACACAGAGCTGCCTAATTTCTTTCTGCAACTATCACAATTGGTGTTATCTAAGAATGAGCCTACACGGTTTATCTGAACTTGTCCCGGTAGGTCCAATAAGAAACCGTCGAAATAGAAGTCGAAGCTCAACTGCTTGGGGAAACCCAGAAATTGTGTGATGCTTTCCAGATCAATTTTTGACCAGCTCGAATTAATCACATCGTTGGAGATTGAAGCATCAATTAATGCAATTTTATACTCGAGATTTCTCCAAATTTCGGGACCTGACCATAATTTGCAATGAAAACACCGTTCATCGTCGGAAACTATAAAAATGATTATAAAACTTTCTTGAATTCTTGAAAAAAATAGTTTATTATCCATTTCGACATTTTCGAGGTCGAGGCGTAGGGGGCCTTCAAATTTATACGCCTAGTGCTTTTCTTCCAAGTGATTTGAAATTGTTGTTGTGTTACCTTTCCAGGAACAATTCTCAATATCTGGTTGCCGAAATCGTTCGGTGGAAAATGGACAAAGCACACTCATAAATTCACATTTTTCTTCATGTTCCTCTACTTCGCCCCATGGTAACAGTTCTTGGCACCCGTTTTTTGTATACATGCAGGGAAAACTCTGATAATCTGCGAAAGCCTCATAAGCACTCTGTCTGTAATTCGTTCCTTTCCAGATTGCCACTTTGCTGCAAGTTTTTCTCCCACAAATGTTTCCCAGGGCATCGTTGAGTAATATGGGTGGGATTGACAAGAAGTTGGTGCATACATCGCATCTTATTTTTTCTCGAAAAGAAATATCCCGTTTCTTTTCCATTGGTACTCGATTTAAATTGTTAGATCAAAAATAACTAGAATTTCAAGAATATCTTGCCAATATCACTTTTAACTAGAACTGAACATGAAAGTAACGGACTGAATTTGATTTTTGAGTAGGAGATAAATCGTATATCTACCTAATCTTATCTATAACAAAGGATTGTAAACACTTGTTCCTGTAAGCTGTGGTGAAATGAACAGAGCCGCATTAGCCACTAGGCAAATTAGATTGTTGCCTAGGCAAGATTTAATGTTGAAGCATTCCACGCTTTTTTATTATCAATTCAGAATTTCCAATTCCCATGCTTGATCTACAGCGAAATAGTGTGGGTTTGTATATTTTAGTCGTCATCTTAGCTTGTTTCTCTGTTGCAATTGAAGCTAAGTTTGAGAATTTTTCAATACAGCAATGATCAAAATAATATAATTTCACAAATAATTCTTCAAATGTATTTGCTTTGGAAAATATATTCAATATTTTTAAAGGTTATATTTCAATCTATGATCAACACATAGGTGAGTGGAATATAATTGAAAGCGATAGATAATATCAATTGTGCAATCGTGCCTTTCGCAAAACAAAAAGTAGTTTCATTACAGTTTCGGAACTCTCCTCTCCTTGACCATGCGAATATTCGAAGGGAAGAAAAATATAGGAAAGCAAGTTTTCCGTAGCTATACCTAGTGGACAAATGAATTAAAACTACTTGTTGTTTCACGAAAGTATCAATTACACATTGTGCAAATTTGAATACATTGCGTATAGAAAATTTTTTCTATGAGAAGATACACTGCACAAAAAAATTAACGCACATTCTGAAAATCTCAATTTTAATGAAATTTAACTCTACATTGACTTTATAACTTATTTTTATGTTCTCTCGGGAAGGTTTTGAACGAAACAAGACACATAAAATGAAAGAAAAATTCAGGAATTCACCGAATCTTATGTGAAAGAAGAGAAATGAACAATTTTCACAATACTGAAATGCTAATGAGTGATTTAATACTTGATTTTTCCACCCCTTGCGTTAATTACAGCTCGTCAACGACGGTTCATACTCAAAATGAGTGATCTTAAAATGTTCTGATCTAATCCTTCCCAGATTTCTCCGAGTTGGATTCCTAAGTCATTAAGAGTAGCTGGATGATTTTCTGAACTTCTCAGCCTTCTATTGAGGTTGTCCCAAACCTGCTCAATCGGATTGAGATCTGGACTTCTTGCTGGCCATTCCATTTGAGAGACTCTTCAAGGTACTCCTGAACGTTGCGCGCACGATGGAGTCTGGCATTATCGTCCATAAAAATGAAATTTTCACCAATATATGGGGCAAATGGCACTACATGCTCTTCAAGAATGTTCCTTATATACTTATCAGCATTCATAGCTCCATTATCAACGACCACTAGGTCTGTGCGAGCAGTCAAAGATATTCCACCCCATACCATAATCGATCCTCCCTTGAAACCAGTAGTATTCAGGAAATTGCACTGAGCATATCCTTCATGTGGACGTCTGTATACAAGGGAGCGTCGATCACAATGGTAGAGGCAGAATCTAGACTCATCTGTGAAAAGAACTCTTTCCCAATCGGCCTCTTCCCAATGGATATGCTCTCTCGCAAAATCCAAACGCGCCCTTCGATGGGCTGGGATAAGAGCTGGGCCTCTTGCCGCGACACGAGGCCTTAAAACATATTCTCTGAGGCGTTTTCTTATTGTCTGAGTGCTAATTTGCACCCCATGAGTTTGCTCAAGCTGATTTTGAAGGAGGCAAGCGGTTGCAAACCGTTGTCTCAACGAAGAAACTCTCAAGTAACATTCTTGAATGAGTTGTTACCCGTGGTCTACCCTGTCCTGGTCTTCCGACATTCATACCTGTCTCCCTGAATCGCTGCAACATTTTGGACACACTTGTATTGGAAACTCCAAACCTTTCTGCAATTATTGTGTATGTCCACCCTTCTTCTCGCAAAACTACCGCTTGGGCACATTCCGCTTGGGTAAAATTGCGTGTTTCGCGTTGCATAGCGATCGAGTGTAGAAAATCAAACGAAAGAAAAACTATTGATCACTAGAATTGATCGAGAACAACTGATTTTAGAATGGAGTCAATACATTCAAAATTTGATAATATTATATTTTTTTATTCCTGCTGTGAAAAAACATGTATTGAAGAAGTTTTTTATTCATAATATTACCAAACGGACTGGAATTCCCTGATTCCCACCAACAAATTCTCGAATATTGCATTTTTCATGACCTTGCCGCATACTGGTATATACTAGCTAGAGCAAAGCTTGTTATTTGTTAGGGTGGTTGGCCGAAAAAAAATAAACAGGCCATGCGAGCTTTGCATCATTGTAGCTCAAAACATTTTTCCATGCGCTCCATTCTCATACCACCATTTTTCACTGAGATACAGCCTGTTGAAAAACACCAAAAAATTTGGAAAATTTTTCTGTCCCTTTTATTGTTTCGAGAAGTGTAGTTGATTTGCAAGAACCTTTCCGGTCGACAAAAACAATAGGTACAAATGTTCCTCGCTTTATATTCTATATTCTATGGTTCCCTCACTGAAGGTTCATTGATACGTCAAAATACTTTTCAATTAAATGCAGAAGATGACTATGAATATGAATCCATTGGATATTTCGCGTGCGAGGGACGATAACGCCTTCAAGTATAGCGAAAATTTCCGAAGCGGCAACTTGTTGAATTTCAAGCTGTGCAAGCAACAGAACCTGGCCCCTAAACTCGATTTAAGAAGATGCGGTTGTCGGGTTTGTCTGATGGAACTCGAGAGATCGGAAAAATGCGAGTGCAAAGACTGCGATTTGGAGAAGGAACTCACATTCTATTTTTTCCATGGAATTATGGAAATAACCTGCTTGGCAAAGTATCAGGTGACATTCGTCCTAATCATTAATTATGTATATTCGTCTATGTGGGTATAGCCCAGTCAATGAGGGCAAAAATAGGGCATTACCTCCGAATTCTATCCTTATGCTTCGATTTTTATGAAATTTTGGAATTTACTAACCTCTTACTTCAAAGTCTACCATATGCCGATATAAGCTTATTATTTTTCAAGGGTGAGAACTATCCCTCATTGCCAAAATTGAATAAAACCTGTTGTCTTGTAAATAAAAGTAATTTTAGGGTTTTAATAGCGTTTTATGAAGTTGGATGAAGGTCTTCATATACTTTAGAACCGTATGAATCACCCCCTTTTAGCATAAAATGTTTGAAAAAGGAGCTTTTCGATATTTTCAATCAATTTGAATAAATTTTACTATTTCACATCAGTATTTTGGGTCACGTTATTTTTCGTTGTTTTCATTTTTCAACTACTAGAAGCAACCTCTATCTGTATCCATACTAGTCCATACTAATATTATAAATGTGAATGTCCGTGTGTTTGTTTGTCCTCTATGGACTCAGGAACCAGATGACCGATTTTGATCAAACTTTCACCATATTGTAGAGAATTTTTTTTGGGAGGTTATCATTCAGGGTTCATCCATATATAACGAAAAAATAAGGAAAAATTTCGATTTTTCATGAAAAATCCTGGTACCTTCCGGCTTCTACGGGCGACGCTGCTTAAACTATAAGAGATAGAGAAACACGGTCAGAGACAATTTTGTAGTGCTCGAAAAGTTCTATAAAAAAGTCCGCGACGGCTCATGTCTAACTGCCGAAGACAACCCACGATAGCCATTTTTAACATTTTCAATTCAATCCGAAATAATGGTCGATTTGAAGAGGGCTTTTGACTGGCATGGAATGAATCAATATAAAAATGAAAGTGACTATTATCTGCGGCATTTATTCCTGATGAAAAATGATTTTTACAGTATTGTTTTCTAATGGATACTTTGAAAACTACAGCAGGTTGAACGAGTGTGAATTTGAGCAAGAAATTACTGAATCTACGAGACATCGTGTTTTTCCTTCGATACGAGGTTATGAATGTGGGGTTGCGGACCTATCAGTACCGTTTTAAATTGAAATATAAGACGAGCGAATCCGCGGGTATGAGCTTGTAAAATAATAAAATACAAATTAAATTTGAACATTTCATTTATTTATCACTTCATTTCCGTGAAATTGATACTTTTTTGTCAATAATTTAGTTTAAATCTGAATCACTGTTGCCACTGTCAATCATTTCTTCCTTATTTTTGCCAAAGATTGGTCCACTGTTTTGGCAGATAACAACTACACATTCCCAACATGTAGCGTTACAAAAAAGACTCAGTTTTCTGCAGATGCATGACGCATGACGCATTGCATCCTTTTTTGGAGTTAAAATCTTTCTTAGCAATTCTTGTGGCGCATGTGATTTTTGAATGTATGTGGGTTGAAAATATACATTTGTATTATTCCATCCCCAATCAACTGAATTGAGAGCTCTATTACCTAGTCAAATTTGAATTTTGTAATAAGCTCCCTCAATGTGCTCGTCCGAAGCATTTGATGCTAATTTTACAGCAGAACTTTTGGTTGTAGCTTTAATAAATGAATCGTACCGCATTGTCTCGAGGAACTCTTGCGAATCTGATATATATAGGTATATAGTCCAGTCAATCTAGACTTTTGTGAACACAAAAGGTCGTATGTTATGTTTCTACGCTTCAATTGTTGTTTTGGCACACCAGTACTGGGAAACTAAGCGAATCCAACAAAATTTTCATCGGGAGAACTTTTGGGGGCCCAAAAACCTCTAAATATTTGGACTTTTCTCAGTTTACAGCTTATATCTCATTGAGAAAGCCTCGCACAGAAAAAATTATTCTGTTCTTAATTGAAGCGCATCAAATTCTGCATCGAGTAACATGAGAAACATTGAAATTGGTTCAGGCGTTTAGGAGCAATTCGAAATTTTACGAAAACTCCCCTTGTGGCACTTTGAAGAGTTGTAACTCCAGAATGGTCAATCCAATCGGAGAACGTCATAGAATGAAAATAGTAGAGCATGAAATTCTGCGTTCAGAAAGCACCAGGAATTCGAAATTGGCACATAACTAAGGTAAATACAGACATTTTTTTCGTTTCCCCTCAAAAAAGTCAAAAGACTATCAAGTTTAATAATATGAAAACATGTTTGAAAAAGAATGATCATTTTTTCCTGAGCCGTTTGGAAGGATTTTTTTTCTTATTCATTTATTTTTCATTCAATTAATAACAAGGTGGAGGAAACCTATATTCCCATACAAAACGAAATAAAAATTTTAAAAGAAACAATCTTATGAGACAGCATGCATTGATATAGATATTAACATATTATCTTCTAATCGAGCTCTATACAACTGTTCTCAAAGGCGTTTACTGAAGAAGCTTCTACAACTGCTGACGGTAGCTGGTTTCACGAGTGGAAAACCCTATTGGGAAGAAACATCTGACGTGGCGAAGATTTGAATGCTTACTCGTGTAGCTTGAAACGATTACCTCTCAAACTGTTCGTATTCAGACTATAAATGTTACGGACATCCTCCCTAAAATGGCCATGCAGAGCACTGTAATAAATATGGGTAAATATATCGAGAAATCTGTTGAAATAATCGACAACGTTGAATTCTCTAGATTATTCCTTGGGAACAAAGAGCAAAAACACATAGCCATCGAACGGCCAAATGGGCGCCTGAATCTGAGAATCCCTATGTTGGGATGCAGAATGTGGCAAATTTGAGAAAAGTTTCGACTGATAAGACGGGCGAAAATAAGACCAATCACGTTAACATAAACCTCATGGTGTTAGTTATTGAAAGTTCGGCGCCGAGAGGTCAGACACGTTCAATTTCTTTTGGGATATTCAGGATTGTTTAAATCAAGTAGGGTATTGATGGATTGTTTTCAGGTTCGAGATAAGTTCGTGACATTAAACATAACAAAAACCCAGATATTTGTGTTGTGGGTAGGAAATGCCCATAGATGTAGCAATTGGTCAATAGGAGGGTAAAAACAAAGATTTTCCCTCGAAGGAGGCAATTTCTGAATAAGTTACCACCCAAAAGGTGGAGAGAAAAATTCACATTCGGTATAACAATGATCGAAATTAGTCAGTAGTGTTCGGAGAAAGAACAGAAAAGGTTTCTTCGACGTGCCCACGAGTAGTGATCGCGAAGTTCGGCTTGTTCGGTTTTTGGGTGTGAAATAGGAAATTTCACAGTTAGAGTTTAAGTCTCAAGCGGAGACTTGTAGATTTCTTGAGAATAATAGGTAAAGTGTTAGTTCTTGAACGAAGACGTGTTTTGTATTTAGCTATTCCGGGAATAGTAGTGAAAAGGGTTAAATAAAGTGGAATTTTGCATTTTAAAGTCACGTACTCGTCGGAATATCGCAAAACCGAGACGGAAGTGCGTGTAGTGAAAACGGTGTACGGAAGTTGGGCAAAGAGAAAGGATCGCTTTGTGGATTTAGTGGAGAAACCCAGTATTAGTAAAAGGCAGATTAAAAAGGTCAGATTTTTCCAATTTGCAGGTGTAATTCTGAGATTCGAATTTCAATCAGTCCAGAGTCCTGAATCCTCCCAAGAATAAGATTTTTTTTGTTTTATGTCCAGTTAATTGAAAAAGATCTTATAACCAAAATAAAATTGTACAGTAGATAGTGTGTGAGTTTTTGCAATTTATGAAATAAGTTCGTTTTAAAGTAAATTATTGTATTTTGGAACACAACACGTGTAGTAAACTTTATTGTTATACTCGTGTAGAATTGTCATTATGTTCTTTTTGTTATTAGTCAGAATCGTTTCATTTTGATAACTAGAGAATCCCTGAATCCCAACACATAAAGTCTCGTTCTTCGTGCAACGAGCCAATACCTACAAATTATATCTTTTTTTAACATCTCTAAATTAATGATAATCCACCTTTAATCGAAGGAAAGCTGCTCTTCCGAAGATTCCAATGAAAAGGTTCCAGATTATTAGAGCACGGTATGCGAACGACGCTCGGCAAAGGTGGGCAAGCCAAAGATGCGAAGGCGATCTTCATAAGATGGCCGTTGGTATAAATATGGTAGGCGCGTGGTCCAGCGTTGGGTAGATTCCAGGAGATTTTGATCGAATATAGTTGACGGCCACCATACCTGTCCAGCATATTCCATAATAGATCGTATATATGTTGTATAAAGGGAACTTCACGTTGGGATATCAGACGTTTAAAAGATTTACTAAACAGGTATCTGTTTTGCCTCCCCGTAATTGCTGCCACATAGTTAGACCAGCGCAGATCAGAATCGATGGTGACTCCCAGATCGATTTGATGAGTTACTGACTCAAGCTCACAACCATCGATCCAGTAGGTTAATCTCGGGTTGTTTTTACCAATGCGAAAAACACAGCATTTTTCGACGTTCAGTTTCAATATCCAGTCTTGGCACCATCTGGAGAGTACATGAAAGTCATTCTGGAGAACATAGTAATAGACACCTCTATATGAGCTTTGTCCTTTTTTGTATAAAAGGTGACTTTGTTCATACGAGGTTGTCGAGATGTTATAGGGGTTGACAAATGAGAGCGGCTTCACGTCAACCTAACAACAAAATTGGGCTCTCTCCACCTCGGAGAGAGGGTGGGTACGGCCATCTGCTGAAACGAGAAGGTCTTAGTGTTATTTTTCTTCAGAGAGTTCTGAGTTTTAGGGATAATTGAAACCAATGAAGTAACTTAACAAAAAATCTATTTTCCAGAATACCAACAAAAAGATAATGAAATAACTAATCAATCCCTACGTCTGTACCTCAGACTGTCTAATAAAAATTTCATAAAGAAAATATAAGTTCCCTGTTGCCTGGGTTACCTAATTACCCAAAATCCAAAATAACATAATACTAAGAAAATAAGCTGTGAGTTGATAAAAGGTGAGAGATGGCACTTTTGGACTCAAACTATCCTCATCAATTAAAATTGGAAAGTTCTCACCTTTTGATCTCCCTCGCTGGAATATAATCCAAGTTCTCTGAAATAAATCACCCCCGAAACGCTTCACTCCCGTTTCGCAAACCGCTACCCTAATTTCCGATCGCGCTTCTCGACTGGAAAATCCTTACTGAACAACACGAAAAATTCCCCTTCATACAAACACCTACTACTTCGTTTTCTCACTTCTCGAAGCTACCTAGTATTCCGTCAACTGCGAAATAAAACTTTCTCCTTTTTCCCTCAACAGTTCCCCTTTTGCCCTTCGAAACGACCTAATATTTCCCAATTAACAAAATTAGAACTTTACCGTTCCCCGACGGACTTCAACCGTCACCCGAGTTACCTAAGGATTTGTTTTCCGCCCGAGACCCCCAGATACACTCTTTCCGACCTTCCTGGAAAACCTCACGAAACCGTCGTCCTCAGGTCTACTGAATGCTCCCTTAGGAACCAATTTGCTTTTCACCTTTTCACCTCTGGTGGGTGGTCTCCAACCTTACATTTTTGGGTAGTACCAATCAGATGTGTTGAAATCAAGAATTTTTCTCTCCTTCTCTAAATTAGGCGTGTCTTGACCATGACTGAATACTCAATTTCGCAATTCAGCAAAGATTTTCCATCTCACAACCCCTCTATGCTAATTTAGCGTTTTCGTGGCTTGAGAAATATTTATATTAACGGACTAATGGCTTGAAAAATATTCTTATCTCCAAACGGCGGGTAATTAAAACTCCGCAAACTTTGAGATTCGGATGTCAATTCTCAACCAAGTGAATTGGGCAATTATTAATTCTCAACTTTCTTGCCTTCAGTTTACACAAACTGATAAGCCAGTAACGTATTTCCTTTCATGTCAATTCCAATTGCAACATTGTATTTGTTCTGAACCATTGAAGTTGAGAAATTAATAAATCTCATGGTTTTCCACAACATCATGTTGTGAAAGCGGTAGGCCGAACATTTTAGTATCATCAGCAAATGAGGAGAGGGCAGATTTGATCAGTGGGGGCAAATAAGATATATGAAGAAGAAAGAGGATGGGCCCCAACACGGATCCCTGGGGCACACCCGATGCAACAATCCTCTCAAAGGAAGAATACGCATCACCCACGCTCACACGAAACCTGCGATTCGAAAGAAAGGATGGAAGCCAAGATAACAGCCTTCCTCTAACTCCCAGATGTTCTAGCTTGGCTTGAAGATGGTGTGGGGTACCCGATCGAACGCCCTCGAAAAGTCAAGGTAAACCACGTCAACAGGAGATCCGGAATCCACTCAGAAACGCACAAAAGTAATAATGTCGTGGTAGAACGTTTCGGAACGAATCCATGCTGAGACATCGGAATAAGTTCATTGTTCAGGCAAAACTGCAGCAGATGATCGCATACGAATTTTTCCAAAACTTTTGATACAGACAAAAGTATACTTATGGGGCGGTAGTTAGAGGGATCGAGTTAGTCACCTTTCTTAAAAATGGGGGTTATCGATGCAATGAGCCAATCAGATGGAACATGGGATGAGGCTATCGATTTTGCAAACAAAATATGGAAGGGAACAGCAAATGCTGCAGCACATTGTTTAAGCAGACGTGTAGTAATCCCATCCTTGCCGGGTGCTGTATCCAACTTTAAGTTCGAAAGATACCTCTCGATGACCTGTTGGTTGATAGTGAGGTCTGGTATTACCTCAGCAATGCGGTCCACGTTCTGAATAGGAACAGTATTCGTTGGCTCCTCAGTGGAACTTGAAGCGAAAACTTCAGAGAAAACATCTGCAGACTCGACGCAACTGGTGCACGCACTCCCCGATAGGTTTCTCATACTAGGAAAACCAACTTTAGAATTTATTGAGGATCTGACTAGTACAACTTCTTTTCGTTCTTTGTGACCAGTTTTCGTTCCTAAGAAGCTTTTGCGAGTTGAATTGATGTCGAAAGAAAATTGTAAAAATAACGATGATTTTCATCTGTTCCATTTCGTATATATTTACGCCACAATGATTTTTTCAGCCTCACCAGAACTAAAATCTGATCATCGATCCACGGCTTCAGTGGGTTTTCGTGAATCATCTTAACCTGTTCATTAGCTGAAACAGCCTTAAGAACCCTATCAAGAAAGATTACCCACATCGATTCGTCAGCATCAGTCATGGTGTTGTCCCAGTCAAGAGAATTAAGATGAGCAGAATCCCCATCATACTTGATGATCCTCAATGCATTCTCCCTCTCATGGTTACCCGGGGAGAAGAGAGCCGCTGTATCTCAGTTGTCAACACCAGGTGGTCAGATTTTCCTAGAGGAGGCAGAGAATTCATCTCAGAAATTATGTTAGGATCCGAAACTATGAACAGGTCGAGAAGTGAAGGAGCCAGGCTTGATCTAAATCTCGTAGGCTGTGACACCACCTGTTGATAATCTGAGCTGTGCACGAAATCGGCATAGGGGAAGGAGGGAGAATTTTGAGGCCGTATCGCAGTCTGTGTCCAGTCGATGTCTGGGCAATTGAAGTCTCCAGTAATCAGAATAGAGATACTGATGTCCAGAGATCCAACAACTACCTACACATGAAGAGGTCGCCTTTTGCAGCGAAAAGGTTATAAAAGCACTGTTTTTTAGCTAAGAGAACGGTAGACCATCCTCCACCCTTGATGACATGAGGAACGTCCTTTTTTCAAAGTGTGTCTCTTATCGTGTGTCGACTTGACACGGTATGTGGCGAGGCCACATACCCATTCAAATGACAAGAGTCGTGTAGCACAGGAGGCACTCCTCAGAAGCATCCCCTGTGCTTGCATTGTTCAACTGAAACCATCGTCCTTCCTCCCATTCCAACAGAACAAGAAGCGCTTTCAAAAGATTGAGTGGAAAGTGAACAATTATTTTTTAGCATTTTCTATTCAACATGTTCTAACATTTTTTAGCTTTCTTGAACTTTTTTTAACACCTCTATAATTTTTATAATACCAAATTAAACCTTTTGAAATTTTTTATTGTTGCTGGCTTGAACGTCCTTTCCTATCTCCTTGAGTTATTTTTGCATTCATTGTTGAACCTAGTAAGAAGTTTGAACAGTCAAGTTAGATCGTTATATCGTTGAAATACTTGATATTAGCCAATAATTGACTTCTCTGAGAAAAAACGAAAAAGTTGTCTGTATGATCCTAAATTATGGGCTCATTTTGAATTCCTGGTGCTTTAATTCCTAAACGCAGAATTCCATGCTGTACAACTTACGTTCTATGACTTTTTTCAATTGGACTGACCATTTCTGAGTTACAGGTCTTCAAATTGCCAAAAATGGAATTTTCGAAAATTTTTTAGAAAAATTTCGTTTTTCGACGAGCGATTGCTTTCAAGCAGGTGAACGATTTCGGCTTCCTGTATGACATTTGACGCATAATTTAATGCACTTTTATTCAGAAAAATACGATTTTTCCTGCTGGAAGCTTTCTCAAAGAGATATAAGCGAAAAACAAAAAAAAAGTTCAAAAATTTTGAGGTTTTTAGGCCCCCAAAATTTTCCCGATAAAAATTTTGTTGGATTCGCTTAGTTCCCCACTAGTGGGGTAACAAGCCAACAATTTAAATTCAGAAACATATCATCCGACCCTTTGTGACCAAATATCCCTTTTAATGTCTAGATTGACAGGACTAATAATTCAGCTGTTTCTAATAAAATTATTGTACGGTACCTCTCAGTTTCTAGAATTTCCTCTAGTCTGCAGAATGTCTGTGCTCGACCTCTTAAATCAATCCTGTTTTCTTGTTGATGGAAGATTTCTTTTACCCTTGCTGAAGAATGCCGATGTTGTAGATCGCATTCACATCTGCGCCGAAATTCGTATTTGCTCCAGAGTAGAAAAAAAATGTTCGGTTTTTTTACAACAACTCCCTTCATTTTGAAGATATCGCATTCATCCAAACACCATTTCGAACAAAATTTGAAGGAATACAATTGATATCTTTTGAAAAATTGTCTGGGAGGTCTTTACATATTCCTGAAAACTTAATTTGGGTTCTCTTTCAGTCTCTGAAACAAGAAACAATCAGAAAATTTTTTTAAATAATAGAAGAAAGGCCCCTGCGTAAAAACTTGAGCACTAATTTGTCAGGAGCCAAAACTTTACGAGAAGAAATTGTTGCCTAACAATGAACAAAAAGAAAACACTTTGAACTCTGAAGCGTAACGTTGCGGGGTTTAAATCAGACTCCTTCGTCAGACAATTTCTTTTTTTCATACAACTTCGTAGAATCGTGATCGTGACAATAAAAAATATATATATATTGTCACGATTCTACGAAGTTGTATGAAATTGTCTGACGAAGAAGTCTGATTTAGAGTTCAAAGTGTTTTTTTTTGTTCATTGTTAGGCAACAATTTCTTCTTGTAAAGTTTTGGCGCCTGACAAATTAGTGCTCAAATTTTTACGCAGGGGCATTTCTTCTATTATTTAAAAAATTTTTCCTAATTGTTTCTTGTTTCAGAGACTCGGAGAGAAAACCAAATTAAGTTTTCAGGAAAACTACAATTGATCACATCAATTCAAGAAAAGAAAGAAGATAATCGCGCTATCATCCTAACATAAAGTAGTGAGATCTCTTTTAATTTGCATGGTACAGGAATAAAAAAATTTTTTTTGTTGAAAAATATCCTACTTTCTACTCTACTCTTATCATTTACACGGAGGAAAAAGCAGAATTTCAAGAAAATTGAAAGATGATCTTTATTATGCTTTGATCTTATTTTTATTGAACTATGCATTTTGCACCAGTCAATCTTTTTGAGCATATGAATAGCAGTAAAATAAAAGGTATTGCAGAAGATAAACGATCCATTTCAATTCTGGTGGATGTGGGGTTAGTTTCACATCCTAGTTTTTCGTAAAAAATATGAGTTGTCAATCTTTTTTGTGTTGTGTATGCCCTTTAAAGCTCTTTTCAAGCACTACAAAAAATGGTCATAGTATTATTCCCCTAAAATCAATCGTTTTTCCGTAAATTCCAATTGAATGTATCGATTCGAGCATCCACGAAAGAAATGTCTCCTTTTACTTACGATTTCTTGCCTTGTGTTGCACCTACAGTAATTCTAAAACGATAAATCTCTTTTTTTCCTATAAGCTACAAATATCTTCCCTACACTTCTTATCGTTTGATGCATCGCTTTTGTGTTATTCGTAAATATCAGTCCCAAAAAGTGTAATTTTTCAATGAAAATTTTGTTTTCAATCACGATTAACTAAAAAAGTATTGAGTTTTCGAAAAAGCTTTATGGAACATTTTTTGCTAAGAATTAAGTCATTAGTCGAGTCCCGGGGTTATTATGCCAAAAAAATGTCCACCCTTGAGAAGGGTTGGGAACCACCCCTAAGATGAAACCATACTTTGGCATAGCGTAGACTTTGTTTCTTGAGCTATTTCCTACCTACTGTGAAAATTTCAAGTAAACTGATGCATTAGGATAGAATTCGTAACCAATATCCTCATTGACTTGACTAGTAACTACAGATAACGGATTAACTTAGAAGGAAAAATAATTGATGGTGATTACTAGGCCATCTCCAATGAGGCAAGAGAGGCATGGAAAAATGAGGATAACGAAGGAATGATGAGTGACGACGTTTCCTTCAATGTAGAAGGCAAAGATTTAGTCGTCAAATCTGAAGAAAAGGAAACTAAGTATATTCAGAATTTATTAATTGGTATAATTTAACCAGTTAACTTCAAGCATTTTCATATTAAGAAATTCAACTGCTCAACAGCTCAACTATACTTCCCGTAAATGAATGCCGGACAGGAAAAATTTTTGTCAAAGTCAACACCCTGTATCTTTTTTCGTGGTTTTCCGATTTTGTTGAAATTTTCACCAGGTATAGTATTGGGTCTTGTTATATTAACCTGAAATTCACTTTGCAAAAATACCTGTAGTTTATCCGTTATACAAGGAGAAACAAAATCTTGTTTTATACCCTTCATTTCTAAACACCCTGTGGTGAATTTGAGGCAGAAAATTTGATATCATTAAGTTTTAATTTGAAGTGTGACCCTTTCTCAACAAAATGTTTTTTATTTACGTCGGTATCTGCTTTTAAAAAAACATACACATTTTCAAAGAAAGTGTTGCTTTTTTTCAATTTTTATAACAATTTAAAACATTACAATACTTTATCGACTAGTAAACATAAACAAACATTCGAAAATTAATAGCGTGTATTTCCACCTAGTTTTCTCATCACATATACCATACGACTTGGCATACTTTCAATGCATTTACGAATTGTTCTGTGGGGGAAGCAACAATTTCTGTTGATGCAGAACAATGCTAGGCCTCACTTTGCACGGGTTGTAACAGAATACTTTGAAGAGACGAATATTCAACGATTTGTGTGGCCGGCCAGAAGTCCGGATTTCAATCCAATTGAACATGTATGGGTTATGCTAGGTAGACATGTTCGAAATCGGCAGCCCAACACCTTGTCCGATTAACGAACAGCCCTTCTTGAAGAACAGGAAAATATTCCCCCAGAAGGAATTCGGAAATGCATTGAGAGTATGCCACATTGTATGGTAGAAGTGATGAGGAAGCGAGGTGGAAATACACGCTATTAATTTTCAGATGTTTGTGTATGTTTGCTGGTCGATAAGGTATTGTCTTCTCCTTCTTCTTCTTCTACTTTACGAAAGCTTGCTAGCTTGTTTCACCCATTTTCCTCCTCTCGTTCTTGAGATGTTGAGGTCCAACTGTCCTTCCACCTTTTTCGCGGTCTCCCTACGGGTCGTTTGGATGCTGGTCTTCCGTTTCTAGCGATTTTCGCTATTCTGTCGTCTGACATACGTGAGACATGTTCATTCCAGAACCTTCTTCTCGCGCGGGTCCATCTAACTACGTCCTCCGTCTGGCATTCTTCTCTGATCTCGTCGCTTCTTCTCTGGTCTCTCAATGTGTTCCCCGTTATTGCCCTCAAAACTCGCATCTCGTTTGTTCGTGCCATTCTTTTAGATTCAGCTGTGTATTGTAATGTTTCAAATTGTTATGAAAATTGAAAAAATGCTTTGTTTGAAAATGTGTATTTTTTTTAAAAGCAGATACTGACGTAAATCAAGAAACATTTTGTTAAGAAATGATCACAGTTCAAATTAATACTTTCATTCACCACAGGGTGTTTAGAAATGGAGGGTATAAAATAAGGTTTTGTTTCTCCCTGTATGAGGGATAAACTACACATATTTTTCCAAAGTAAATTTTAAGGTAATATAACAAGATCCAATACTATACCTGGTGAAAATTTCAACAAAATCGCAGCATCATGAAAAAAGATGCAGGGTGTTGAATTTAAAAAAAATTTTGCCTGTCCGGAATTTATTGACGGGGAGTGTAGTAACTATCAGATGCTCGATGAGTGACTGTAAAGTTTGTAATTTCTGCTAGTCGTATCGACTGATTGCGACTTTCTTCTGGATTGTGACAGTTTATCCAGAATTGAATTCAGGGTGCTTCATGATATTAATGGTACCCACAATGATATCATATGTTCTCAGTTATCAAAATCATGGCAAAAATCCAAAATAGGAGTTTGTTGAGGAGTTGATAGTGCATAGCATGCTCTTTATATTTCGAAACAAACACAAGATGAGCAATTTTTCATTTCTGTTTATTGAGCCTCTTGAACCTGCAGTTTTATTCAGTATACTTAGATAGTATTCATTTCTAGTGATATTTAGCCTCATATACAGGGTGAGTCGGGAGGAACGGACCAAACTTCAGGTGTGTATTCTGCAGGTCGAAATAATTTCAAAAAACTCATATGTTGTTATCCGATTCTCATTTGTTCTCAAACTATAGGGTAATTAGAATATTTCAAATGAATAATTTTTTTTAGTTTATCGCTTCTTATCACAAATGCTGTAGGTGCTGACTTATTTTTTTTTTTTTTTGCGAAATGAGTTAATAGCATTACTTGAGGACGTTCCTTCGAACATCCGAATGCAAATGAATTATCAACACGATGGAGCTCACGCGCATTTCGCTCGTCAGATCAAACAATATTTAGATCAAGAGTTTCGCGGACAATGGATTGGTCGCGGTGGTCCTATTAGTTGGCCTCCAAGATCTCCGGATCTCACACCACTGGACTATTGTTTGTGGGGCTGGTTCAAGAACGAGGTATACAAAGTAAAAGTTAACACTCGGGATGCCCTAATTCGACGCATTAGAAATGCGGAATTGCTTATTAAAGAAAGACACGAATCAATCAGAAAAGCAACAAGAGCTCATCGCAGACGAAGTCGAATGTGTTTGGAGGTTAAAGTCGGGATTTTTGAGCATTTATCAAAATAATGCTATAAATGAAACCATTTCAATGTAGAAAATGTTGTTTTTTTTCTAATGACGCTATAGTTTGAAAACAAATAAAAATCGGATAACAACATATGAGTTTTTTGAAGTTATTTCGACCTGCAGAATACACACCTGAAGTTTGGTCCGTTCCTCCCGACTCACCCTGTATATTTCAATGATCAATTCAATTGAACTGTTTTGATGTCAACCAATTAATCAATGTCTTGCTTAACCAATCTCACTTTGATCCCGATTAGTTGATTAGTTTGTCAGCCGAATTACTTCGGATAACTTGACATTCGAGTCTGCGTAACACTCTGCGCTCCTATTCAAATCTGAAAGAAAAAAAAGCATAAATATGGAATCATATTCCCGATTTTAGAATATTCAGTGACTTTTTGTGCTTCAAGTAGACTTGAATAGAAAGTGTGGATAAAGTAAGGAACAAAATACATGACTGCGTTATTGTATGCAATGAATAATAATCTTTATTAGTCTTTAGAGAAATAGAACCTGTATAGGACAGGTCGGAGACATGTCACGGATTATACTTGTGAACGTTACTGCTTTAACATCGAAATTTCAATAAAAGCAAATCCTAATCAACTGCTATCAAACAAATCCTAATCAACTGCTATCAAACAAATCCTAATCACCAATTGTGATCAACAATAACATTCACAATATGAACAGGATCTCCAGTCACGGACCTCGAATACCACCGTCACCAGTTGAAACTAAATTATGATCAACTGTAACCTTCCCAAACCACACAAGACATCAGTCACGGCTTAAAATACCAACGCTGCCAGTTGAAAAGAAATTCTAATCAACTGTAACGTTCCAAAGTCACATAGGACAGACATTAAGAGAGTCTTCCGGGCTTATTGGCCGTGGTCTATTAGGAATTATTTCACCTAACGTTTCGCTCACAACTGCGGTAGGCATCTTCGGATGATTCTTGGTCTGAGGTTGTAACTCGACCGCTGAATTTCCGAAAGAGATTCTGGATTCGATCCGTTGGCCCAATTTATACCCTGATCATTGGCGGGAGAAGGTAGTGGGTTTACGCGCGATGTTGATTGGTCCATCGCTCCCACTCCGTATTGGCTTGATTTTGGTCTTTTCCAACACCGGCAACCATGCGCTATGTACCAAAGGAGTTTCTTCCCTTTTGTTCACGTTGTTCTTGTGTTTATATATCTCAATGGCTTCCATGTTCATCCTAGGATAGAAACTTTTGATGGTCCAAATAGCCTCTGCCTTTGAGAAGACAATATTGTGTCCATCTGTTAGAGCATGTCCCGCTAGTGCAGATGTTTCTGATTAAGTCGACAGCATCGTTCATGCTCCTTAATTCTCGTATTGTTACTTCGCTTCGTTATATCAATGTTGACTTTGCCGCAGTCACAAGGTGTCCTGTAAATAACGGGTTGAGAGAGTGGGTCGACTTTGTCTTTGGTAGTTCTGATCATTTGGCCAAGTTCTTGAGTTGGCTTCTAGGCAGTCTCTATATTGTGCCTCTTTAGTATTCTACCAATTCTATCGGTGATCTTGGGGGTATATGGTAAGATAGCTCTTCCATTGGGGGTGAGTTGTGATGTGTTATCATCACGTGTGGAAAGTTTTGGTCTTATTGCCCTCTGAATTTCCTTAGCATTATTTCCGTTAGCGACGAATGCATGCTGTAGATGTTCAAGTCCATCCTCCAGAAATTCCGGCTCGCACAATCGACGGGCTCTATCTACGAGTGTTTTTATAACTCCTCGTTTCTGTTAAGGGTGATGATTGGACTGCTTGTGTAGACACCTGTCAGTGTGGGTTGGTTTTCTATAAACCCTGTGTTCTAGCTTCCTATTAGGCTTTCTAGTAACCAAGACGTCTAGAAAGGGTAGAGCACCATCCTTTTCAATTTCCATAATAAATTGAATATTTGGGTGCCTACTGTTTAGATGGAATAGGAAAGTATCCAATTCTTCAAGTCCATGACTCCAAACGACAAAAGTATCATCCACCTAACGTATCCATGTGGATGGTTTCTTTGTTGCCGCTTCGATTGCACTTTGTTCGAATTTTTCCATGAAGAAATTTGCAATTGCAGGACTGAGAGAGTTTCCCATGGCGACACCGTATATTTGCTCATAGAATTCGCCTTTTCACTGAAAATTGCTGGATGATAGGCAAAGTTCGAAGAGCTTTGTTATGTCATTCGGGAATAACTCAGCGATTCCCTGATGGGAACTAGTGTGAACAAAGACACAACATCAAAACTAACGAGTCGGTCATTCGGTCCCAACTGGATGGTTTGCAGTTTTTCTACAAACTGAGTAGAGTCCTTGACGAAAGTGTCCGTATTTCAAACATAAGGGCTCAATATAGTCGTTAAAACTTTGGCTAAGTCGTATGTTGGTGAGTCGATGGTACTCAATGGGACATAATCCTTGTAAATTTTCCTTATATAAGCGGAGCCCTTGCTTTACTCTCAAAAATCTTCTTTTTAAGTTCTTCATCGAGAGAAGAAACTTTTATAAGAGCTTTTGCTTGTCTAAGCCTTGGCGAGGTATGATCTCTGAAAGCTTGAAACTATTTGTTACTCATTGGATCATCCCATACGGTGATTCGAGGTTGACAATAAAGCTTTAGTACTCTGGATTAGTAGTACCTGCAGCAACCAATTCTTCAAGTCCGTGACTCCAAACGACACAAGTATCATCCACATAACGTAGCCATGTGGACGGTTTCTTTGTTGCCGCTTCAATTGCACTTTGTTCGAATTTTTCCATGAAGAAATTTGCAATTGCAGGACTTAGAGGGTTTCCCATGGCGCAACCATCTATTTGCTCATAGAATTCGCCTTTTCACTGAAAATAGCTGGATGATAGGCAAAGTTCGAGGAGCTTTGTTATGTCATTCGAGAATAACTCAGACACGTAGTTGAGCGATTCCCTGATGAGAACTAGTGTGAACAAAGTCACAACATCAAAACTAACGAGACGGTCATTCGGTCCCAACTAAATGTTTTGCAGTTCTTCTACAAATTGAGTAGAGTCCTTGATGAAAGGGTCCGTATTTAACACATAAGGTCACAACATAGTCGTTAAAACTTTGGCTAAGTCGTATGTTGGTGAATCGATGGTACTAACATCCTTTTTACTTCATCGAGAGAAGAAACTTTTATAAGAGCCTCTGCTTGTCTGAGCCTGGACGAGGTAGGATCTCTTTTTAAGTTTCCTGTAGTTTAAGGGGTCTAACAACGCCCTCATTTTGGAATCATAGTCAGAGTTGTCCATCAATACCGTCGCGTTTCCTTTGTCACCTGGAAGGATCACAATGGATGTGTCCTCATTGAGACTCTTTATGACTTGGTGTTCCCTGAAATTTATATTATTTTTTGGAGGTTTAGCCTTCCTGATGATTCTTGAGTCTTCAGTCCTCACTTCTTCAGAAATTCGGTAAGGACCGAATTGCTGCCTCAACATTAGCTATTGTATTCTCTACAGGAATTTTATTAGTTCGAATAGAGAAATTGTTTTCTTTTTCAAGGATGGATTTCTCCTCACGCGTTAATGTCCTCTTGGACAAGTTAACAACAGTTTCTTTCATGTTCGGAACTGAAGGAACAGATAATTCCTGCAACCGTGAGAATTTATTTTTGAGGCGTTAAGTATTACTGTACATTCGCCCCTCCATGGATTTCTGGGTTATGTTATTGACAGAAGTCTAGTCTGTTGGTGTTAAGGTTCCTACTAGATCATTCTGTATTTGTCCGATTTCCTCATCGAGGAAAGTTTCTGATGAGAATAATGGATCCTCTCCCTTAGCAGAGCACACTCGGCTCGATTATATATCCTATGTGCCTGAGCACTGTAAAGACAAAAGGGTTGTTTACGGGTGCGCAAAATCAGTCTTATTTTGGAATCCGTGAATTCATAGTCCGACTCTCCTTCCTCTACCTGAGATATGCCAAACTGATATGTTTATAAACTTCATGTTCCACTACAGTAAATGTGAAATATTGATGATTATTAAGTGGACTTGATTTTATTTTTTTTTTCGAATCAAAATCTATCGCTGAAAGAACAGATTAAATGACTTACACCTACTAGAAAAATTCACTGCCTCCTGGATTTCTATTGTTTGACTGCCTAGATCCTGAATAAGAATAGTTTGAACTCTCAATTCACTTCGACGTGGGTATTTATTTTTTATGTTCAGATCGACTGCAAAGGATTCGAGTTCAGAAAGTGAAGAGGTCGATGTGATCTTCGAGCAGACTCCTCCGGACAACAGAAAGAAAAGCCTTGTAAGCGAAGCCTCTCATAGAAGTCCAAAGCGTTCCGCCTCCTCGAAAATTTCAAGACCTTCGCTGGGGAGCACTTTAACTGTTGAACAAATTCCAAATGTTGACTCACCTCCAGGCGAAAAACGTAAAAGTAGAGAGCCATCTTTGGTGGTACAAAAAGAAAATGTTTTAGGTTAGTGAACCGAGAATAATACTTTGTAAATTTTTTTTCAGTCATAGAAGAGACATAGGGTTGGTAAAACTGGGGGACTGAAAATTAAAATAAAAATTGTTTCCATGTCCTTGAGAAATTTCATGACGAGATAGCCTTGAGTCCGAATAACTTGTCACTTGTTTATTCGGACATTTCGGCCTTCGTCGTGCATTCATTCATGACGTTTCGCCAGTTCTAGTACCTGGCATCTTCAGGAGTTATACTTTCAGGAGAACTTCTCGCTGAAATGAGCTGCCTGATGGCTTCAGCGAGAAGGAGGAGATCCAAAGTCGATGATTAGTTTCTGTTTGAGCTAGGATGTTGAAATGAAAACATTATGAAAGCACTTTTTTCATAGCAATCCAGTAGCATACTTTATTTTTTCCCAAGAGGTTTCCTTGCTGAGCTATAACATGAAGTTATGTTTTTTCTTATGGAAACAATAGTTTGAAATGGCTCAGAAGGAATCGCCATTTTTTTTCCGTTTCGGAAATATATCATACATCATACATCGCCCTCAGATTCTTCCAGATATCATGCAAAATATAGTTTGCATTTGAAATTTGAATTATTTTGTATTAAGTAGGCTGAATCACAGAATGGAGTCATTATTATTTTTCCATTGAATATTTGATTCAATACTCCGTGGTTTGATCTCTGTTCAGGTTCAGAACAACTGTTAATTATTAGAATTCGAAATCATTATGGCCGGTAATATGGAAATGTTCGAAAACTACGAGAAATATGATGTTAAAATGTTTTCTCTATTTCTGTATCGCAATAGTATATTCTAAAACAAGTTGCAGAATTAGCTGCTATTCCAACACGAATGCATGAGTGTTGGAATTGCCTTCTGCAACGAGTATTAGACGGTATTTTCTCTATACCAGTCAATTTTTGTGAAATACTCTCGAAATTCAAACGAAAATTCAGATTAGTGACTTTTGTTTCTTATCTTGGCAGTTGGTGTGACATACGATATTTGACAGATCACGGAATTGATTTGATTCGAAACTTGATTCCATCGGTGGTCAGTACTGACAACCAGAAAACTAAAAATATAACTGAAAACAATGCTGTAATGAGTTTCATTACAGCACTACCTTTAGTACTGTAATGAACTCATTACGATACTGAAATAGAGAAAGTTCATTACAGTTCTAAAAGTAGTGCTGTAATGAATTTATTACAGCATTGTTTTTAGTCATATTTTTCGTTTTTTGGTTGTCAGTACTGACCTTCGACCTTATCAATTTTCAAATCAAATCAATTAAAATTCCGTAATCTGTCAAATTTCGTAAGTCACACCAACTGCCAAGATACAATATAAAAGTCACTAATCTGAATTTTTATTCGAAATTCGAAAGTATTTCAGAAAACTTGATTGAAATAAAGAAAATATCGTCTGAAACTCGTGGCAGAAGACAATTCCATCACTAAAGCTTTCGAATTTCGCATTCGTGTTGGAATAGGAGCCATTGTTTTAGAATATACTATTATTTTAACGGCAATAATGACTTCGAATTAACAGTTGTTATAAACAGAGATCAAACCACGGAGAACTGAATCAAGTATTCAATAGCAAAATAATAATGACACTATGCGTAGAGACATATAATTCTGCGATTCAGCCTACTTGATACTCAATAACTCAAATTTCAAATACAAACTATATGTTTCATGATATCTGAATGAATCTGAGTGCGATGTATGATGTATGATATATTTCTGAATCGGGTATAAATTGCGATTTTTTCTGAGCCATTTCAAACTATTGTTCCCATAAGAAAACACACAAGTTTATGTTATAGCCCAGCAAGGAAACCTCTTGGGTATAAACAAAGTACACTACTGGATTGCTACGAAAAAAGTACCTGTATAATGTTTTCATTTCAACATCCTAGCACAAATAGAAACGGATATAATGGCCAAAGTTGAAATCACCCAAATTTCAATTTTGGCCTATAACTCGAAAACGAAAGAAGATAGAGGAATACAGTTGATGGCATTATCATTTTCTCCAAAAAAGACCACCGTAACGTGTCATTCATTTTCCTCTATCTCCCACGGTTAAAAATTTGTAATTCAAGTATCACCAATTTAGCCCAATCTGTACAAGGTATCCCAAATTGCTTGATTTTGGCTGTTTCTGGTACTTCTTGACCAGATAGGTAAAAACGTTGAAAGCAGTCCCGGGCTCGATTTTCGTGAAAACACCAATAGTGAAAACCATTTCACGATATGTTTTGAACATATAACAACATTTTGAAATTTTTTCGATTCAGAAGATGGGCCACAACTTTTTCATTTTCGAAAATATTTGAAAAAGATAAAAACTTTCAACAAGCACTTTTTCACTGGGAATAAGACATTATTTTAAATTTTTATATCTTGAAATTTTTTTTATGATATAAGATGAAAAAAATGCTTTCATATTTAAAGTGAAAAAGTGGATTTTTTCCACGAGAAAAAAAATTTAATATAGTTTCTTAATTCTGGTAAAGAAAGCTTCTAGAAAGTTTTCCCAGCTATTATTGAAGATTGAAGCATGCGGTTTTCGCGACCCTGTATCAATTTTTTGCGAAACTTTTGAATTCATAAACAGATATATTCAATTTTTTGTTTGTTTTCGAAATACAGGGCGAAATACACTTTTTTGAGATGTAATTATTCCTATGGCACTGTATAAGCCAAAGAAGACATGAAAACAGCCTATAATATATATTTTTTTAAGTAGAAGTCAGTGGCGTATTGAAATATTAGGGCACTGTTTTCGCAAGAACGTGAAATTCTTAGTTGGAACACCCAGTATATTTTGAAGTCAGATTTTTGCATTTATTTTTCTGAATACATTGATGTATCTTATGCTGTGCCTCAAAAAAGTGAACATTTTCGTTTTCTCCCTGTATTTCAGAATCAAAAGAAGTTGGAATATCTCTGCTCGACGATTTAAAAGTTTTACAAAAAAGTGACAAAACGTATGTCTCTATCTTCAATAATAGCTGAGATACAATGCATTCTCACCCAATTTGGGACACAGTGTACACCGGATCAGATGCGCAACGCAATGATGCATCATTTGTAAGATAGTTTGTGGTCCTTTAATTTTCATACATTTGGAGACAAACACTGCATCAGATCTTCTCCGAATATTTCACAGAACTACATCATAACGGATCGGACGAAAAATTGAGATTCGAAGATGAAAATGAAGATGTCAAAGACGATCAACAAGCAAAGCTCCCGTTGGACAAAAAGAGGAAGAGCGTGGCCAGCGAAATATCTTTCGGTCGGAAATCAATATCATCGAAGGCAACTAGTAGGAGAGTCTCGTTAGCAAGTACACCGATGGATCAACAGGACTCAAGAAAAAGGCGGTCGTTGATTTTATCGAAACAATATCCAGAAGTGGATTCTTCACGCGGTGAACGAAGAAAAAGTGGAACGTTTTCTTTGAAAAAACCAATTGCTACTCCGATAGGTTAGTATCGAATTTATTCGACACATACGTTTCAGTCGCAGGCGACAATCCCCACCCTTCCTTGTGTAATAGATAGGGATATCAAAAAATCATGAATTAATGCAACCAATCCGAATAATTATGAGACGCGTGAAAATTAATTGAAGTCATCTTAATTGCGATCGAGACAAATCAATTAGGTAATTTCAGCGGGACAATATATTCACGTAACGAATTATGAGAAATAAGTTTCCGAAACAATTATGCTCTTAGGGACTTTAATAGACTTAATAGGGGTTCGCTAAAAGTTAGATGTATGATGTTTGATAATGAATAATTCGAATGAAGCATTGCGATGAAATTATTATCCATACAGATTCGAATTATTCGAAGATTGATTTAGTGACGTATCGTTAATTGGGATACTTCGAAGATTAATTAATTCAAAGTACTAAGCTTGTTCAGGAGACCGCCCATGAGAAATTCGGATTGGTAGATATAGGTCCTGAGACAAAAAAAAAAAGATTTTCGGTAAAGGAATAAAGGCGGTCCTAGACTGAAGAGATAGTATTAACTTGAAATGTTATGCATCTCATTCCATTTTTGTATTGTCGATATGAATAAAGTAGGAAGATGCATATGATTTAACTGTTCTGGGGGGCGGGTAATTACCCCCATTTTCCCCTTCTCTAGGACAGTCATTGGAGAAAGAAACGTGTTTGAAGTACCATCCCAAAGTGGTGGAGAAAATATTTAAAATTTCTGTTCATAGAATGAGAGTGAAGTAGTGTATCTGGGGATCTCGGGCGGGAAAGGACATTCTCAGATAACTCGGGTGACGGGAAGGTCCGTCGAGAAAACGGTAGTCCTAGTTTTGGTAATTGGGAAATATTAGGTTGTTTTGGAAAACGAAACGGGAAAGGGTTAAAGTCCGTTGAGGGAAAAAGGGAAAAGTTTTCGTTTCGTAGTTGTCGAAATACAAGGTAGCTTCGAGAAGTGAGAAAGCGAAGTATACTAGGTTTTTGTATAAAGGGGATTTTTTTCGTGTTGTTCAATTAGGGTTTTCGAGTCGGGAAGCGCGATCGGAAATTAGGATAGTTGTTCGCGAAACGGGAGTGAAGCGTTTCGTGAGTGGTTTATTTCAGAGAATTTGGATTATACATATTTCAGCTAGGGAAATCAAAAGGCAGAACTTTTCGATTTTAATTGATGAGGATAGTTTGAGTACAAAAGACTTGCCATCTCTCACCTCTTATCAACTCACAACTTTTTTTCTCAGTATTATGTCATTTTGGATTCTGGGTAATTAGGTAACCCAGTGAATATCGAACTTATATTTTCTTCATGAAATTTTTTTAGACAGTCTGAGGTACAGACGTATGGATTAATTAGATATTTTATTTCTTTTTTGTTTTTGTTGGTATTTTGGTAAATAGATTTTTATGTAAGTTACTTCACTGGTTTCAATTATCCCTAAAACTGAGAACTCTACGAGAAAAATAACACTGAGACCTTCTCATTTCTGCAGAAGGCCGTACCCATCCTCTCTCCGAGGTGGAGAGAGCCAAATTTTGTTGTTCGGTTGACGTGAAGCCGCTCTCATTTTTCAACCCCCTTAACATCTCGACAACCTAGTATGAACAACGTCACTTTTTATACAAAAAGGACAAAGCTCATATAGGGGTGTCTATTACACTTGTTTCATGAGATTGTCGCAGATATCCTATGCGTAGTTGAATTATTTCAACTACAAAAGGGGCGTGGCGCGACAGATTTTGACAACCAGAAATGAAAAGGTAGGGGACAAGGGAAGTATTGTTTACATATTCTGATTGGCTGAAATACTGTCGCCTGCGACAGAATGAAGCTTTGAGAACCAGGCTTCACTGCTATAAGAGTCATTAGAGGGCACTTTTCGGACTGGGTTCAAGAAAACTCAATTTAAATGGGAGGCCATTCATATAAGCATTTTACGGTTCTCTATAATAAACGACACATAAGTAGAAATCTATTGAAATATTGTCTGGGAGGTCTTTGCATTTTCCTGAAAACTTAATTTGGGTTTTCTGTCCCAGTCTCTGAAACAAGAAACAATTAGAAAAAATTTTTAATAAAAGAAGAAAGGCCCCTGCGTAAAAATTTGAGCACTTATTTGTCAGGGGCCAAAACTTTACACGAAGAAATTGTTGCCTAACAATGAACAAAAAGAAAACACTTTGAACTTCGAAGCGTAACGTTTCGGAGTCTAAATCAGACTCCTTCGTCAGACAATTACTAGTTTTCATTCAACTTCGTAGAATCGTGACTTTTTTTTATTGACATTCGTCAATATAATATGATGAACATAGATTAATATTGATTACTAGATATTGATATGGTTTTTTATTTCAAAATTCCCTGAAACCAGTTCTTTTTTCAATACTTCCATCCAAATTGGCGAGATTATTAGCCTCATACAACAAAATACAAGCTGACTCCTTGATTTTTCTTTTGTAACCATCAGGTTCAGGTTCCGTCATTAGAATTTTTGTGCCATTCCAATCCATCATTTGATGGTCGGTATTGGAACACACATGATCTGCTATCTGTGATCTACCAATATCTCTATTTTTCATGTTATTTTTATGTTCACGTTTTCTGATTCCTAATGGTCTTGATGTTTCTCCTGTATAAGACTTTCCACAAATACAGGGAATATTGAAATACAATTTCTTGATTTTTGGTTCCCATTCAAAGGTTTAGTTTTTGTTAATAAAGATCGTAAATCATCATCATCAGTTCTCATGTTGAATTTAGAACCAATTCTTTTAATTATTTCTCAAAGTCCATGAACATGAGGAATCAAATTTATTAAAATTGGTTGTTCTTGACGGTTTGTTGTTGGTTCCTGATTGTTATTATCGTTTTGACCCAAAATTATTATCTCTAAATTTAAAAAAGTTTTTTCTATGAAGTTAGTTGGATATTGATTATCCTCAAGAATATCTTTAATGAAATTAATTTCGTCATTTCGTATTTCAGTTGTCGATTAAATTAATTTCGCTCTATCATAAAGTGTTTTTATAATACCTCTTTTAACACTCATTTGATGATTAGAATAAAAATTTAGATATCGATTTGTGTGTGCCTTTTTTCTGAACACACTTGTTTCAAAATGATTTGGAAATGTTCTAATCGAAACATCTAAGAAGGAAATTTCATTATTTTGTTCCAACTCTATTGTGAATTTTATTGTATAGGTTCTTTATTATTGATATGATTGAAAAATCTCATCAATTCTTCTCTCTCATGTTGCCAAATTACCAAAATATCATCGACATAACGCCACCAAGTCTTTGGTTTCAGTGAATATTTTTCAATATGGTATTCTTCAAAAAATTGCATGAAAATGTTGCTCATTATTGTTGATAAAGGAAAGACAGACACGTGACTACATGACAAAGCGATGTCGCGTAGATTCAATAATTTCTTGCTCAAATTCGCATTCGTTCAACCTGCGGTAACTTTTAAAGTATCCATTAGAAAACTATACTGTAAAATCATTTTTCTTCAGGAATAAATGCCGCAGATAACAATCACATTCATTTTTATATGTATTCATTCCAAGCCAGTCAGGAGCACTCTTCAAATTGAACATTATTTTGAATTGAACTGAGAATGTTAAAAATGGTTATCGTGGGTTGTCCTCAGCAGTTAGACATATGCCGTCGCGGACTTTTTTAAAGAATTTTTTCAGCACTATAAAATTGTCTGTCACTACGTTTTCCTATCTCTTATAGTTTACCCAGCGTCGGCAGAAAAAGACTGTAAAAAACGGTTTAATTGCAGACTTTTTCATGAAAACTCGATATTTTTTCTCAATTTTTCGTGATTTGGGAATGAACCGTACATAAAAACCTCCCAAAATAAATTCTCTACATTATAATGAAAGTTTCATCAAAATCGGTCATCTGATTCCTGAGTCCATAGAGGACAAACAAACACACGTACATTCACATTTATATTATTAGTATAGATTTTCCAAGTTGAAGCTAATCACATGGCGAATTGGTCTGTTATATCATTTTTAGTAATGAATAGAACCAAAGAACAAGGAATAGAAGAACATCATGTGAACCGTGTGAAATATCAACTCTAATTATTAGGTCATTAAATATTTCACATCCTTGCAAACTCATGATCAGAAAATGGTTTCACAGGAACAGGATATATTGATAGATGAAAGAAACTAGCCCTTTTTCAGACTAATGCCGACGTTTCGTTGGACTTTTCCAACTTTTTCAAGGCGAGTCCACCAAAACTATAATCAAAATTACAAATGTCTGAAATATAATGTTATCGTCCAAATGGTACATAGGTACACTGAGGTGAAAAAAGGCTTGAAGCCTTTTTTGGTTCCGTGAAGTGAAATTGTGAAAGTTTCAGAGACCAAGACAAAGGTAATTTCTGTTATTTGTGAAAGTATTCAACTACAAAGACCTTATAACTTTGTATGTTGTATTAGGTATTAGATTTGTTGTGTATTTGCAAAACTAAAGTACTTTATACATACAGTGATCAGTGGTAATTAGTTATTGGAACTATTCCATCGTTATTTTGATTTGTCACGATTTGTGTTATTATTATTTACAATGCCACGTGCTAGAAGATCTAATACATCACAACGAAGCCGTAATGCTACTAGACTTCGGAATATTTAGGGTCAATCCTCTGTAGAGGATCAAGAAAGAGCACGGGAGCAACTCCGTGTAAGTATGGCCCGACTTCGTGAGTCACAAACTCCAGAGCAAAGAGAGGAAGTATATCGAACTTCTCAGATGAATATGAGACAGCTTCGAGCTAATCGTAATCGTCCACGAACGAGAAGGAACCGTAATATAAATTTTAAAGGAAAAGCTTCTCAATATGATAGTACAATCGACTACAGCTCTCATCATTCCGTTGTAATTGGCCCAATGGAAGTGGTATGCTGCTATTGCGGTGCATTGAGTTTTGCTGTGGAAAGTCCGGGATTGTGCTGTCATAATGTCAAGGTGAAATTGCCATTATTGCTTCCTCCACCTGAACTATTGCATTCTCTGCTCCGTGGAGTTTGACTTAAAATAGATCTGGTAGTAATTATATTTCATTTAATCATTATTGGGGAGAAATAGACAAGATTAAAGGATTTATTCATAAGCAACGTACAAAAAGAAATGAAATCCAACCAAAAACATTTTCATGTAAAATATTGCCAAGACGTTGCCGTATTTCTAACATTGTCAAAAGGTTATTAGATCTCATGTAGAGCCAAAAGCTGCTCACTCTACACTATTCATCTTCACTCTATGCCTTAGTCAAAATGAATGACTTGGCCGTTTCGTGACTATAAAAACTATTGCAAAACAGAAGCAGAAAATTATGAACAGCGAATGAATTTTTCACCTTACGCTCACGTGGCGAAAAAGAAACGACCAAGGCATAGTTTGTGAAATAAGGACTTAAGAAGATGAAGAGTGCAGAGTTAGCAGCTTGGCTCTAGATGAGATCTGATAACTTTTTGACAATGTTAGAAATATGTCCTAGTCTTAGCAATATTCTACATGAAAATGTTTTTGGTTTTGGTTAGATATTTCACCCAAGAAGTGCTCACCTAAAGAAATACCCCATGCGTATCTGCATTTTCTTCAATCGTTATCAGATGATCGTTTTATGGCATTTTATGAGTTGTTTTTCTAGGCGGTTTCTTCATGTAGGATTCTTCTTGCAGCATATTTCAATAATTATTGTCCATTCTCTTATCAGGATATTTTTAACGAGAACGGAAAAATATAGAATCTTTCCATTTGTTATTTGTATTGCCATTCTAGAGAAAAAGTATGAAAGTAAAGAAGTATTCGAATTCGAAACCATGTTTAGAGTGTATTCAGAGTGTTTTCAATTTTCAGTGTCTTTGACTTCAAATTATGTTATTGAAGTTTAAAGTTGTAAAATTATTTACGTAGTTGATTTGTTCATTAGGTGCCTCTCCTTTGTTTCATTCCTATTTTTGCTTTCAATATGAATTTTCTAATCTAATAAAGGTCAGTACAATACGAGGATTTTCAAAAAATTGTGATCTCCTCGCACCTCTTTAAGATATATAGAAAACTAAAAAATAATAGGAGTTTGATCAGTAGAAAATTTTTGTTATGCCATCCGTATTTAAGATAGGGCTTTGAAAACAAAATTTATAACTTTTTTCCGATTTTGCCGAAACTACTGGCAGAATTTTGATGAAATTGCAAGCGAATATGTTTTAGAAGCTGAAAAAAATTTTGATGTGTAAAACTTCATCATTTTTACTTCACCCCTTCCCACCTGAGAACAAATTCTACGGACGCCAATGCATATATATATAAGAGAAAGAAATAGAAATAAATGGAATACTATCATCGCCCGCACCACATAGTTTCTCGAAAATTTTTATTTGCCCCCCCTAAGAAAAATTTCTGCAGGCGCTCATGGTCGAAAATGATAGACAAATTTCAGCATATCACACAGGTTTCAAACAGGTGCAATAGAAAATAAGATTTCAATGGAAAATCTCAAAAGTAATAAAACACAACAATGACTATATTTCATGCGGTTTTTACTTCGGGGAAAATATTCAGTATATATAAATTTCACGAAAAAATTCACTTGATCGTCCCTGCTCGGGCGCTGTTCTGTGAAGGGTATTTCATGGGGAGATCATCTCGGGTGTCAGCTATTCGTTTTCAGAGGGAAAAATAGCAAACTAACCAGGTATATTTTAGTCGAAGGTTTATTCATTCTATCGGGGATTGGATATCATCATTGCTATTTTTACTAGCTTTATGAGCTGTTGCTCTGAAAAGTACTATTTTCCTACGGTTAAACCAATCTCTCAAGTTTCTCAGCCATGTGTTCTAAATATTGTAACTTTGCTTTTTTTCATGGTGTTAATTAGGTACTTCGCATTTTTTACTCATCTCACGAAGTACTTTCAAACCACTGCACAGTGGAGTAGCGCAAAATTTGGGGGCCCCCCCGCAAGATTCTAGTCGGGGGCCCCCTCCATAGATCTATGTTTTGTATGATTAGTTTCCCCTGACGTTTTTCAAAAAGAACTATTGAAGAAATTATGATAAAAATAATATATAATATTGAATAACAAGAATTTCTAAACAAAATAATATAGATTCTGCTATAAAAATGACTAGGAATAAATCAATGGTATGAAGAACTTGAAAAATCATTCAACAAAAGTTCATTAATCTTTTCAAATTTTTTGTGTTCGAACAAATTTATCAACTTGTCGATATTCAAGCTTCTTGTTCCAAGCTGGAGTAGGCTTGAAAGTCTGATAAATGAGTTTGAGACATTGAAATCCTAAGATAATTCTTGATTATTTTGAGCCCAATAAAACGATCATTTGGAGATGTTTGAAGAAAGCCCCGAAAAGCATTGTTTTATTTTTTTGCGTACAGGCTATAGCCTCTGCGATTTATGTTCATGTTACAATATCATCAGAAAAAGATAACGAGTCAGCAAGTTCAATAGAATGAAATTATTGGAGCCCCATTTAATGCCTGATACGCCACTGTGCTCAGGCATTGGATTATTAAAATATTAAAAAACCTAGTTGCTTAGAAAATGCATTTTTTCTCTCTGTGGTTTTCATTTGCAAGCTCCTCTCAAATATTTTTTTTTCCGCTCTGACATTTTTCTAATATCTGAAAAATTATAAGATATTCAAACTGCCGTTTCTAATTTGCGCATTCAATAACTCTTCTTTTCTTTAATATTGAAATGAATGAATAATGAAAAAATACGAGAGACATATCTTAACGGATAAATAAGCTACGCAATTAATTCTTGAACTAACCTTCAATGAAATTGTAAACCTGAAACTAAAAGCACTAAAAAAGTCAGAATATTGAGAACTTTGTCTCTGAATGTAAACAAACTCACAACGTGGTTTCGTATTCAAACACTTGTTACACTTGTTTCTCTCACCACTAGAATGGAAATAAAAAGATTTCATAATATTTTTCCCTTCTTCATAAAAATGTCCTGATTGGAGAATTGACAATAATTTCTGCAATAGGAGATAAGCCACTAAATGAAAGCCCCTAATTAAACGATCATGTGGCGACGTTCAAAAGAAAATGTCGAAAAGGTTGACGCTATATAAAAAACTCTCAAGAATAGGGTAGCACAGGGTGTGATTTAGTGATATTTCAAATCGAATTACTCTAAACCTTTTATGTTTTTTGAATATAATTCAAGAATATCTCTCTATTTTTCGAGAATAATAACTATCATCAGAAAAATATCGCGAATTGGCAAGTTCAATAGTTATTGGGGGCCCCCTTCCAAGCTTTTCTTTCAGCTCGTGGGGCCCCCTTAGTGCCGGGCTCCCCCCGCACTGCGGTTTGTTATGTGTTCTTGTTTAAGTGTCCAACTTTCAAGTCCGTAATATAATATTGAAAACACATAGCACCTTAATGCTCTCACAATTCAGTTCCATTGTAAGGTATCTGGAACACAGGATTGTTTTCATCAATTGTAATATCTCCATCTCGTAGTACGTCAGACCGTTCAGAAGTACAAAGCTCCTTCTGGTTGACATTCTCAAAACCCTTACCCTGAGGCTTTATCTGCTCAATCGTTTTTTCTGAGAAGATCCAGAACTGAAGATTGTAACGGTATGATTTACCAATTTCAAATTTCGAGAGTTTCCGGATTGGCGCCCAACGTGGGGCGCCAATTGTGTAAGGTTAAATAGATAAATTACGTTAAATTACAGCCCCACTTTAGGGGTACCAATTGTGTATGCTTATGATCTGACACTAAATGCCCCAGCTAGTCAGAACATGAAACCACCTCACATTTATATGAGGTAAAAGGAGAAAATAAGCTTCAACTCTGGCTAATGATAATCAAAACTTGAACAGTCGAGATTTATTCCTCTCTGATGACAGACAATAGCTATTGACAATATCTACCATTACAAATTGAAACATAAAAACATGAGAACAAGAATATCTACAATTATGAACATCATTCATGAGCGTTCTTCGTTCTTAGTTAACTTATCTTATTAGAATAATGCCAGGTTGGGAAAGTGAGTATCCCTCGACTTCTTCCAGAGTTGAGATGCAGTGGACTTCCAGTTCTTTCCCAACCAGAATGATGAATCTTCGACTTCTCACAGCTTTTCTCAAGCCAGAATTCTTAAATCTGCAGAAAGACGTTGTAATTCTTCCAGAAAGAATGGCGTTGCAGGAGGTTAAGGTTTAATTCCTTCAAAAAAAGAGGCGTTGGAGGTCTAATTCCCTTCAAGGAAAGGTGCTGAAGGTTTGACTCCTTCCAAAAGGTATTGAAGGCTTAACTTCCTCAAAAAGTACTGAAGGCGCAGCTCCCTCCAAAAAGTTGCCGGAGGCTTGGCTCCCTCCAAAAAGATGCCGGAGGTTAAGCTCCCTCCAAAAAGGTGCCGGATATTTGGCTCCCTCCAAAAAGGTGCCGGAGGTCTAGCTCCCTCCAAAAAGGCTATTGAAAAAAACACTTGCATCAGTTTTTTGTATCGGTAGGCTTCTACAATTCCCCGAGATCTCTGATAGTTTACATAAAGAAAATTCAAGAAGAGAAAAATGTCCACGTGTTCACCGACACACTGGCTCAGATAAATCGAGAAATTGAAAATCAGAGGATCAAGGAATTGCGAAATGTTCAAATTAAATCAATCAATCTTAACATAAATAAACTGATTTAGAAGGAGTGTTGATTCATCAGATGATTGAGGAAAATCAGATGAAGAGTCACATGACCCTCAAAATGGCAGAACCCGAGCGTGCTACTCAAGTACTTCACTTAACATGAAACATACGAACTATTAGCAAAGATGAATATATGGTTGTCTGGTCAACTTTGAACTCGCCGATATTCATTAATCGCCACAGTTAAATTAGTTCACTCGAGAATAAGAGAACAAAACCACAGCCTCTTCAGATGCAGTGCGAGAATAACGGGATATCAAAAAAATGCCTTCGTCAATCGTTCATCAGTGTACTTGCGTGACTGGCCCCGCGGGGCGTGTACCGGCAGGAATCGAGCTCCTCGGCCTATTCCCGATCCAAGACGATCCGGAAACCCCCGAAATTTGAAATCGGTAAATCATACCGTTACAAGATATGTGATCAGATTTGTTTAAATTTCGAATCAAGTGATTAGAATGGTTCGTAATTTGTTTGATGGGCTAATTAAAGTTTTAAGACAACATCGAAAACTCATTTTTTTATCAACATATAAAACTGTGCATCAAACAAAGTTTGTTAACACAGAGTACAACTAATTAACTAGAGCTATTTGATTTTTTATGAAAACAAATTTCAATTCTTTTTTTAAATCTCTTGAAAAGTACCAATTAAAAAGTTTCATTCACTCTCAGCTGCTGTTCTCCAGCCGATAACTGAAGATAATCATATCGAGACAAATGAGAAATTGGTATCAACGACAAATTTCGAATACGATTGGTTGGTGAAACGGGATGAAAAGTTTGCCAAAATCACCTTCAAGAATGGAAACAGATACGAGGGTGAAGTTTTGGATAAGTTGCCCCACGGACGAGGAACGTTCTTCTGGGCGGATGGCACGGTTTATGAGGTGAGGAAAATTCTGCAGATACCAGTAGCGCAGCATGCAATTTATGGCTGTATTCTGCTTTTTATCTGTAGGCTACGGATTCATACGAACGATCGATTTGTATGTAAATGAAAGAAGTCTGGAATTGTTATGTAACACATTTACACAGAGTTGCAGGAACGTCCATTACAATTTAATGCCGCCTTAATTCTCCCTTAAACGGAATATCCATAGACGGTAGCCATGGATACTCCGTTTAATGGAGAATTGAGGCAGCATTAAATTTAATGGACGTTCCTGCAACTCAGGGTTAGTGTCACTTTGGAACCACCTATCAAAAATCGTAAAGAAAGGTTGTAGAATAAAATTATTGGAGATATTTATGTACAACTTGTGTTCATCTTAGGAGAAAAATGTCTAGTAAAATGGGGTAACTTTAAACCGCGGGGCTACTTTAAACAAAAAATAAATTTTGTTGTATCGACTCATAGTGAAACAACCTTTAGGTTTAGCGATATCTGGTTATCCCCACTCAATTCGTAACACATTCAAGAATGGCATGGCAGTTAGCAAGCCTGACATGTTCTTTCGAACCTAAAAAATCCCTGTTTGGTATGGTCCTCAAACTTTTGTTGCTGTAACCATATGTATTTGCACTGCATGCTCGCAAAATATATTTGCTACGACCATAGATTGTCCCAGGAACAAAAAAGCAAAGAAATTTTAAATACTTCGACACACTTTTTTCTATTCAATCTTTTCCAGAACTATGTGCTTAGTCATCGTTTTTGCGATTACTTTGAACGTGTTCAATAAAGCTCAATATTTCAAACTAACTCGGTTTTTTTTGTTGAAAATGTTTCACTCTTACAAAAGAGAATATGGTTCATTAAAATATGCCAATTATATAGTTCAGGTTCAGAAATCTTAGAGAAAGTTCCCGGTGAGATAAATTTAAAAAAAAGTCTTTGCGTAAGTTTTTCTGGCAAAAAGTACCCGACCAGAGATCTATACCCAACAACGAATTATTCACAGCTCTATTAAACCCCCAGGTAGACAGAAGAAAAAGAAACTTTCTCGTTTAGTGCTTATCATTTTCGCCCATATCTGAGAAGTTAGGACTAGATAGTACAGTCCTATTTATGGTTTTCTGATACCTATTTATTTTCTATCATTACAAAATATTAGTTTAGTTCAGTTTATACCTACTTTATTTTTCAGGAAAACTTCTGTTTTCATTCATTCTTTGTGATAATTAATGCCTGATACTGTTTTGAAAAAAATGTATTTTTATTATATTATGTATTCCTGTTGCATATTGAAAAAAAAAGAGTTCTTAGTATTGAGATGTTCAGATACTCTCTCATAGAGGTTGAATTGAAATCGCGTGGTTTCATCATAGTCGTTCAAGGTAACTCCGATCGTGGGGTAACTTTGAACACCCATAATTTAATTTTTAAAAAACTTTGAAATTTTTTTTTTGTCAGCAGAAAGCAATAACTGATGCCCAGGATGTATATTTTTTTGGGATTTTTCATACACCGCCTTACCGGCGATATATAGATTTAAAACACAAAAACGTTTTACGGTACGTGGTTACGTAATAATAGTATTATGTTATACTTATTATTGATATTTCCAAATTCTAGCGTTCATACTTGTTAGACAGAGAAATGAAATGCAGAAAAATACTAATCCGATTTGCCTCCAATTTTGATGAAATAAACGACGCCATATTATTTTTATTGGAATTTGTACAAGTTGAAGTTGGAAGTTCACATTCGAAAAGTAAAAAATGAACAATAACGACATAATTTCACAATTTATCTTCTGACATGCTTTTCCGCTGTAACCACCTATTTGTCTATTTAAGTACCTACCCACTCGTGCTTAAATATTCAAAGATGGAAGCTATGGACCTCCAAAAACTTTCAGCATCGCAATTTTACTGAAAGCACAAAAAGCTACAGATTAGCTCACAGATTAAGGCACACTAGCACTTTCAATGTGTATAATAAATTATCTTGTACACATTTCTGGGCTGAAATTGTTATTATAATTTTATTTGATTTCATCATACAGGGGCGGCCTTAACCATTGCGAGGCCCCGGGCGGGAAGTCTTCGCGAGGCCCTTTTTCCTTCGTGAGTATGTGATGCGAAAGTAAATCCGGCTGTTCTGTATAGGTTATTGTCATATTTTATAAAAATTTTAGTTTTAATTAAAATATAATAATATAATATTACATATAAATATAATATAACTTTGGAAGATTTACAAAATTAACAAATTGAATTTAGAATTAATGTTTGCGGCTTTTCCTAGCACTGAAATCTTTGATTAAAGTAACATGATCGATCGAATGAGCTACGTCATTATCTATTGATAGAATAGCAAGGGCTGAAAGCCGATCTTGTTATATCGAATTCCTTGAATATGTTTTTATGATTTTGAGTCTAGAAAAACTCCTTTCAGCATCCTTTGTTTGTGAATAAATCATTCAGCGCCTGTCAAGCTTTTCACAGGTAATTAATATTTTCTTATAGTGATATTCGCTGAATCGCCATCAATTTTCATTTACGGAAAAATGAATCAACTTCAACCCGAATTGGACCCTTTAGTACAATCTCAGTTCGGTCTTATACATCAGAAATTGTTATGGGCAACAAACCTTGGTCATTTTGAATATTAAGATTTTTCATTCCAGCAGACATAGACTCGAGCTCAGATTCTTGTTGACTGGATTGCGTTGGCGGTGGCACCGGTGAGCTAAGAGATAATGATTCACTGGCGTCGCAAGGGGGGGGGATTAGTGGTGGTAATTACCCCCTCCCCAGGAAAATATGTACTTTCGAAAAATAAACTATACAATCATTACATAGGAACATATCATGACAATTTCCTTGTCTTCAAAAAATTAGAATCACTTACAGGCAATGAATGTTTCGTAGAGGTTTTTTGATCATCATATTTCATGAATTTATATAAAGATCCAATTAGATTTTCTTGTTCTTTTGATTGCTCGTTTCTTTTTTGAACTACCCGACTCGAATTTTCTACCGGCATCACGATCACGCGAACTCATTTCGAAAATCTTGTTGAATTTCGTACAGAATGTCAGAAATAATTTTCAAGTAACACACAGTTTTTTCACACTTTCTCGGTTCTTCGCTATGAAATTGATCCGTTTGTTCATTCCGGTTTAATAAACCAAACCAATTGAACCACAAGTCTTAAACTTAAGATCTACATCGGGGGTTGAAAAAGAGACGGGTAGCGGAATTCCCACAGATGGTGATAATAAATGATGAAAGTACTATTTGGTATTTTGAAAAGAAATTTTCGGTTTCGAAGAGAAGAAAGACCATAAAGATGAAACTGTTTATTTTTATGATCCAGATGAACATAATAAAAAGTTTCTTGAGAAATGGCGCCATCTTGTATGCATATTTCTATTGGAAACAGGGTTTTTTTACGATATTTTTATCGAAAAATTCTCTGCAAAATCCACCATATATGACTGTTCATGGGATTGTCCGAGCGATAGAGTTATTATGAGTTTGATTGAGGGCGTGAAGTCCCAGTTGTAAATGAAGAACCGAAAACAATGGAAGTTTTCCATCAGAAAAAATTGAATATAACAAAACTGAACCCAATATTTTCATCCCTAATCACTAGGTTTGAAAAAAAAGATTTTGCTCTCCTCCTTCCGTAATTCTCTACAATAGAATGAATTCATTCATAAGACGATAATTCAACGAATATTTCAAAGAGACCGTCAAAGAACGGTCAACAGGGCTATAAATATTTTATGAGGTTCCAACATCTGGGATTAGTAAACATTGTACCTACATACTTAGATAATTTTTACCCTAATTGTGTTGTGTGCATTCTTTTCTACCTACTGATCTGGTGGATCGGACATCTGGTGCCTCAATTACCCATTCGGACGTTCCAACAAAGCGCAATATTCAAAAACTTTAGAATGGTGAACTAACTTCTTTCGAATTTACCCTCATGTTCAAACCTTTATAAATTATTAGGGATCTAAATCAATATCAAAATTTGCTCAGGTTGTAGCGCGCGAGGCCCCACCAAGTGCGAGGCCCCGGGCGATTGCCCCGTTCGCCACCCCCAAAAGCCGCCACTGTCATCATAAGAAAATGTAGTGTTAAAATATTTAAAACACTGTTAACACTATTTTCAACACGTTTTCTTGTGAAAAACAATTATTTTTAACACTGTTTTGGCTGTCATTAAAAGTGTCACTTTAAATGGTAGTTGAAAAAAAAATATATTTCGAAGTGTTAATCCGATCGACTCTCTGTAAGAAATGCCTATTGTAATGCCGAAATGTCATCAATCAAAGACAGATGGTAATAAGTAGGTATATCGAACAGCGAACTGAATGATAAATTTCTCATTTAAATAGGGGGAATTCGAAGATGGCTCGCCAACAGGAAGAGGAAGAATGCAACTTTCAGACTTCACTGAATATACTGGAATATTCTACAAAGGTTTTTTTCATGGAAATGGAGTATATAACATCCGAACTACTAATATGGTTTATAGCGGATATTGGAAATACGGAAAAAAACATGGTGAGTGCAAAATGTGTAAGACCACTCTAGGAGTGTTGAGCCACAGTAGGTACAAATGTTTGAGATTCAACCAAAGGGAAAAGTGAAAAATCAATTTGAAATTGATCACCCATTTCGAAAAAATGAACTTGATGCACATCAAACCTATAAACCATTTGTTTTTGGTCACAAAATTTCAGTTTTCTCGAAAACGGTTCACTTTGGAGGAATGAACTAGAAGTAACTTTTTTAAGTTAAACACTTTGGCGTATCAGAATTTGTTGTGCAAATGCAAATGTATCCAGTGGTGCAAAATTTGGGGGGTACAACCTTTGTGGAAATTCAATATCTCTGCCACTGGCACGTCTTATAAAACCGAATGGGGTGCAAGGAAGTAGCTATTACAGTGTGTGTACTTTTTTACACACACTGTCATTGAGTTTTTACTCAATTCTGTAATTCAAACGGTTCCTGAGATATTAGGGAAAAACCGGAAAATATAAATTTTTGACTCCCCGTATCTGTGAAACGTCCCGGAGGAAAAAATGGAAGTTAAAAATGTTCTTTCTTCTTGAGAAATATGCAGTTGATACGCTCGTTCAGGAACAGAATGTATGTATTGAATAATAATAATACTAATTATTAAGCTCTTCCATAGCTTTTATCTCAGGATTTGAGCGCGGCGACCGAATGTAGAAATTCCGTAACGAAAAAACCTAACACAGCCGTGTATCGTCGGTTCAGTTCGGCAGACTTCGGCACGGTGTTTGGGTGCTTGCGACTAGACGGATGCGTGCAGCCACTCTAGCAGTGCAAAATGGAGAAATGTATAGCCAAACGCAAACATTTTCCATTAACTTCAGCTCTAGCTCTAACTATACATAAGTCGCAAGGTGGAACTTTTGACGAAATAGTATATGAGTTTAGTAAATCACATTTTCAGGAATTCATCTATGTTGCACTCTCTAGGGTGACTAATATTGAAAAATTGTATATTACGACAAAAAATGATAATTCTGCATTTGAGTTTTATCATAATCGAAGGCAAGCTGCATCGACTGCATCTTTGTTGCAAGAATTAAAAATACTGTCTTTAAATAGTGTTCAGACGATAGCTCAAAGTGTCTTAGATTTCATTAGTAATAGAAACGGCCTTTCAATTATGACTTTCAATTGCCAAAGTCTACATAGTCACAAATACGATTTACAAGATTCAGTTACGGGACAAACCAATGTGTTACTTCTTACCGAAACATGCATGACGCGTGATAATCCGATAATTTCAATTGTATTGTTCAATTCAAACGAGATGCTGTTCTAAAAGGTAGGGTAGCTATTTACCAAAATAGTAATAATGTTACTAATATTATGACTCCGAATATTGAAATATATATATATATATATATATATATATATATATATATTCTTATGAATAAGAGAGCTAAAATAATACAATAAATGTTGAAACAAAAAGTACCTAATATTGAAATAAATGTTGAAGACGTTGGCGATGTTAATGTTAGACGCTCATTTGTTGGAGATATTTGTGCATGCTTAGGCAAACTTAGAAATAGCTTACACATAATCATGGTAACAATTTCCATTTCTCCGAATCCAAAATTGGACGAGGTAGAGCATTTTATCCATCGAACTTTACTGGAGTACACTGAAGAAGGGTAGAAAATACTTGGTACAAATGGTAATAAATTTCCAATTATTTTAGCTGGCGATTTCAACATTAACTTCGCTGATAAAAAATCAGAGCGGTTGATAACTTTTCTTTCGGAAAAATTGAATTTAAAAATGAATAATGATCCACTAGAATCTACAACAAAATATGGGACCACTATTGACGCGGTATTTTCCAGATATTTAGAAGACATTAAGTCTCAAACTTATGTTTCTTATTTCAGTTACCATAAACCTGTTGTTTCAATGATAAACATTCCTGAATAATCTACATGTTTTGTAAGATAAATAAAAAAAAATATTTAAAATCAACAATATTATCTTCTCATTTTTGAATAGATGCTATGCAATAGCTTTACCGCGGCAGTCCTCGGGTGCCACACGTGTTTTTTATTATTATTTATTGTTTGAGAGTAGAGGTATGAAACCTATAAACACATCATAAAAACAATAAAAATAGTGAGAAAGAACCTCACGAAGCACTCTCATAAAGTTTCCATCGATCGTGGCGGTTTAACATGTTCACACTACAAGACTCAACCACAGAGCTGGGAAAACCATTCCACTGATCGAAGACCCTGTTAGTTAGAAAATTCTGATGCGCACTAGTCCGGAAGGGCCCTTGGCCAGTTTATAGGGATGTCCACGGAGATTATTTCTATTGAGCTCAAACAGTGACGCAGGTCAACACCAAACTTATTGTTTTTGGCACGGTACGTCACTATAAAGTCACCTCTCGCACGTCTCCCCTCGAAGGTTCTCAAGCCAAAAACTCTGGCAGCGTGGTCGGGTCGATCATGAGCAGAAAACGGTATCCTCGATACCACCTCTGGACAGACTCCAACAGATTCCTATCACTCTGTAGAGCCATCCACCAAGCAGGGCCGGAATACTCCAGAACTGGCCTAACGTAGCTCTCGTATAGCAATCTCATTGTCTGGACGATGCAGAAACTGAATGACTTCTGGAGCATATAAGTTATCCTCTTGGCCTTAGCACAGACAGATGAGACATGATCAGACCAATCCAGGTTAGGAGTGATAATCAACCCTAAGTCCCTTTGCATCTCAACCGAGTTAAGAGGCCTGCCAGCAAGTGTGTGTGGTACACAAGGGTTCCCCCTGCCCATGTGCAGGACACAACACTTGTCACTGATCTCTGTGGAACACCACTCAGGACACCAGACCCTGTCGACGAAAAATCTCTGCCAACCCTGACTTTAAAAGTTCTCTGACTCAAAAAGAACCCTATCCACATTAACAAGCGACCAAGAATTCCAAGGTGTTCTAACTTTTTGAGCAAACGTCTGTGGGGCACTTCGAAAATTTCAGATATATGACATCTATTGGAATTTGTATGAAACCATTGTAAAATGGATGTTTGAGGTATTAACTACGAGAATTACTGAAGCATCGATGGGCGATAAATCCGTCGGTGTTAAAGCTACTTGGGGTACACCTCAGGGTGCGGTGCTATCCCTCCTAGTATGGAGCCTTGTAGTGGATGAACTACTACACAGGCTCAAGCTGTTAGGCTTTGACTGTGTGGGCTATGCTGATGACATGGTCCTTATAGTTAGAGGCAAATTCGAAGGCTCCCTCTGCGATTTACTGCAGAATGGCCTTGGAATCATTGAGCCATGGTACTTGTCAGTGGGGCTGAATATTAAGCCAACCAAGACCACATCAGTAATTCCGTTCACTCTGAAAAGAAAACTTCCAGCCATGAAGTCGTTATCATTGAACGGAAATATCCTGGAGTGGAAGCCTTAAGTTAAATATCTGGGATTTACCCTGGACAGTAAGCTTCTGTGGAACAGGCATATATGTAATGCTACTAGTAGAGCTATTAAGGCTCTTATGGCGTGCAGGCGTCTATGCGGTAGGAATTAGGGTTGTAACCCAAAAATACTGCGATGGATGTAAGTCATGATTGTGAGCCCTGTAATCACATATGGGGCAGAAGTCAGGTTTGCTAAAACAAGTCAGAAAAGTACGAGGAAAATGCTCGATAAGACACAACGGCTTGCCTGTGTGTGCATCACGGGGGCCATGAGAACGTGCCCAACTAGAGCACTTGAGATCATAACAGATCTCACACCCCTACATCTGGTGATTGACAGGAGGCCATCCTTAGAATATCTAGAGAAGGCGCAGGTAATGAGAGAATTAGGTGTCAGAGAGTCTGGTGCTCTCTGAGTAACTACATCTCATCTGCGAACCTTCCTAGTGATTTAATGGTCAAGAAAGTGAGTACTGAGAAAAACTTCAGTACGATGCTATGCAAAAAACAGGAATGGGAGCGGGAATACACCTACCAAAATTTCAAAGAAAATACTGTTAAATGGTATACAGATGGTTCTATAAACAACACGGGATGTGGCGGTGGGGTTCACGGGGCTAAAGCCAAATGTGCACTATCGTTAGATTCCTGTGTGAGTGTTCTTCAAGCAGAAATATTAGCAATCGAAAGATGTCTAGATATTAATCTAGAGAGAAACTATCAGAATTGCGACATAGCTATTCACTCAGATAGTCAAGCTGCTATTAAAGCACTGAATTCCTATGTCATCGACTCAAAGTCAACATAGGAATGCCGGAGCAAACTCAATGAGGTAGGCAAGAAAAATAAGGTCTCTTTAATCAGGGTTCCTGGTCATTCGGGAACCACAGGTAACGAAGAGGCCAACAAACTTGCCAGAGAGGGTGCTCGGAAACCACTCACTGGTCTAGAACCTTTCTGTGTTATAGGAATAAGTACCTATAATTAAAAGTTTCTGGAGAAGGATAAAACTGAAAGAGAAACACTCTGGCAGAATCTCCCAGGGTTGGATCACTCCAAAAAGTTCCTTCGGAATTTTGAAACTGCAAGATCCAAAAAATATTTGGATCTCAGTAAGAACCAACTACACCTCCTCACTGGCTTTCTCACAGGGCATTGTAGCCTCAGAAAGCACTTGCTGAGAATGGGCGTATCGGACACTGACGAGTGTAGATTCTGTGGGGAGGATGAAGAAACTCCTATTCACCTAGTCACAGAATGCTTTGGCATTGTAAGCCAAAGGAAACAATGCTTTGGTCAAGAGACATTGTAGGAGTGAGGAATTAGCCTCACCGAAGCCTTCCGAGATATTGGATTTCATAAGATCTCTGGGACTGGAAGGCTAGCTGTACAGCTTTGTCAGGGTGCACAATAGACCATAAGGTCGCAGTGGACTATAACCACTTTTAAACTATCAACTATTTATTGGAATTCCCTCGAAATTCCCTCGTCCAGCGCACTACTCCAATCGTTTACCGCAGAAGGAGATCAGTGTGGGTGGAGCGACCTGAAATGAAACCGTGTTGTTCTTTTGGGATTAAGTCCAAAATTTTATCTTTGCTTTGGTTATTGTTGAGACCAAACTCATAGGCCGATATATTGAATTATTGATAAGATTTCTGTTTTTCTGTGTATTTTTGTTTTTTTATATTAAATTTCCATTCTACTTCCATTTTTCATTGAACTTTGTGTTCACACGTACTCGTGGATTAAAAATTTTGACAATTTGATTGTTGGTAGATCTGAGATTGTTCCGTTAATAATTAGCAGAATTTTGTTCACTACAAGTTTGCCACCCGTTGTATAGAGCATCAGTGAGGTCAATAAATAAGCAAAAAAACTTCACAGGATTTGGTTGGGTGCTCTACGAGCCTGATGTGTGGTACGAAGGCGAGTTTCAAGATGACCTCAGACACGGCAATGGATTCTTCCAATTCAAGGATAAAAGCTGCTATCAAGGGGAGTACCGAAGAAATAAAAGGGAAGGACGTGGAGCGATGCGTTGGAAAAATAATGATGTAAGTTTTTGAAAAAATATGTAGAAATCGTCCCTTTATGATTTACAGGGTGTTTCAGAATAAGGTTCCGTAAATTCGGGATCTTAATCCTCAGATGATATTATGATATAAAGTTCCTATGAACTATGGGTCTCCGACGCAGTGTTTCTGAGATACAGAGTGTTGAAATTTAAAAAGAAATTGGTTTTATGAAATTATTTTCTACACCGTACACGATCTCTTTTTGCGTTTTGGCACGTTATGAGTACGCATTAGGACACATTTTTTCCGATACGAAACGATGTTTAATTTTTACCAGTGGCGTCCGTATAGACTTCTGTCCGAACAAATTCGGTGAAAAAATTTGTACGCCATTGATTTTTTTCAAATTTCAAATTATTCGTGTAATAATCATATAATTCACAGTAAGAACGGTCTCTTGAGTTTTTCACCTGCGACGAATTTGTTCTCAGAAATAAAAATAAAAAGCAAATTCAGCATGTGCTTCAATGCCGTAACTTTTCTAGATGATTTTGCATTTAATTTTTTTTCTCAGAAAGTTTTCGTCGCGGACAAAAAACTCAGGAGACCATTTCTACTGTTAATTATGTGGTGATTGCGAAAATAATTTAAAATTTGAAAAAAATCATTGGCGTACCTATTTTTTCACTGAATTTTTTCGTTCAGAAGTCTGTACGGAAAATTAAACATCGTTTTGTACCGGAAAAAATTTGTCTTAATGTGTACTCATAACGTGCCAAAACGTTGAAATGGCCAAATCACACGAAATCTTGTAGTCAATAAAAATCAATATACAGGGTGTTTCAGAATAAGGTTCCGTCAATTCGGGTCCTCAGATGATTTTATGACATAAAGTTCCTATGAACTATGGTTCTCTGACGCACTGTTTCTGAGATACAGGGTGTTGAAGTTTAAAAAAAAACGGTTTTATGATATTATTTTCTACACCGTACACGATTTCTTTCAACGTTTTGGCACGTTATGTGTACACATTAAGACAAATTTTTTCCGGTACAAAACGATGTTTAATTTTTACCAGCGGCGTCCTTCTGACCGAGCAAATTCGGTGAAAAAATTGGTACGCCAATGATTTTTTTCAAATTTTAAATTATTTTCGTAATAACCACATAATTGACAATAGAAATGGTCTCTTGAGTTTTTTGTCTGCGACGAATACTTTCTGAGAAAAAAAATAAAATGCAATATCATCTAGAAAAGTTACGGCATTGAAGCACATGCTGAATTTGCATTTTATTTTTATTTCTGAGAACAAATTCGTCGCAGGTGAAAAACTCAAGAGACCGTTCTTACTGTGAATTATATGGTTATTACAAGAATAATTTGAAATTTGAGAAAAATCAATGGCGTACAAATTTTTTCACCGAATTTGTTCGGACAGAAGTCTGTACGGGCGCCACTGGTAAAAATTAAACATCGTTTCGTATCGGAAAAAAATAAGTCTTAATGCGTACTCATAACGTGCCAGAAGAGCAAAAAGAGATCGTGTACGGTGTAGAAAATAATTTCATAAAACCAATTTTTTTTTAAACTTCAACACCCTGTATCTCAGAAACAGTGCGTCAGAGAACCATACTTCATAGGAACTTTATATCATAAAATCATCTGAGGACTAAGATCCCGAATTGACGGAACCTTATTCTGAAACACCCTGTATATTGATTTTTATTGACTACAACTTATGAAGATTTCGTGTGATTTGGCCATTAGACAACGGGAAATCAAAAAAATTCTTGCCCTCTGAGAGCTATTCAGGCTTACGCTGCCGAAATCGCAGAAATTACACGAAGATAATGTACCATGGGATAATTTGTCTTAAAAATTTCTAAATAAAAGACGCCGACAGCATATATTTTGCTTTTGTATCGATGTAACAAATGAGGAAAATGGTTGATTCTCTAATTCACATATTCAAATCTCAGAGAATCATAATGTATTTTCAGCGTCGTGCGTCTGATGATAAGAGATTTGAAACTTTTTCTTTCCGATCGGCCCGTATGAGACAGAACACCTCCAAAAATTGTATCCATTAGTGCAATTAGTTCCACGGAGGGGGTTTCGAGTTGGGTCTTCAGCAGAAAACCGTGGGACTCATAAAATGACTAAAATTTTCGCCCAAATGCTACCTTATTGGTGATGCCAAAATTTTGAGTAGGAAAGATCCACCCACAGAAGGTGATGAGTCCTAAGAAGTAAGTCAGTAGAACGGGGAGCACGGAACGGAAAAGTCCTGCAGATTACTCGGGAAGGTACAAAAGGTACTTCAAAGTAGGTCGTGAAGTTGTCGAATAATTAGGTTATAGTAGGATCTTCTTTAAAGGATATTTCTGTATTAATTTATTGTTAATGACGAATCGAAGAACGAGAACAGGAAATACGTTGTACGGTGTACGTCGCGAAGAGAGTGTGGAAACTTTGGGGTGTGATACCTACCTCTGTAAATCAGGAGATCAGATATTTTCAGTTTGAATGCCTTAGAAAAGTCGGGTCCAAAGTCCTGAAATCTCATCTTTTTTTTTTTCTATTTTGGTTTTCAAATAATCATTCGACCGATTTAGTATGTTTTTTTTTGTCAATGAATTTTTTATTTGATCTGATTTGAAGATTACGTATGTAGAGTTGGTTCATATAAATTTTATGTTTTTGTTCCTTTTTTCACAAAATATATTTATGTAAGTTATTTCGATTGCTTCAATCATAACCCTAAACTAAACTCTCTCTAAGAAAAACTAAACATTAAGTCCCGTTTGTAGTGCAATAGGCCTCACCCACACTTTCTCCAAGCAGGAGAAAGTTTAATAAATAGTTTCAGGCTTTCACGACCGGATATATTGATATTAAGAGAGTCTTCCAGGCTTATTGGCCGTGGTCTATTAGGAATTATTTCACCTTACGTTTCTCCCACAACTGCGGTAGGCATCTCCAGAGGATTCTTGGTCTGAGGTTGTAACTCGACCGCTGAATTTCCGAAAGTGATGCGGGATTCGATCCGTTGGCCCAACTTATACGCTGATCATTGGCGGGAGAAGGTTGTGGGTTTACGCGCGCGATGTTGATTGGTCCATCGCTCCCACTTCGTATTGGCTTGATTTTGATCTTTTCCAACACCGGCAACCATGCACTAAGTACCAAAGGAGTTTCTTCCCTTCTGTTCATGTTGTTCTTATGTTTATATATCTCAATGGCATCCATGTTCATCCTAGGATAGAAACTTTTGATGTTCGAAATAGCTTCTGCCTTTGAGAAAACCAACGAGGTATCCTGTAAATACCGAGTTGAGAGAGTGGGTCGACTTTGTCTTTGGTAGTTCTGATCATTTGGCCAAGCTTTTGAGTTGGCTTATAGACAGTCTCTATTTTGTGCCTCTTTAGTATTCTATCAATTCTATCGGTGACCTTGGGAATATATGGTAAGATAGCTCTTCCATTGGGGGTGAGTTGTGATGAGTTATCATCACGTTGACAAATGTTAATTCACAAATCAAACTTTTTGACGATTCTGAAGAAGTTATGAATTTGTCTGATGAAGGAGTCTGTTATAGACTCTGAAACGTTACAAAGTAAACTACGAGGATGGTTCAGTTCAATTATAATCGAGACAAATGCTGTAGAGTATGTGATAGCTGGGTCCCTTGCAAAGACTTTTCGTCGGGAACAGATGTTTATGCGCATGCTAAAGAACATGAATGAACATCAAATGCCGACCGCTGTTGGGCAACGTTTGCGAAATAATTTCCGCAGTGAATGCCTGAGTAGGGCTGCTGTGTTTGAATGGACCAAAACATTTAATGATGGCCTCGAAACCGAGGCATGATCATCGACTTCGAACCAGCATCACACCAGACAACATTCGGCGAGTAGAACGACTCATTTTGAAGTCGTACCTAACGTACCATGATGCTGCACTCTACTCTAACCTTCTGAAAACGAACGTGAAAGCCTATTATAGCTCGATACGAAAGAGCATTCCAGCAAGAAGTGCGATTCTTCTCCAGAATAACGCATGCTCTCATACCGCGCGTGCCATGCTCGATACAATATCGAAATTGGGTTGGGAGTTACTGGAAAACCCTCCCTACAGTCTAGATTAATCATCCTGAGACTACCACATGTTGAAAGAAGCCTTCGCAGGTCAAAAATTCAACATCGACGACGAGTTAGTGCGCACATGGCTGTCTTCTATACCTGCATCAAAAAGCTTCCGGAAAGGTGGACAAAATGCGTAACTCGTGGGGAAACTACCTCGTAAAACTGTGAATTTTTGTAATTTTTTTCGATAGTAAATAAACGTGTCAATGCTTTTGTCTCGATCTTATTTGAACCATCCTCGTAGTTAGAAGTGTTATTTCTTGTTTCATTGTTGGGCAACAATTTTTTCATCATTGTCAACGATTCATAATGATATGAAGTAATTTCATTCGTCTTACTTTGAAAATTTTCCAGATCTATATGGGCCAATGGTCAGATGGGGCAATTGATGGTCTAGGGGAATATTCTTGGGATACGCAGTTTGACAACTTTTTCTCCTTCCCTGTTCAACATTATTACAAAGGATCTTGGGTAAAAGGAAAAAGAACGGGGACGGGTGAGTCTTCCATTACTCATTTGAGCAGGTTTGTATCAGCAGAATCTCTGGAGAATTCTTCTCCAGGTTAGAAGAAAGCAGCTGTTGCGACCACGCTATCTTTTGTTTAGTCGTATTTTTGTTTGAATTTATAATACTTTCCATTTTTTTTTCTTATATTTCAAACATTGATTTAACTTTTAAAATCAAATCTCCATTCATTACACACAAAATGAACCATTTACACTTTCGAACTACCCCCCCGTATACTTCAAATCCTTCTTCGTATATCTCGGCGTCATGTGAAGATGCCGAGCAGAGAGAAACAGGGTGTTTCCTAATTGTATGTCAATATTTCTGGGGGTGATTCTTGAGACCATTTTGGGAAAACAACGGCATATGAACATGTCCTAAACCCTGTATCTTACCTCTTGAGGTACATGGTGGTGAACAGTTTTTAATTTTTTCAAGCAAACACAAGTGAACAACTTTGGTGAGAAATGATTGAGAATCTCAAAAATAACTTTTAATTTCAGGAAAAAACTGGGGCGTACCATCAATGTCTGCCAAAATAGGGAGGTCAAATTACGTACAAACGCCACGTGGAAATAAAAAAACAAATACATTAAAAAATGCTTCTTGATTCATGTATGACAAATTTCATGATAATATCTGAAGTGGTATTGTAGATATTAATAATAAATTTTTTATTTTTAAAAACTTTACCACCCTGTATCTCAAAAGGTAAGACGTTTAGGGCCTGTTCATATGAAGTTTTTTTCTTAAAATGGGCCTATAAATCACCCTCATAAATATTGACATTCAATCAGGAAACACCAACCAAGAGTTTCCACAAAATCACAAAGTACAAATTAATTCTACAAAATATCAAGTTCAACTACATTCAACAAGAGGGAATAGCATCATCACCACAGATAGACCATAGACCGGCCATCGAAACCTACAGATCGGGAAAACAGAATTGGAAACATCACAGTTTCTATAGTAAATTCGAACAGGGCTATATTCTAGTGGAACAGTGGAAGAATCAAAACCTCAGAGGGAAGTGATATCGAATGAACTGCTGGGCTGACAGGTTTGGTTGGGTGGGAATGTAGAGCACAACGTATGGTACGCGTCGAATCCGAATCGAATCAGTAACACTCCAATCGCGGTATGGGTGATTTAATATCTGTTGTGAATGAATACGACAATGTTATTCCACTCTGACGCGAGGAATTTATTTGCCTCAATGAATGACACAAATAATTTCCTGTGGAAATTAGTATTCAGGTTTTTTTTCGCCAAAACTGGTTCGAAAATGAAATAAATTCTAGAAAAAGAGAAAATTGAGAAACAAAAATACATTCTACGAAAAAAAAATTAATTATAAGAAAATAAAAAAGTAAAAAAAACAAATTCTAAAACATGCGAAATTGAAGATCGTCAAATTCAAATTGAATGTTCGAATAATCCACCTTATTGTGCCAAACAGTGGCTTTAACTATTATGAAGTGATGATCTTATATCTCCAAAGGCAACAATGAAAGAAGTTATTGTCTCCGCAATAGATTGACTACCGAAGTATCATTTCATGATTCAAATTTCCTTTTTAACAGTAAACAATTTGATTTACGCGAATCAAATTTATTTTCAAACCGTCTAGCTTCCACATCTGACGTTCAGATGCGACTAATGTGCATTGCAATTCGCAGCAGCCGAGATCACCCCTCCTGCCGAGACTTGCCATTCCAACAGTCCAGTCCCTTATTTGTTATCGAATCGCAATGAGATTTCGATTCTCCCACTGTTCTACTGGACTCGGAGCTTATTCGAATTTGATATTCATATTTCTATGTTTCCATAAGGATTTTCTTTATCTGTATATCGAAGGCAGAATTTGAAGTTATTTTACCATCAGAAAAATTTAAACAGACCACTGAAGTCAAAATCCTGCAGTAGCAATATTCATGCGACTACTTTTGATTCGTATGAAACTGAACATAACGTTTTTATTTGTTTCTCATTTTTTAACGTCAGTTTTCAAAAACACAATATTAATCAAGAAAGTTCATTTTATCAAGTCACTAACTTGTAAAACTGACAGTTAACTTGCAAAATTTTTACAAGTTAGTAGTATTATTTACATCCATAGGTTTCGTCAAGTGGCGTTTGAAAATCCGAATTGCGCATGCGCGAATAGCGTTATTCGTGATTTTTGTTGCCAAGTTGTGCAAAAGCAATTTCTTTAGAGTCAGATGAGAAATAATGGACGTTATAAATAAAAACATTTTTAGGCATTTCCGTTCAAATGAGTGTTGATTAACGATTTCTTTTTAAAAATCAAGAATGGAAATAGAGATGACAACTTTTATCCCTATTCATTATTCAGACGATTCACGCTGAGTGAAATATTTACTTCATATTTTATAAATTCATCTGAGTCTGAATTTTTTAGTTTCACTCAAAAATAATCTCATATTGGAATTTACCAAGGCAAAATTCTGAAATGAAATTAAGTTATGTTATCGAATTGTATTTTATTGTGTTAAAAGGTAACAGTCTTGTGATGATGAAATGAAATTATACGATATCAAATTTATTTTGATTTTTTCTGTAATATTTTTCTAGTTTTTATTCCGTCCTGTTGGATTTCAATCTCAATATTAATTCTTAAGTGGACACTGGACACACAATTTGTGAGGAAATTGATGAAAGGCCATGAATCAGACCCTTTTTTTTAAACCTCAACTTTTCACTCTACTATAAACTATAACTTCAAAAACGATTTTTTCCAAGTTACCAAACATATGAGCCGTTAAGTTTGAATTTAAGAGCAAATTACGTTGTCAAATAATTGCTTCCTTGTACTATTCTTCAAACACCTGAATAATCGTCCGATCTGGCAACATAGCTGCCGATTGAACGGACCGCCCTCAGCTCACTTGACGAAACCTATGGATTACCCAAAATTTTTACAAGTTAGTAGTATTATTTACATTAGAATATTTTGTTTTATCGTCATATATGTTGAAAATCATTGTACAATTGTTATTTCCAGTAACACAGATTTTTGATGATGAAAGAGTTGATACTGATGATGATGAACCATCTGTTGACTCAGAAACTGCTGAACTCGAGGACTGCAGAACATTTGTACCTACTCTCCTTACTACCAAATAATTTGCTAGACATTTCGATTTTTTTGTTGACCGAATCATCGACATAACTCATCGCAATTTCGGTGCTCTTCCACCCTCATGCACGTTTTAGTGCTGAAATATCTCCACCCGAATCCGCAACCATAGTGGCTCCAGTTCTGCGAAAAGAGTGGCCGGTGTATAACTCTGGGTCTTTCAAACCTAAATATTTCGCTATTTGCTTTGGGACACCACCAATAGTGTGCTGGCAATGTCACAATGTCACAATAACGTATTTTTCCATATCTTTTACATCATTCATGTTTAAGGAGAGAATTTCGTCACATCGACAACATCCAAAAATCCCAAATATTGTTACAATTTTCACCAGCAATCACTGGTCATCAGGAGCATGTAAAAGAAATTATTCAGCCTCTTCTTTACTTAATACCTTGGCCTTTTTTGGCGTATAGCGCTCATTTTTTCGTTTTAGAAACGTTATTACCAAAGATTATAGAGTATGAAGATGGGAAACGAAGCGACTACAGTGATGTCAGCGACATCTGTTTTTCAAAAGTAATCGATCTATGGTTAAAATATTTAATTAGGGTCCATTTGGCATAGATTATATAGAGATTATTAGTAGGCTGTTGTCAATTTTGAAAGAAATACTTGAATAAATATTTTTGCTGAATGATGATTGTATTTTCTCGCGTATTTTCTACTGAAATAGTTCGAAATCTACAAGTGTACCAACTAGCTCACTCCATAATCTTGGTTCGTGTGTTTCTCTGTTATAAATTTTGTGTTAAAAACTGGCCGACATTCGAAATGCATGGTGATTAATTGCAGAAATAATAATCTTGAATGTGCATTCTTTTCATTACCAAAGAGAATAGAAATGTAAGTTTTGAAACTCTTATCATGTAATTGTCTTGTTCATTGCTTTTTATTTTCAGTGTTGTCAAATGGATAGAGGTTTCGGGGTAAAAATATATTGTTCTGGATAATTTGTTTGCGAACCGACTTTTCTTCGGTCTCATTCATTAGATCATAAAGTTCCACTCATAGAGGCAATGGTGGTCAGAAGAACGACTTATAGAGGTGGTGGTTCTCTTGACGACCCTTCCAGCAGTTCGACTCATCTACTAGACCCTCTAGACTCATTAAGGTTAAAATACACTGGGTAAGATATGAATGAATCGGGTCCAGAACAACTGTTTGACTTATGGATGTTCGATTTATCGAGAGTTCACTCACAATAAGTTCTTGAAATTGTTATGATAATTCTCTAATATGTGAACAAATTTTTGAAATGTACTCAATTTCATAATTATTGTATTGCAGTTGATTTTACACCATCATTTCAAATAAAAATATAAAGAATCCAGAAGCGTATTTCATTTGATTCAAAGCAATATGCAGAAGTAAAGATCTTCCTGATCAAAAAGCGGAGCCTTCCTTTTTTTGTCGATCAGGATATTTTTTTAAAAGCTCGACAAAGTATTCAATTAATTGAAAATTTATGAGAAATGTGTTTCGAATTTCGCGCCTATTGAAATAGTTTTCTGTACTGAATAATGTTATCAGCGTCATCTTTGTGTCACAAGTAAGAAACTAGCCAAAAATCGTAGTCAAAGATTATAGATTATAAAGATGGGAAACGAAGCGACTACAGTGATGTCAGCGACATCTGTTTTTCAAAAGTAATCGGTCTATGGTTAAAATATTTAATTAGGGTCCATTTGGCATAGATTATATGAAAATTATTAGTAGGCTGTTGTCATTTTTGAAAGAAATACTTGAATAAATATTTTCGCTGAATGATGATTGTATTTTCTCGCGTATTTTGCACTGAAATAACTCGAAATCTACAAGAGTACAAACTAGCCCACTCCATAATCTTGGTTTGTGTGTTTTTCTGTTATAAATTTTGTGTTAAAAACTGGCCGACATTCGAAATGCATGGTGATTAATTGCAGAAATAATAGAAAGAATAATCTTGAATGTGAATTCTTTTCATTACCAAAGAGAATGGAAATGTAAGTTTTGTAACTCGTAACATGTAACTGTCTTGTTCATTGCTTTTTATTTTCAGTGTTGTCAAATGGATAGAAGTTTCGGGGCAAAAATATATTGTTCTGGATAATTTGTTTGGGAACCGAATTTTCTTCGGTCTAATTCATTAGATCAAAAAGTTCCACTCATAGAGGCAATGGTGATCAGAAGAACGACTTATAGAGGTGGTGGTTCTCTTGACGACCCTTTCAGCAGTTCGACTCATCTACTAGACCCTCTAGACTCACTGAGGTGAAAATACACTGGGTAAGATATGTATGAATCGGGTCCAGAACAACTGTTTGACTTATCGATGTTCGATTTATCGAGAGTTCACTGTATGAATAAACTCTTGAAATTGTTTTTATAATTCTCTAATATGTGAACAGATTTTCGAAATGTTCTCAATTTCATAATTATTGTATTTTAGTTGATTTTACACAATCATTTCAAATAAAAATATAAAGAATCCAGAAGCGTATTTCATTTGATTCAAAACAATATGTAGATAGAAAATATCATCCTGATCAAAAAACAGAGCTCTGCCTTTGTTTTGTCGATCAGGATGTTTCTTTAAAAGCTCGACAAGGAATACTCAATGGAAATTTATGAGAAGTATAATTAAAATAGTTTTCTGTACTGAATTATGTTATCAGCGCCATCTAGGTGTCACAAGTAATAAACTAGCCAAAAATCGTAGTCGGATTTCAGTACCACAGATGTAAGGGCGTTTCCTATCTTTCTAACTCTATAATCTTTGGTTATTACCTTTTGAAATCTGACAACTAAATGTCATAATTTTCAATAAATTTTTTAAGGAAAAAAAACCTGCAAACAGGGGCATTTTCTTTCATCTCCAAGTATCTTTTCAGCATAGACCATTTTGCCCATTAAGTATTAGGGCGTAATATAGCTGATAGTTGATTCAAGTAGACCAACAAAACATCTTCAGTTACCCCAATCACACTTTTTTTGTTTTGTCACTTTTCGAAGTCGTCGTATTCTCGCTCGTACCTTGAAGCTGATTTTGCAGGTGATAAACTTGATGCTACACTGCTGGCTGCCTCAATAATTTCTTTTGGTACATTCATTTTCGCTTTAGCCAAAACAAATGTTAAGAAAAATAAACAGACATGTTCATGGCAACGCTTCCATAGCTTGCGACATTTGCGACAAATTATTGAGATTTTTTTGGAATTTATCTAACCTTTTTACAAATGAGAAAAAAATAAAATCGAAAACAATACACGCAAGGTAACGGGTTTTACTGGCTCAAGGAGGTAACTGACTCGCCTGTGACTCGTCAGTTATATCCTCCATTCACCAGTAAAAACCCTCTTACCTTGCTAGTAATGTTATATACTATATACAAAAATCAATCAGGAATAAGAGAAGAGGCCCTTGCGTAAAACTTTAGCACTTATTTGACAGGGGCCAAACCTTTTCGAAAAATTGTTGCCTGAAAGTCAGGGTATTACCTTGAAGGTAAATGTTTTTATAATGATTTTGTCTTTGAGAGATATGGGATGCTGATGAGGCCAAATAAGGCCGTAACCGGTCTATATCCTCTCCCAGTGAAAATATGATTTCATCGTCCTAGTTCTTTATGAAAGATCTATGAGCCTATAAATTGAAGATGATGTTCATTTCAATGAAAGAAACCCCTTTGCAGGTATCATGTTCTTCGGTAATGAGAACGGGGCAAAAATGGCTGGATTTTTCCAGGACAACTTCAAACATGGAGCCGCTATTGTTATCTGCGGAAACGGAAAGAGCATCGAGAGAAATCCACTATTTTACAACGATAAACCTGTGCATGCGACTCCCTCAACTGAAGATATGGCGAAAGACTCGTCTGCCACTTTCAATGAGCAAATATTTCAAACGATGATGAAAAATGTGATAACCGAGAAACAGTGGCCTACTAAAAACCATACCTCGCAAGTTACCACACTGCTTGAGAATGCGAAGCAAGAAAGAGCTGCCCTATGTTCTCCTATAGGTAGGTGGTTGTGCGATTTTTCACCTTATTCCATGTAGAAAAAATGTGCCAGACCAGCACTTTTCGAAAAAATTAGATTCCAATGACTAAAAAAAATTGTGCTACACATACATTCAGGGCCGTTCTCTCTAGTTACTCGAAAAATCGAAATAGAGATAGACCAGTACTTTGGATTTGTCTCCTCACAAATGAATGTAAAAATTTGTGCTACATTTGTGCTTTGAATATTTTCTCGACAAGTTTTCAGAATTTCCGGCGAATTACGAAAATGAAAAAAGTCACCGACTACTTTCCTTTTTATCTCTACAAAAATTAGTTTAGATGTTTGTGCTGCAATTGTGCCGGTTAGATTTCCAGAAGAAAAAAACAGTTTTTCATCATATGGAAAAAGTAAGGCAAATTAGTATATTGTAGGAGAATCAGCATACTTGTCAACACTGTGTGTGTAGTTGGACCAGCACTTTTGGATTTTGGAGAAAATTTTTTTGTGCTGAAATGTGCTAGATTTGTGCTGCTTTGTTCCGTTGGAATTTTCATTCATTACATATGATTCTCAAGATGTTTCACAAAATGTATTGTATATATATATATATATATATATATATTCTTATGAAAAAGAGAGCTAAAATAATACAATAAATGTTGAAACAAAAAATACCTAAGCTGGGGTAAAAAAAAGAACGGGGTATCATAACATTCTGTGTATGATACTATAGAATCATACGATACTATCAACACTAGTATCATACGATACTATACAGCCAGGGGAAAAAACCTCAGCCGAAAAAACCTGCCTCCCCGTAAACAAAATAACAAAATATCAAATATCAGGAAAATCTTGAAAGACATCAGTGTGATCAACTTCATGTTATCCGTCGATGGGCTCGGATACACAGATTCTTCTCAAAACCACTCGTAATTTTTAATCTGAAATGAAAAAAGACAAAAGCAAAAAAGAAACCGATTATTCAGAATAAATCGAATACATTTTGGAAATGCATTTGCTACTTTTAAAAACATCCACATTAAGATTTCTTGGCCAAATAATGTTCGGAGGTTTATAAATATTTATGACAGAAATGTCACAAAATTTGAAAGAAATGAAAAAAAAACTCCATCAATTTCCCCTTTCCGAATCTGTTGAAAGTTACGAAACTGATAATTTTTCAACATAACAAGCTAAACTTGTAAAAAATCAATTAATACATAACTTTCAACTGTATTGTATGAAACACGTGTTCGTTCAGCACATTTTGTAAAAAATCTTGAGAATCGTATGGATTAAAAACAAAATTTCAACGGCACAAAGTAGCACAAACCTAACACAATTCAGCACAACAAAAATTTTCTAGAAAATCTAAAAGTGCTGGCCAACTTCACACACACTGTTGCCAGGTATGCCGATTTCTCAATAATCTACTGATTTTTCATGTTTTGTCAACTTGTATTGATTTTTTCTAGAAATCATAAAATGATATAAAATAATTTCCGCCGGAAAATAAGAAAAGTACAGGTGTTGGGATTCACCTACATTGTTTATAGTAATATTTGAAAAGTCAAGTTGACTGAAAGTGGTTTTTGAGAATCGTCACTTATTGTATTTTGGGAGAAATAAAAGTTGATATTATTTGAAATAGATTGTGGCTCTGTCTGAAAGGTAAACCCATATTGTAAAGAATTGAACTTTCAGAAGACTGAAGAAAACATCAGTTTTAACAACAGGGTTGACTTTTTCTTTAAATTTTGTAATTTGCCAGAAATTCTGAAAAATTTTCGTGAAATTATTGACGGCACAAGACATCACAAAACGTAATTGCTGTGCTATCTTTTTTTTTCTATTTCGATTCTTCAGGAAACTAGACTGACTTTCGGAAAATTCGAACTGCACAACTCAATACATGTGTAGCACACAGACAATTGCATTCAAGTTTTTGTGCTTGGCTGGCAGTTTTTTCCATTTTTCGAAATATTTCGACAACCACATGGAATTAAGAAAAAAATTCAACAGCACAAAGCAGCACAAACCTAACATAATGCAGCACAACAAAAAAAAATCGAAAATCCAGAAGTGCAGGACCAACTTCACACACAGAAAAACATCGTTTATGATTGATTGGAATGTTTTCAGAAATTCAGATTCATTCGCCACCCGACGACATAGATTTGTACTTCTACATTGACAAAGCCCTGAGTATGTACGTTAACGCTTTTGACACAATTCAGTTCGATATGGATTCGACAGATTCGGGGTGAGTATCAGACTTCTGTGCTCGAATTCTATGTTGAAAGTTCATCAGAATTTCACTTTCACTTGTAGTAGTACGAGGGTGGTTCAAATATGATCGGGACAAATGTTGTAGATGGTGCGCATGTATGTTTTGAAGGGCGTGGCTTGAGTATGTGATAGCTGGGTCCCTCACGAACGCTCTGGCGTAGTTTTCATCGGAATCGCATGCTCACGCGCGTGCTAACGACCATGAGTAAACGTCAAGTGCCGACCGCGGTTGCGCAACGTATTGTCATTCCTTTTTCAGTGTGGAAGGCGTTAAAAACACGGAAATTTTTCTGCGTTTGCGAAATCGTTCCGGTAGTGATTGCCTGAGTGGGGCTGTTGTATTCAAATGGGCCGAAACAATTTGGAGGTTGCAGGTTCGAGTCCTGCACGGAAGGTTCTTTTTCCAGAATGCAATATTCCGTGTGCACGCCAATAATTACACATTTTCTCTATAATTTCAGACGATAATGAATCAAAATTAAATTTACATCTGTCAATTGAATTTACTTGGGGGTCGGAAGATTGTAACACCATGACCTGGCACCCCTCACCCCTCCACATCATCAACCCCTATATCTTTGAAAGTGTAAAAAAAATAAAAAAAAAAACTTGTCGCTGTAATATTGAAACTTTCAAACGATTTTGTTCATTGTTGAGTTAAAAAAAGTTGACAGGCGATTTCGATGAGCACAAGTACCTGCCATTCGACTCGAAAAAGGTGTAAAATACGAACAAAAATGATTTTTTTTCAGTAAGGCTGAAATTTATATATGTGTTCGTCTGAGGGAATGAAAAAATAAGTTTTATTATTCACCTTCATAATCATCTGATATGTCATCATTAATTTCTTCATCATATAGTACAGTCGTTTCAAGCGTAGTACTGTAGTACACTGTGTCCTAAATTGGTTGAGACTGCATTATATCTCATCTATTATGCTATTATTGAAAATAGAGTCATGCGGTTTCCGCGACCTTGTGACACTTTTTTGTAAAACTCTTGAATTCACAAACAGAAATATTCCAACTACTTTTGTTCTTGGAATAGGTACAGGGCGAAAACGAAAATATACACTTTTGGAAATGTTAGGTATCATTTCTCGGTCCATGTATAAGAAAGAAAAAAATAAAAACTTCTTATAATGATATTTTCACGTAGAAGTCAGTAGCGTAGCTTATCATGTTTTTCAAAGCATTGTTTTTGAGATTGAATTGGAACGGAATGAAATTTTTCATATCGAACACCCTGTTTATTTCAACGTCAAATTGTATTACAACCTATCCTTCAATAAATTTCAGTTGAAAAAAATATCCCACGCATTTAATCAATATTCACAAGCATTAAATCATTACTTTTTCGAAAAGCCATGTGACCTGAACTCATTTTTTTTATCCTATTTTGAACATAAACTCAAAATATCAACTGAAAAATGGTTTTTTGATACATGTGTGGAAAAATTCATGTCTTACTTCAAAAAAAAAACAAAGAGAAATATAAATTTTTCTGATGATTGACGCTGAAATTTGTCAGAGTTAAGGTTGTGATACATCGATGTATTCAGCAAAAAATGAGAAAATTTGACCTAAAAACATATGAAGTGTTCCATTTGAAACATTTCAAGTTTGTGCTATATCTCAAAAACATTCATCCGATAAATATTTCAAGCTTCACCACTGACTTCTACGTAAAAATATTATTATAAGCATTTTCATATTTTTTCTTTCTTATACAGGGCCTGAGAAATAATAACATCTTCAAAAAGTGTACATTTTCATTCTCGCCATGTATTCCAGAAACAAAAGAAGATGGAATATTTCTGTTTGTGGATTTAAAAGTTTTACAAAAAAGTGGCACAAGGTCGCGAAAACCGCATTACTCTACTTTCAACTATAGCTGAGATATAATGCAGTCTCAACCAATTTAGGACACAGTTCACTACGCTTGAAACGACTGTACTATATGATACTATATTAATGATAATATATCAGATGATGATGAATATTTACAAAAAAACTCATTTTTTTCATTCCCCCAGACGAACACATATATAAATTTCAGCCTTACAGAAAAAAGTTCATTTTTTTTCGTATTTTACACCTTTTTCGAGTCGCCTGGCAGGTACATGTGCTCGTCGAAATCGCCTGTCAATTTTTTTCAACTTAACAATGGATAAACAAAATCGTATGAAAGTTTCAACCTTACAGCGACAAGTTTTTTTTATTTTTTTTTACACTTTCAAAGATATAGGGGTTGATGATGTGCAGGGGTGAGGGATGATGTGCATCCTCAGCATGCTAGGAACTATCGATATAAACATTTCTACCCTTACAGACAAACCGTTACTCAAAAGGTTCACTAGCTCTCGTACTATTATGATCATGGATATCGAGTTCCCTCGCACAAAATTCCTTACGAACGCCTTAGTTTGTAAGGAATAAATACTAACTACTTACATCGGAATCATGGGAAAAGTGCTACGAAATCGCAGAATGAGCCTTCAATGTCCCAGTTTGCCTAAAATGGGTTAAGACGTTGGAAAGGTTATTCGGAGATTAACTAAGATTATAATTTTTAAATTATCTTCAGTCACCCTAACTTCCGCATTGAGAATTGGAACAACGTATTTGTTGTATATGTTCATAGCAATCAGAAGCTTTTGTCTATACTTTCTCACTCTTGCTTCAAAACTTGCGAATACATAACATCAGAAACTTTGGTTACTCTGGTACCGTTCTATGAGAATTATGATCAGTTCCAGTTCCAGTTCTAGAATACAACTGTCCAAGTGGAACCTCATGACCTTGAATAGCATTGCCCCATCAAAAATGAACAAGTGCTGCGTACCAGAAAAGCAAGACAGGCCGTCATCGTTTCAGAATATCCCTGTTTTGAATAGATCCGGTAGTGGAATTCAGGCGACTATGATGTCCGAAGAGAAATATCTGCGAAATGTGGTTACCCGTTATCTACCAAAACTCATGGAGGTGTATTATCATTATGCTACCATCACTTCGCGGAAGAAGGTAAATAAGAATTACTATATAGGGTGAGTCTTTTAGTTGCACGTATCTTTCACTTTTCAAACTTGTATATCCATAGCATGACTGTTTTTTTTTTCAATGAAGTTAAGATTGACCATCTTCATTTTTCAGGTATATTTCAAGCATTACATGATCAGAATGTTCTTATGGCAATTATACCTTGATATTGGAATCACAAAATGTGGAATATCCCTGGTCGAAGTCGATCAACTTCTGGATGAGAATCCTGCGAGTTTTGTTGAATCCTGTCATCATCCTTTCGAGCACATCTACTTCTTCCAGTTCATTCAATCGCTTATGGGAACTGCGTTGTTGGTTCATCACAAGAGCAGAGAAGAAGTTCATTCTACTGAAGGACTGACACCGTATATTTTCCAAAAATTTTTATTGGAGAGAGTTTTTAAATATGCAGGATCCCATACAGGTATGAGAGTGTTCTTAAAGTACAGTATGTTAGCGAATAATGTTTTTAACGTAGTTGAATATCGTCGTCAAAGAGATAATAAATAATAGACAAAGTGATTTACATACTTTTCTATGGCTGATCGTAGAGCGTCGTTTAATGTTCATATTCTGGAGCCAGAATGTACAATTTTTTTTTTGCGACAGGAGAAATTTAATGAACATATTAGGAATTTTCAAGTCTGAGATTTCTTCATCTTCATCTGGGTGAAAATGGCAGAGGGTAAAACTATGGTTGCGCCTGTCTCCTCACGGACCGTTTACGAGGGAGACGGTAAGCGAGGCTGGGTGTCCCATGAGAAGAAGAAAAAAAATTAAGGAGAATTACCGCTTATTGGCGGTTGTTTGGCATGGACTCATCCGGAGGTCAAGTTTTGGATGCTTGTATCTGACTAATCAGTTTGTATGGTCCAAAGCTCTGCCCAGCACTTTCATTCGAATTTCGTGAAGATGATCCTCACGAATGAGTTGGGCGTTGCGAACGAACCAGGGAGCATTGAAGGCGGTCCTGGACCCGTATTCTCGACAAGTGAGCTTTTAAAAGTATACGTCTCAAAACGAACGGTTCAAGTGCGAGTACTTTTCCGGATCGGTATTCTTAACGACCATTCGTTCCATGAAAGGTATACGTTTGAAAACGTGTGATCGAAACAGCCGGCAACACTGACACATTTCACATCTTGATATATAAACCTCAGTCGGCCATATTGTTGGTTACACCATTTATAACTCAAGATTGGATGAACTGTTTTTTATGAAAGTTTTTTTGTTGGATTCTTCTACGGCGGGGTTAACATAAGATACCATAAAACCCTGAAAAATTTGATTGAATCACTTTTATCAGACTGAATCAATCTGAACTACATTCAGAGGAATATATTCATTTACTAGATGCAATCGCTACCGAAGGAAATGCAGCCAATGTAGATAGATTGACAATTTTACCAGCAACGTATATTGGCAGCCCGCGTCATATGCATGAATATGCACAAGATGCAATGACATACGTTCGAAATTATGGTCGTCCTGATTTATTCATTACATTTACCTGCAATCCAAAATGGTAAGAAATCACTCAACTGCTTCTTCCCGGACAAACATAAGTTGATCGACATGACATCACTGCACGAGTATTCAATCAAAAAGTGAAGTCACTAATGAATTTTATTACAAAACATCATGTCTTCGGGGATACTCGATACTGGATTTATTCAATTGAATGGCAAAAACGAGGCCTGCCACATGCACACATTCTCATCTGGTTAGTAGAAAGAATTCTACCAGAACAGATAGTTGCACATTGCACAATACTCAAAGGAAAATATGAAGGTGAGGAAGTTCTTATTCTTAGAATTCCGATGATCCCAACAGTTATGCCATTTGAATTTAAGAGAATTCAATTTCCAATTCGTCTAGCGTTTGCTATGACAATTAACAAATCCCAAGGCCAGTCCTTGAGTGTGTGTGGCATAAATCTAGAAAATCGGCAAACCTTCTGCTCTTAATATTCTTGCACCCGGGAAAAGAAGGTACTACAATGAGACATTTTTAAAAAAATAATAAGGTTGAATTTTTGTATATTTTGTACTTTAACTTTGCCTAATATACCTCCTTCTTGACAAAATACCAATGTTTTGTTGATACAACTTAATGTATCTCTGAGGCGAAACAAAGTTCGCCGGGCCTGCTGGTATGACATAAATTGTTCGTTAAGGATTATGAATTCGAATTGAAAAACTACCACAGATCTTCAATCTGGTAAAGTTTCCAACCAATTCACATAAGAAGATGCCCAAAAGAAATGGTCAGGAATAGGTGACATACCTAATAGCATGCTGGGTGCAATCAGAGATTGAAAGAATTTGAGAAAGGTAAGAATGTGATGCACAAACCCATTTTGTTAAATCATGATATATATTTGTAGCCTTTGCAAGACCTTATGTCAAGAACGAAAACGAAGGTTTGCAATGCGAAGGATTGCCAGAGGAACAGGCGATGGGCCTCATGAGGAGTTTTGTTTTGTTTTCTGTAATTGTGTGATGTACTTATTATTTGTTGGAAAAGATTTTATTTTTAAGGAATAAATCCATAATGAGAGTGTGTATATGTTTATTAAAAGAAATGAAATATCAATATATTTATGAATCATATATTCATGAAGTGTTTTACATAGGTGAGCGGACCTATCTTGGAGATTGGTTATAATAATTGTTGCTTGTTATTTTCTATATACAATATGATCGGTTTTAATACGTTCTCCGACGTCATTGATACCCAGTCTCTATTGATCTCTATCTTTGTAGAGATTCTCCTCGAATAAAAGTTCTCTCATTTCTTTTTCTATCTCCTCCCTCCAGCTTTTCCGAGCCTCTTCTGCTGCCAATTTTCGATTGATTCTCATTATGTTTTCTTCATTGTCAATGAGAGACCCATATATTCCCAGCCAGTGCTATGTCCTCACCATCATTATCTGGCGCAGGAACATTATCTCCGATACAAAGATTATGAAGCCCGACACAAGCATTGGTAATTTTACTTGCCGTCTCTTGAGCATAGTGAAGAACTCTGTGTGCAAGCAGACAACGAAATCTCATCTTGAGGACCCCATTGTATATCCCAATAAAACTTATGATTGTTTTGGGATATTTATTGTACAAATATTTTGAAGTACCTTCTTGTCAAACGTCTACACAAACACAGAAAAATCAAACTATATCACTAAAACGAATGATACAAAGCGCTCGCTGTAAACACTCGCTTCGAGAACGTATGCGACCTTATAGTCACGAGTCAAGAATACCAAAGCGTGTGATATTCTGAAAGTTCGCATACGCGTAGAAAGTTCACTTGTCGAGAATACGGACTTGAGATTGTCAGGGAATATCTTTTCCAAACATTTTGACATTACCATGGGATGGGACTCTTCTCCGTGTTAGGAGAAGTGAGTTACATTTTTCGGGATTGACCTTGATTAGCCACTTGGAGATCTTGGAGATATTTTGTAGCTAGACGTGGACATTTGGATCTGGCTAGGATAGCTGTGTGGTCTGCGTAAACAGCTAATGAAATGTGAATGGATTTTGGAATATCGCCAGTATAGATGGCGTAAAGTAAAGGAGACAATACGCTTCCTTGGGGAACTCCGGTCTCTCGGTTGAAAGATCGAATCAGATCAGTTGACATAATGACGGCCAGTTTCTGAAAGGCCGATCAACGTAAAAATTAACTAATCAGCTGTCAAATCCCTGGTCAAGTGCCATTTGAGTTGCAGAAAGTATGGTTAACTACTTGAACTTGATCAGCCTGTCAGTTGACAGAGTGGTCAAATATTGCAGGTAAATTGTACGTCAAACGCACTTTTGGGTTTCTGAAACGCATGTTAAGGCTAAATCAGTGGTCAAACTAATGTCAAAGAGGTGGTCAACTAATCGGTGATGTTCGGCGAATTAACTCGGTAGAGACGTGGTTAATCATCGTAGTTTCCACGGAAATCTTAATTGTATGGGTTAATGGGTCTGCATAACAATAATTATGCATAGTGGCAATAATTATATTTCCTCCAAAAATAAATTTATTTATTTCTTGAAACAATTTGTGACTTTATTATCTGGCTGTAGATTATCATCTCCCCAGAACACAGGAATAACGCAATAGGAATTAATCTGAATTATATCCATTCATTATCAAATGTTATTGGAGACTGTACACATATTAAAATAATCTCGGTCGTCCACAAGATGAGCTTTCAAAATAGGAATGGAAAATTTTTTTCCAAATGTTCAGGCCATTTGTGATGCGAACTTGAAAATTGTAAAAGATGATGAAAACATATTGGTGAGAAAATCCACTGTGTTAACTCACGCGTATGTATAATCATTAATAACTGAGGTAGTAGTGGACTCCAATGGAAGCCAAGAAAATCCAACATGATACAATAGACGAAGTAGAAATGCAGTGTGAATTAACATCTTGATGTGTGATGAACGTTGAGATAAATTAATGCTCAATACTGATTTCATTGATACACAGAAAAATATCAAAAAAACCTATTTAAATAATTTCATACTTGTAAACAATTTATGATTGAGTAGAGATTGAAATATTGTGGTAACTTGAAGGATTTAACAAGGGTATTCATTATCATATTTTAAATATACCAAACATTGATAAATTGTATCATTTATTTATTGAAAAGATTATAATATTCTTTTGGTTTGATTTTAATTTCTAAATATGTATATTGAAATGTAATTTTTTCAAAACAAGCTACTTTTCTTGTAACTTAGGTTTTCTTCCTCAGTATAGGCATTCTTCAGTTCGCTTCAATAATAAAGCTTTTTTATTTCTTCCTTCAGGATTTTGTTCTCTCAATTGTAGCCATTTGTCAAGAAAAGGTGGTAGATGTCGTATAACTTCATTATCACGACACTGCACTCGTGTTTGTAAGTCTTCATCAATGCCATCTTAAATAGATTTAAAGCAATTGAAACTAGGAAATTATAAAATGAGGATCATAATATGTATTTGAATATATGCAAATACCAATATTATAGTAGCTCAAAGAGCTGTCGTACTTGTTGACCAGTGGCTAAATATGCTCCTCTGATACAGCCAACATTTTTGCACCTACTGTTTGTACTCAGCCAGAGTTGGTATAAACTGTTACCTGTTGCTAGGACATCTTCCTAAAAATAAAGATCAGTAATAGTAGTAACTGTGGCTTATTGTACTATTTTAATCCAGAGAATTAACTAATGCATAAAAACCTTATCAATGTTTTTGTCCTTTTTCAATTCCTATACCATATTTATTAACTCAAGCAGTTCAGAGGTTCTGAAGAAAATCTATAAAAATAATATCAATTCTTTGTTGACGGAGTCAAAAGGCCATTGACCGAAGTCTTGTTTTTTAGTTATCCGAACAAAACTAGTTTACGTACTCCTTTTCATTGGCAACATTTGCCCTTTTTGAATTTAGCTGGGCAGTGTGAAGTTTCTTTTGAGTTCTTGGCACTTCAGCGGCATTGTTGATTTCTCTTGTAATTAGGATTACCCATTTTTCATTTTGTTCTGCAATTGATATACTGCGTTCGTCGACTTGTTTTCTAACTGAAAAAAAATATGTACTCTATTAATGTATACGAACATGCTCGCGAACATGTAATATTATACTATTGTTTATCGAAATGTTTGCCTTGAACTATGTATGGAGAAATTATTAACAATTTTACAAATACTTACTTCTGAACTAGATCAGAGTGACTGCACCTTTCTCCTTCAATGAAATTTCGGCCACTTGAACTCATTTTGAATAAAACAAACTCGAACTAATCCCAAACTGAATACTAAATTCAAAATATGAAAATGAGAAATTCAAAATTCTAACCTGTTCGATCAGATAATATTGTTTATTTCAGCAGATTCTGTGGTTCGATAGCCTCAAAACAGGGTAACGTCATGTCAAATCATAATGATCAGAGATTAGTTAATTTTGCCCTAAACATCCTTTCAGGGATTCGCGCTTAGGCTGTTGACAGGGCAACATATTTGGGTTATTGGAGTGATTTTAACCTTAATATTTCCCGTTTTCGTGCCACTGTGAGTGTGTTTTCTTGTATTGTGGTGAGTTGAATACGTACCATAAAATTAGAGCTGAACTTTATTTAGTTTACGGCCATTCAGGCCGCTTGATATACATATCATTGAAGTAGTTTTTTCTTCCTTTTTTTTTTGGCATTGATCATTGTCATTTTTTTATTATTGATCTTGGTGGGATAAACAAGTTCCTTATCTCATAGAGAGTTATAATGGGTGATACAGATCCCGAGGCTTGGCCTCGGGTTCTGGAATCATTATCACCGAGGGCAAGTGTTGCCTATTCACGGCTGGATAGGGATGAGTGGAACTCAATAAATATAGGTCTACTCAAAGATGAGCTATCCACTATTAGGGTTGAAGCATTGAAAGTCGGTGATAAAGAGGTTGCGGATAAGATAGATAAAACTTTAGTCACTATTTCACAAGGTAGTTCAAAAGTCAAGAAGAGACTATGCTTCTACTCTGATAAGGATAAGGGACCATATGAGGTTATTATTGAGAGTGTGGTCCAAGAAGTGGTAAACTTGAACCCTATGAACATAGGCAAACTTATTTTCAATAATGCTGCTTATAAGGACTATAAAATCCTAAACATTAACCGGAAGGGAATTAAAAAAGTTGGGGTAAGGTTTCTTTCAGCGGAACAGGCGAATAGGTTCGTCACGTACAATGACTTTGATCCTAACACCTACGAAGTATATATTCCAGAGAGATTTATCTCAATAATGGGGATAGTACGGGATATCGGACAAGACATTACTGACGAGGAAATTATTAATATGGGTAGAGGGTTATGCCCAAATGTCAGGTGCATCAGGGTACGTAGATTCAACAGAAGGAAAGTGACAGAAAATGGTAATATTTATGTGAAAACCAACACATGCGTTCTAACGTTCGAAGGTACCACTTTACCCAAGTATTTTGAGCTTTATACTACCAGACTGCCAGTTGAACTATATATTCCGCCGGTGGTACAATGTAATAAATGCCTTAGATATGGACACGTCAGGAATTTATGCAGAGGTAAACAAAGATGTAAGAATTGTGGATCCCAACATGAAGACGACAAACCATGTGATGCAGAGCCCAATTGCATTTACTGTCAACAGGATCATAACGCCATGGATAGGAGATGCCAGGAGTATCTAAGGCAAGTGAAAATGAGAGAAATCATGGCCATTCATAATGTTTCTTTATATGAGGCTGACAAATCATGTAAGAGACAGCCCGCCCCCAGTCCCACAGATTTTCCGGCTTTTGGATATGAGGAATCCAATAGACCCCAAAACTCGCCCAGGAAACAATCATATGCTAGTATCGCATCGAAACCACAGGTTGGATCGCATATACCGGCCCGCTCCGGTGAAAGTGGCCCAAAACCTAAAAGAAGGGCTCCTACCCAAGTAGGATATAATAAAGAGGCACATAATGCATGTCTCATCGCTCAAAGACCAACTTCCCCCATAATATCCTTTTCAAATACAACAACAAGGGATAAAGATGCAGTTCCCCTATCTCAAGAGAGAGCCTCCAGTAACAACTGGAATATCTCTCCTTCTGAACAACAATTCCCTCTACAGGCTAGTCAGATTACGGAAAGCCTGAACGACCAGTCAATGCAAATAGACCAAACTAATTCTGCCAATAGAAAAAATCACAGAAAGATAATTACATATGACGAGGAATACCTCCAGTATGGTATGTCCTCTTCTACCCAATAAATTTATCCTATTTTACCTTTTATTTATTATCAAACAGCGATCTTACTTCTCTTTATGTGGTACTTTATTGTAATTCCAGACCTTGGGTTATTCATAGTATGGAAGGAAATGTGTATAATATACAATATAGTAACTTTCTTTTGCTTGAAATGCTTAAGATTTTGCAGTGGAATATAAGATCTCTTTTATCTAATTATGATGACCTAAAGGTCCTCATTAAGGACACGAGACCTGATATTATTGTGCTCAATGAAACTTTCTTGAGGAATACCTATAATGTAGCCATCTCCGGTTTCTCACTTGTGAGAGACGATAGAGATGACGGCTATGGCGGTGTTGCAATTGCAATAAAAAATAATCTTGTTTATGATATATTGAATCTACAGGGGCTTACGGTCCCTGATAGAGTACAAGTTCTTGGCATAAGATGTTCGGGATATAAGATCTATAATTTGTACGTCCCTCCAAACGTCCCTCTACGAAACGCGTTTCTGGAACAGATGGCACTTCTGGCGGACAGGGGTGCCTTTATATTGGGTGACCTTAATGCACAAAACCCCATGTGGGGATCGGGTATCATAAATCACAATGGTGTGGAGGTGCAGTCCCTCTTAAGGGACAGTAATCTCATCCTCCTTAATGATGGCTCACCAACTCGACTTACGCCCCCTCATGTTAACATCAGTGCACCAGATTTGTCCATCTGTACAGGGGATATGGCAGCAAAATTCTCGTGGTCGGTAATACTTGACTCTGGCCCTAGCGATCATCTTCCAATATGCATAGAGGTGCGGAATGGTGCTACAACTCCTATCACCGGAAGGTCTCTTCGGAAATATAATTCCAAGAAGGCGGACTGGACAAAATTCACTATGAGTCTGGTGGATCAGATGCAGAATCGACAAATAGGAGATATCTCCGAACTGATCTATACCATACAAAGGGCCGCGGAAGAATCTATCCCAAAATATAAGGATCAAATTGACCCCAAGCACAATGTTCATTGGTGGGATGAAGAAGTAGCACGTGAAATTTCCCTCAGAAAAGCACTTATGTCGGAATATAACAGGCAATCTACACTTGAGAACTTTTTATTACTTAAACAGCAGATGGCAAAAACCAGACAAATGATTAGGAAGAAGAAAAGGGAATCGTTTCGTAAGTTTACAGAAAATCTTTCGATCAAGGACACCAATAAATTCTGGAAGCTGGTGAAAAGGTTTTCGGGTAGCCCTCCGAGGTATGGAGGTAATGTAATTTCTGATCAATGCTGTAAGGATATACTGGACAAATTGTCTCCCCAAGTGCCGTCATCAGGGATGAGGCTGGAATACGACTGCCAGTCAGAGCCTTTCACCCTTCGTGAACTCAATTACGCACTAAGGGTCAGGAAAAACTCCACTCCTGGATTAGATGGGCTAGATTATGTGATCCTTGCTCACCTACCTATGTCTGTTAAGGTCACCCTACTGGACCTATACAATAAACTTCTGTAGGGGGAGTTTACTCCTCTGTCTATGAAAACATCCCTTGTCGTACCAGTTCTCAAGAGGGGGCTACCGGCCAATATTGCCACAAGTTACCGTCCGATAACTATCTCCCCATGCCTTACAAAGATCATGGAAAAAATGCTGAAAGAAAGAATCGAGGGGATTATCGAGGCCCGCCTCGGTTCGGCGCTATCGTTCGGTTTTCGGAGAGGTAGGTCAATTACAGACTGTCACACAATCTTGACAGCCCACGTATATCGTGCTTTTAACAGGAGGCAATATGTAGTGGCGGCTTTTCTGGATATATCCAGTGCATACGACTGTGTAAACCTGAATATTCTCTGGTGGGATCTAATTGAGGCTGGTGTACCCCGGAATATAGCAAACGTCATTTATCAGATCTTTAGGAACAGAATCGTCACAATCAGGGGATCCTCCGATAAAGAGTTCCGGGAAGAAATTATTAATGGTCTGATACAGGGATCACCGCTTAGCCCCTCTCTTTTCGATTTGTACTCCCTCTGTCCGCCAGAAATACTAACTGATGAGGTTGAAATCATTCAATATGCAGATGATTTTGTTGTTTTAGGCTCGGGGAAGGATGTAAGCCAGGTTGTAAATCTCTTGAATGATTTCCTAGATAATTTGTGTACATGGCTGTCGAATCGGAATCTAATGGTGAACGCTGCTAAATCATCGGCTATCGTCTTCTCCAGGGGGAGCACACCACTCGTCTCGTGCCAGGTTAGGGTTGACTCCCGGCACCTTGCTTGGGTACAGCAAGTTAAATACTTGGGTATCACTTTTCAACAAAGACTGAAATGGGGAAAGCATATAGATAACATGTGTGCTAAGGCGGTCTCACAATGTAGGATCATTAAAAGCCTGTGTAGACCTTCTTGGGGGTCTCATCCTAATACCCTCCTCAACATTTATAAGGGTCTAATAAGACCGTTACTGGACTTTGGCGGTATATTGTATGGGAGATGTGCCAGAGCGGATCTACAAAAATTAGATAGAATCCAGTTTGCCGCCATCCGTATATCCCTGGGGTTGATGAAATCTACCCCCCAAAACGTCCTTCTCTCGGAGAGTGGTGAGCTCCCACTGAAGTAAAGAAGATTATGGATGTCGATTAAGTTCGTATCCAAAATGCACAGATTGTCGTGTCACCCCCTGCCATTACTAATAGGAGACCCCAGTGAGCTGGATAGTTTGTGGTTTAATGACCTAATTCCAGGATATATCCAGGCTTTCAAGATGTTGGAGGGCCAAAGAAACCTGATTTGGCAAAATCCCTTGCTGCCCTACTTCCTAACAGATGTGAACATCAGAACTCAGAGGATAGAAATGTATCAGTCGGATCTGAGGAAGGGCGAGATACAGAACATGGCAATGCTCAATTGCTTGCTTTATGAAAAGTTTGCAGGGTTTGTTGAAATGTATACAGACGCATCTAAGTCCCATAGTCCGGATTCGGTTGGATATGCGGTGTGGGTTCCAGCATGGCCATTGAAGGCATGTGGGAAGCTCCCGGATCACTGGTCAATATTCTCTGCGGAGATGTATGCTATTAACAGAGCTATCCAAATAGTATTGGAAAAAAATATTAAAAAAGCCATTATTATATCTGACTCCCTTGGAGCTCTAAACAAATTAAAGTACGGAAGAATAGACGCTAACATCAACATTGTTACAGTAAGTGTTTTAACAATGCTATATAGGGCAATGACCCTAGGGCTACGTATTGTCTTCTTGTGGGTCCCAAGTCATTCCTACATCCCCCATAACGACACAGCAGACATGCTGGCTAATCGGGGTAGAGGTCTTCCGGGTGAATCTAACTTAAGAGGGGATCCGAGCGAGTTATGGCCTAGTTTTAAAAGAAGACTTTGGTCGGATTGGGTTAGGGAATTTGATAAAATCGGGCTGACCAAGGGTCGGATATACTCCTCAAATACGGCTCCGAATAACAGAACGTGGTTTAGGGATCTTAAAATTCCAAGAAGGATAATAACGACAATGATCAGAATTAGATCTGGACATTGCACTTGTCTATCTCACTTGAATAAGATAGGGGTTAAAGACTCTCCCCTGTGCAGCTGTGGAGAGGTGGGGGATTTGGCCCACCTGTTCTTTTCCTGTAGGGACAATGAATCAAGAATCAATGCATTGTACCGGGATATATGTGCCTGTGGGTTCATATTACCGTTAAATATTTACGAAGTGTTTTTTTCCACCAAGATTGAAATAATAAACTTATTGATGGAATTCTTAAAAGATTCGGACATCAGACTGTGATCAATGTTACATAGCTTAATTTTAAATATTTGAATTATTTGTTCAGCAGCTAATCTCATATCTACCTCTCTGTCCTTTCAGAAATAATCCTCCTTATGTGTGCTAACATGTCTTACTCCAAGTGAAGGGGGGGAAAATATATGTTGTCAACACCTAATACCCTAAGAACATCATACCTGTGTCAAACAAAAAACAGTATCCATAAAAACTAATTTGACTGGTAGAAGTAGCTACACCGCAGGCTGATATAGACTCGATCTAGACTCCTACACCCCTAGGAATCAGACTGCTGGACTAAGGAATAAGAACAAGGAGACTGGAAAAATAGCCGAGAGGCTGTTCCATGGTTCCCAGTTCCTCACTGATGGGGGAGCGCATATGAGAGAACTGGAGCGATTGAAAAGAAGAAGAAGAACATCCTTTCAGCAACCCAAATTGATTTGACATCGATGTCAAGTTGAACGTTGTGTCAGTTGACTTACGGTTTGATCGGCTTTCCGGAAACCGGTTGTGAGAGTGGTACTCTCGCTCCAAGGAGTTTGAAGACGAGGCCGTCGTGCCACACAGTGGCGAAGGCTTTAGAAATGTCGAGAAACACCGCACCTGTTACTCGTTTCCATTCAAAACTAGTAGATACGTGTTCGACAACTCTGAGAAGTTGGTCCACAGTGGAATGTTGGGGACGAAAATCAAATTGCTCATCTGGAAGTATATTGTGTCTTTCCACGATATATAAAGCGAATGATTTTTTCTTCAATTTTGCCAACAGAGGACAGGAGGCTTATGGGCTTGTGGTTTTGAGGGAATTTTCATCTCCACCTGGTTTTGGTTTGAGGATCACGGTAGCTCTTTTCCATCTGGCTGGGAAGTTACGAAGTCGGAGAACTGCGTTCATCGTGCCTGGGTCCGTATTCTCGACAAGTGAACTTTCTATGCATATGCGAACTTTCAGAGTATCACACGCTCTGGTATTCTTGACTCGTGACTATACGATCGCATACGTTCTCAAAGCGGGTGTTTACAGCGAGCCCTTTGTATCATTCGTTTTCGTTATATAGTTTGATTTTTCTGTGTTTGTGTAGACGTTTGACAAGAAGGTACTTCAGAATATTTGTACAAATAAATCGCAAAACAATCAGAAGTTTTATTGGGAGATACAATGGGGTCCTCAAGAGATTTCGTTGTCTGCTTGCACACAGAGTTCTTCACTATGCTCTGAGTCGGCAAGTAAAATTATCAATGCTTGTGTCAGACTTCATACTTCTTGTATGAGAGATAATGTTCCTGAACCAGATAATGATGGTGACGACATAGCACTGGTTGTTTTAGGAATATATAGGTCTCTCATTGACAATGAAGAAAACATAATGAGAATCAACCGAAAATTGGCAGCAGGTAAAAATTACGAGCAGAAGATGCTCGGAAAAGTTGAGGGAGGAGAGAACTTGTATTGGAGGAGAATCTCTATAAAGATAGAGATCAATGGAGACTGGGTGTCAGTGACGTCGGAGAACGTATTAAAACCGATCATATTATATATAGAAAATTAAAAGCAACAATTATTATAAACAATCTCCAAGATATCTATGTGAAACATTTCATGAATATATGATCCATAACTCTATTGATATTTCATTTCTTTCAATAAACATACACACTCTCATTACAGATTCATTCCCAAGAAATCAAATATCTTTTCCAACAAATAATGAGTACATCACACAATTACAGTAAACAAAACAAAACTCCTCATAAGGCCCATCGCCGGTTCCTCTGACATGCCTTTTCGTATTGCTAACCTTTTCGTTCTTGACTTAAGGTCTTGCAAAGGCTACAAATATATTATATTATGATTAGAAAAAATAGGTATCTTACCTTACTCAAATTCTGTCAATCTCTGATTGCACCTAGCATGCTATTAGGTATGTTATATATTCCTGACGGATAACATGAAGATGATCTCACACTGATGTCTTTCAAGATTTTTCCTGATATTTAATATTTTATGTTATTTTTTTTACGGGGTGGCAGGTTTTTTCGGCTGAGGTTTTTTTTCCCTGGCTCTATAGTATCGTATGATATTAATGATGATAGTATCGTATGATTCTATAGTATCATACGAAGAATGTTATGATACCCCGTTCTTTTTTTACCTCAGCTTAGGTACTTTTTGTTTCAACATTTATTGTATTATTTTAGCTCTCTATTTTCATAAGAATATATATATATATATATATATTCCTGACCATTTCAATTGGGCATTTTCCTATGTGATTTGGTTGGAAACTTTACCAGATTTTCGACAAGTGAGCTTTTTACGTATATTATGGCTTTACCGGAGCCATAACTGTCTCTTCGGGGTTCTGTTGAGTGACTTTTCTAGGACACGCCATTTCGGTTTCTGCTTCTTATGTTCCATTCCGGGCCTTTAGCATTGAAATCTCCCTTTTAGCGTTGAAATCTCTAGCTGCGATGGTCGGGATGTTGTCGTTGAAGATGATAGGACGATCTTCTTCTAGTAGTTGACTCCGGGGCTCGGGCTGTTGTAACGGACCGTTACTCGTGGACACAATTATTCCGGTGGCTTCTAAATGTTGCAAATTTGGTGTGACTGAAGCATAGTGTCTGTTTGCATTACTTACGACGATGGCGGTACCTCCATCATTTCCAATAGGACGGTCAGATCGATGCAGGGAGAATCCTGGTATGTTCGGGTCACGGCTGGTTGTTCGGAGACGAGTTTCGCTCGATAGGATGACATCGATGCATTTGCATTTGATGAATTCTTCGGGCTCGTTTCTACCATGGGATGTGTTCTGACGAGGCTGCTGGTGCGGGTCTGCATGTGGCGGTCAGACCAAGAGCTAGTACCGCACTGACTGAAGATAAATCTCTACTCCTCCTCCTTCTTTTACCATCTCTTTTGGCACGGAAGGCTGCGACGTCATCTGTAAGCAAAGTTATCTTTTCGGTCAAAAGTCTGACTATGGCGTAGAGCTCCCCGATTGGGGGCCTAGGGTTCCCCATTTTACTGGTAAACACTTTTTCGACTATATGTAATAAAAATCACAAATTCAACTTGAACTGAAGGTAAAAAAATTACAATGGAAAGGAAGCTGAGTAAAGCTGTGTGTTCTATCATGCACTGAAAACCACAGATTTATTAAAGTAAAGATTGTAATCGAAATGATTTCTTAGTTGATGAATTTGTGCAGCAGGCTGTTGTTCACTCTTCAACGTTTGGATCTCTTCTCGATTGAATAATAGTTGCAGCTGTCAAGGATGCTATACTGTGTCTTCAACAATAATAAAAGTTCGGGTGTACCACATGGTCAGTTCGGGATCACTTAAACCTGCGATCGTAGAACCCCTAATTTGACTACTCGGAAAAGGCGTTACTTAAATATTGTTGTAGTTTTTTGCAAGTTTTACAACCAGCCAGCTGTTCGAGGAGATTAAAAGTCGATGTTTAGTTGTTGTTAAATACCTAGGTCACGTTATCACGAGGGTCGAGGAAATTCATCAATGCTAATCTTAACCCCTGATAATAACTAAAAAATGTGCCCCTCAGTCGGAGAGAAGGGGTGGGTCAAAAAAGAAAAATTCTTGAATTTAATGTTTAATCAGGGCGCCACGTAATTTATAATATTAACAATTTTGTTTAATTACATTAAACATCTACGACCCAGTTAAACAGAATTTCCACAGAGCTGGGCCGATGCACGACCTAGTTTCTACATCACTCATTATTTCGTAATTACCTCGTAGTAGCGAATTGCAGCAATACACTACGAATCATACGAGTATGATGAAAGCCTTAATCGGCAAATATTTTTCCTATATAGACCGACAACTGTAATCTCAACACATGTTCAAGTTCAACTTCACTCTGTACTTCGAAATAAATACCTGAAAACACCACCGTGTGTTTGATTCCCATTGTAGAGGATTTACGACCCTCTACAATTAAACCAACCCTGAATTCAGTAGCCTCACAAACTACTGAATTCTGCACTGCTACTTCATTGGATTTACGACCCAGTGAAGAAAGCAGAAACGTCTTTCGAGATAATCTTATCTCAAAAGATACAAATTTGTTTCCACTTTGCTCGAAATTAAGAAATATGCAAAGGGTATTTAGGATGTTGAAACGTGAGGGAGAAAAAAAAATCTAAAATATGTAATGGAGAGTAGACAAAAATCAAAGTACCTTTGTGTAACGTTACACTCACTTTTCATTCAGATTTTACAAGATAATATTTATGTCAATTTAGAAATAACTGAGGATTTAGGAACTTATACGGTGTTATAGGTACTCCAAATACAATTTTTTTCTCTCAGAAAAAAGAAAGAAAAAAAATTAAGAAATGGTTACGATCTGATTGTGGGTTCTATCGTCCATAGTTTCGATTTCCTCGATACTTCCGAAAATCACAGTGCAGTTGGGCCAAACAACTGCATCTCATAAAAAATTTAAAAATTTTTGATGGAATTTCGATTATCAAATGAAATTTACTTTTCTTATATAACTCACTGGATGTTGTGAGACTTCTTGTTGTGGTTTGTAACAGAAAAATCGGACAAAGTCGATAACCGATTGTCTTTCAGGTACGAAAAAGGTAACGTTATTCGAAAAACAATCTGATTTCTCTGCTTTAACTCCTTGTTAAAATACTCCGGTAAACGAATATGCTTATCTCACAGCGAAGCTCTCGAATTAGACCTAACGCACACGACCGACAATCGGTGAGCTACAATTTTGTCGGTCGAAATGCAGAACACGTATGTGAATGCACCAACGCACACGAACTACTTTTAGTCGTACCTACAAAACTGTCGGAGCGCGCTACATTTGGTTTTATTCGTAGACTGTCGTCCGTGTGCGTTAACCTCCTACAAAATAGTCGGTCACCGACAATCGTTCGTGTGCGTTAGGTCTTATATTCTCAGGAAATTCGACATATGAAATGGAATTTAAAAAATCGTAAATTATCGGCAAAAGGTGAAAGTCAATAACCGATTTATTTTTAAACCGTGACAACGTGTGAATTTGAAAGAGAGCGAATTATTGGTCTTGTACGAACAGAAATCCAACTACTGTTATGAGATATTGTCAAGCGTGATTTGTCAATGCCCAAAATGGAAAAATGGTAAGCACCGAAAGTCGAAAGGGCACAAATAAAGTTCAAGATCGACGTTCAAGACTTATGGCCATTACAGACCGATTTGCGTCAACTCAATTTTTGGCTGATGAGTGGTTAGGAGAACAAGGCCATTCTGTAACTGACCGAAAGGTTTACCGCCGTATATGAATGTGAAACTGGCAAGGCAACAGTTCTGCCAGCAACAGATTTAGCGTTCAACCGGTGCGCCGTAACTGGTGATCCCGCGGCACGGCCGTCAGACGAGTTAGTTAGCGTCTTAAAAAACATTGAAATATGGTGGGATGGAATCATATTTTGAAATAAAATGTTGTTTATGTATTAACTAGGGATAATAGTAGACTATATCCATTTCCGTAAAAGGGTGGGCGGAGGAATAAAAAAGGACTTTGAAAATACATTAATTCCGATTATTTTAAGTTCTATAAAAACCAAAAAAGACGTTGTCGCATATGTTGACTTGGGTTTTAGTGTTGATTTTGATATGAACAATCATTCCTAATCGATGAAAGTCATTGTCGGGCCGTAGGAGGAGTACAGGGGGAATCTGAAAAATACTGTACTCTTATTACTCAATGTTCTATGAAAACTAAAAAAAAAGTTGTCCCATATGTTGACTTGGTTTTTTGTGTTGGTTTTGATATGAACAATCATTCCTAATCGATGAAAGTCATTGTCGGGCCGTAGGAGGAGTACAGGGGGAATCTGAAAAATACTGTACTCTTATTACTCAATGTTCTATGAAAACTAAAAAAAAAGTTGTCCCATATGTTGACTTGGTTTTTTGTGTTGGTTTTGATATGAACAATCATTCCTAATCGATGAAAGTCATTGTCGGGCCGTAGGAGGAGTACAGGGGGAATCTGAAAATACTGTACTCTTATTACTCAATGTTCTATGAAAACTAAAAAAAAAGTTGTCCCATATGTTGACTTGGTTTTTTGTGTTGATTTTGATATGAACAATCATTCCTAATCGATGAAAGTCATTGTCGGGCCGTAGGAGGAGTACAGGGGGAATCTGAAAAATACTGTACTCTTATTACTCAATGTTCTATGAAAACTAAAAAAAAAGTTGTCCCATATGTTGACTTGGTTTTTTGTGTTGGTTTTGATATGAACAATCATTCCTAATCGATGAAAGTCATTGACGGGCCGTAGGAGGAGTACAGGGGGAATCTGAGTAATACTGTACTCTTATTACTCAATGTTCTATGAAAACTAAAAAAAAAGTTGTCCCATATGTTGACACCAAAAGTCAAGTCAACATATGCGACAACGTCTTTTTTGGTTTTTATAGAACTTTGAATAATAGGAGTATAGTATTTTTCAGACACCCCCTGTACTCCTCCTACGGCCCGACAATGACTTTCATCGATTAGGAATGATTGTTCATATCAAAACCAACACAAAAACCCAAGTCAGCATATGCGACATCCTCTTTTTTGGTTTTCATAGAACATTGAGTAATAAGAGTACAGTATTTTTCAGATTCCCCCTGTACTCCTCCTACGGCCCGACAATGACTTTCATCGATTAGGAATGATTGTTCTTATCATAATGAACACCAAAACTCAAGTTAACATATGCGACAACGTCTTTTTTGGTTTTTATCGAACTTTGAATAATAGGAGTATAGTATTTTTCAGACTCCCCCTGTACTCCTCCTACGGCCCGACAATGACTTTCATCGATAAGGAGTGATTGTTCATATCATAATGAACACCAAAACTCAAGTCAACATATGCGACAACGTCTTTTTTGGTTTTTATAGAACTTTGAATATTAGGAGTACAGTATTTTTCAGATTCCACCTGTACTCCTCCTACGACCCGACAATGACTTTCATCGATTAGGAATGATTTTTCATATCAAAATCAACACTAAAACCCAAGTCAACATATGCGACAACGTCTTTTTTGGTTTTTATTAGAACTTAAAATAATCGGAATTAATGTATTTTCAAAGTCCTTTTTTATTCCTCCGCCCACCCTTTTACGGAAATGGACATAGTCTACTATTATCCCTAGTTAATACATAAACAACATTTTATTTCAAAATATGATTCCATCCCACCATATTTCAATGTTTTTTAAGACGCTAACTAACTCGTCTGTCGGCCGTGCCGCGGGATCACCAGTTACGGCGCACCGGTTGAACGCTAAATCTGTTGCTGGCAGAACTGTTGCCAGTTTCACATTCATCCGCCGTATGAGGTGTTCTGAACAGCAGCAGTCTCGACCCCAGGACGGATCAGATCTTTTTTTCTGATTAATCTCGATTCTCCTTGGATGCACATGATGCCCGAAGATGTCTTGGACGACGTCGGGGAGAAAAACTTGAACCTCATTTTGATGTTGAGCGAATAGTAGTCGTTATGGTAACACATCACTCAATAAGTCCGTAGGATAACTGAGAAAAACACATTTTTTTGGCAAAATTCGATTTTATTCATCAACATACATTCCTTCAAGAGAGATACAATCAGTCCAAAGCCGCTCTAGCATTTCGATACCTTTTTTGTAAAACGATTTGACTTTGGCCTCAAAATAAGCTTCAGTTTCGGCGATCACCTCTTCATTCGAGCTGAATCTCTTTCCGGTGAGCATTCTTTTTATGGTCTTTGAACAGGTAGTAGTCGCTGGGGGCCAAATCTGGAGAATACGGTGGGTGCGGGAGCAATTCGACGCACAATTCGTGCAATTTGGCCATCGTTACGATCGACTTTTGGCACGGTGCATTGTCTTGGTGAAAAAGCACTTTTTTCTTCTTCATGTGTGGTCGTTTTTTGGCAATTTCTTCCTTCAAACACACCAATAATGCTATGTAATATTCGCTATTGATTCTTTTTCCTTCTTCAAGATAGTCGATGAACAAAATTCCTTGCTCATCCTGAAATACAGACGCCATAACCTTGCCAGCTGAGTTTTGCGTTTTTGGCCTCTTTGGACGTGGTTCTCCGGCTGCAGTCCACTCAGCTGACTGCCGATTTGACTCTGGAATGTGGTGGTGGATCCATGTTTCGTCCATTGTCACATACCGACGCAAAAAGTCCTGTTTACTTCGGTTAAACAGCTCGAAACAGCTCTCAGAATCGTCGATACGTTGTTGTTTTTGGTCCACTGTGAGCAAACGCGGCACCCACTTTGAAAACAGCTTTCTCATGGACAAATGTTGATGCAAAACAGTATGAACACTGCCTTCTGATATCTTTGTGTTAGCTATCTCACGCAATTTCACTTTACGGTTTTCCAAAACGATTTTGTGGGCTTTTCTGATGTTTTCCGGTGTAACCACTTCAATTGGACTTCCAGAGCGTCCAGCATCGTCGGTGTCTGTACGGCCACGTTTAAAATCAGCAAACCACTTCTCCACAATTTGCCTCGATGGAGCAGAGTCCGGATAACACTTATCAAACCATGCTTTGGCTGTGATAGTATTTTTTCCCATAAAAAAGCAATGATAAATCAACAAACGAAATTATTTTGAATTCATTGTTTTGAAAATCACAAAAGTAGCGTCACTTGAACCACTGTAACTTGTAAACTAATTGTCGGATAGTCATGAAATTTTTACAGATATCTTTATAAGGTTGGTACTTTCTAAAAATCATAATCATATAAATTATTAGTTAGTAACGCAATCTATGTGTCATCCTACGGACTTATTGAGTGATGTGGTATAAAGTGCTATTGCACATGCATTTATTAGAGGGGAAAAAATCCCGTTAGTCTTTATTCGAGGTTACATGACAGCGCCGCGTTACCTTCAAGAAATAGTGGAGCCATATGTTCCTCCTTACCTTAACCGGCTCGAAAATCCAATATTTCAGCAAGATAATGCTCGACCTTATATTGCCAGAGTTAGCTGAAAAAATTTTGAAATGTGTGTGTGTGTTTTTCCAAGGCTGCCCAGATCCCACGATAGAGCATGTTTGGGATATCATGGGTAGAAGGCTTGGGAATTTACTCCGGCCCCCATGGCTTTGGAGGCTGTGAGAAGTACAGGGTGATTCACTTCTCTTGGTAACCCCAATTTTCTCGGAAACATGCGAATATTTTTTCATTCTGTCAATGGCGTTTTGAACGAGTCAATGTTGACTTGAAATGCTCAAAAAAATCTGCGGAATAAATACAACGCAACGCCAGGCGTTGCGGCGCTGTCAAAAATTTTTTCTCCTGGGACATACCTTTTTTATCATGTCATTCGAAAGATAATTTCATTCTGAACTTCTTTTTCGAATACAATTTTCATCCATTTCTAACCGTCAGCGATCTGCAGCGTGTTTTATGTTAATTCTATTCCATTTATTTTTTTCTGTATTGTGGTAGTATGCCTTTATTTGGAGACATAGATATGATTTTGTGCTTTGAATTCAAGAAGGCTAGTTTTCTAAACAATCTGCCTCCTCAAATGATATTGAATATGTGGCTACAGCAAGATGGAGCTCCATATGTCACAACGCTGCCATTGTGAAGAGATATTGAGATCAAGAATTCGAAAATAAATGTATGGATCGAAATGGCTAAATGACATAGATATTATTTTGTTTCGTAAAATGACGGAGGTTTTGTAACAAACTATTTGTCTTTTATTATATTCATTAAATATTATATCTTATAACTTATAACAATGAACATTTTTTTTAATTACAAACCGGCCATTATGATCCATACATAAGTTATATCATTTGCCTATTTCATCATAAGTTACTTTGGTCAAAATATAAGGGTCTAATACTTGGACACATGCGTTTCTTATCTTTATTTTCAAATGGTCCAAGTTATTAGAATCAGTTTGGTATACCATATTTTTCAGGGTATCCCTCAGAAAGTAATTCATGAGCTTCAGGTCTGGCGATAACTGATTGGTGCATTGGTTCCTATCCATTTATTTTCAAATTCTTGATCTAAATATCTCTTCACAATGGCAGCGTTGTGACACGGAGCCCCATCTTGCTGTAGCCACATATTCAATCTTATTTGAAGGGGCACATTGACTAAAAAACTAGCCTTCTTGAATTCAAGGCACAAAATCATATCTATGTCTCCAAATAAACGCATACTACTATAATACAGAAAAAAATAAATGGAATATAATTAACATAAAACACGCTGCAGATCTCTAACGGTTAAAAATGGATAAAAATTGTATTCGAAAAAAAAGATGAGTGAAATTATCTTTCGAATGACATGATAAAAAAAGGTATGTCCCTGGAGAAAAATTTTTGAAAGCGCCGCGACGCCTGGCGTCTTTATTTATTCCGCAGATTTTTATGCACATCTCAAGTCGACATTGACTTGTTCAAAACGCCATTCACAGAATGAAAAAATATTCGTACGTTTTCGAGAAAATTGGGGTTGCCAAGATAAGTGAATCACCGTGTACAGGTAGCTTGCATCAATGTCAAGACGTGTTGGGAAGTATATAGATAACCGTGGTGGACTAACACATCATTAACAAATTTAATAAAAAAAATTTAAACCCTTCGTTTTATTCTCCAAACTTCAATCATTTACTCCTTGCTGTACTATCTTATGTATGTCTTACCAAAGAAAATTATAAGCTCTTTCTGGCTGTTGTAGTTTCCTTATCAGTAAGTACCCATACATCATGCAACGATCATGAAATGATGATTGATTTTATTAATACACGAGCATTAAACGGGTACGAAAAGATCCGAAGCCGAGTTTTCTACGGTCTATGCATGTGTTTTATTCTGAACAGGGATCGTTATGGCTACGTTCAGCCTTCCGGGAACTTAGACCGCAAGGATCTCTTGTCCTTTATGCAAGTGTTTTAAAGCCGTTGCATGAGAGAGAGCTATTTTTCACACCCGATAAATAATCAAGAATGGATTGGAAATGCTGATTTTATTCTGAACGAATAGAACTTGATAACATCGATATTGAACTTTTCGACGATGAAGTGGATATGGAATCTCCGGAATATTGCAATCCTATATAAAAAAAAAAGTTTGGAAATTGAAGAAAAATTTCTGAAGGAGGTTATTCAGAGTGGTGCAACTTATTCTTTCTTCTTTCTAATAAAGAAATTCTTATAAAATTGAGCATCTTCGGAACATAAAATTCAAATTCGCCACCGGGAAAAAGTTGAAGAACATTTCAGGTTTTAATTTTTTTCCGAATAAACTATTCAAATGCACTCCGATGTGACTATAAATCATAACTTTTGATATGCCAAAGAAAACAAAGAATTTAGAATTGAAAATTGCTCAAATGCTCGTGTTTCAAATGGGTGGGGTATATGTGATAACATGAGCTGCTTACAACCTTACAATATTGTATGGGACAATTGGAATTTGATAAGATAATATTTTTGAAATTTGTGTCAATGTGAGATACCTATTTTTTCTGAAAATCGATTATCTATTCCAGGGAGATGTCTTTTCGAGTTCAAAGATATTTTATCAATCAGAAACGTTTATGCGCTATATTTGAAATTGGGACAACCGCATACAGCCAGAACCTTCCTGAATGCAACTTGCACGAAAAAGAGGGAAGACCCTCCTTGCTATAAGGCGTGGTCTGAAAATAAATGCACTGCTGTTTCGAACTCTCTCGGACAAAATGTGAATATACTAGGACACAATTTTCTATATATACCAGGTACCGCTTTATTCATATTTTTTATCCTCAACAACAACTATATAAAGATTCATTCTATGACAAAAGCGAAGGAAATAAAAGCTGTATTTTGGCGTTGAAAGAAGGTTCAAGAATATTTTGAACGTCACCAGTTCAAAGATCGCCAACATGCATATTTTTGAAAGCTTGGCGTTATCTAAGAAATAAAAATGAAAATCAGGGCAGAACTACGACAAAAGTACCAAAATCTACTTTAAATTATCACGAAATATTCTCAAACATTTGTGTGTTTGACGGCACCGTTGCAAAGTCAGAATACTCATCTTTCGAAACCTACGAAATATATATGAAAAATTTTCACGCCAAAATACAGCTCATATGTTCCTAGATTTCAACACAGAATGAGAATCTTGTGAAACGTATATTTTTTATTAGAAAAATCCACTTCACTTTGACATTGAAATCTTAGTCCAGTAAACGAAGGTCTGAAATCACTTTTTTGCGGAAAGAGCTGCATTTTGGATATAATGATTGTCACTAGAGTAGGAACTCATGGTCAAAAATGCAGGTTCCCAAATTTTCAGGAACCTTGAAAAATTCGTGAAAATGTCGAAAAAGTTACGTTTTCTCGAAAACTAGAAGGTTTATCGAAATAAGTTTCAACCAAAAGTTGTAGAGCGGAAAATTTTAGGATACAAGATGGCTCTTCGCATTTTCGTAGTGTTTATATTGACTAATTAGAGATGGATTCCTGTATTGGCATTCTCAGTTGCTAACTTCATTACGTACGAATAGCCGAAGTCGCGGCAAGTAGGGAGCAAAGGAGCAGGTAGTTTTTCCATTCCCATTTTATTACGTTCATGTTTGTAAACAAAAATAACAAGGCTCTTTAATACAGCCGTGGATGAGAAATTCATATCCCGGACTTCTCTCAAATTATTTTGGGTGCAAGAGAATATGTTTGCGTTTCATGTTGTGTGCATTGAATTCGGCTATATCTGATTTATGTGTTTTTTTTTTCAATAAAATAGGGATTGAATTTTCGTTCAAACTCTCTCTCTTCGATCAGCGTTGATTGAAAATTTTGTAGAGCTTCCTAATCGAATGCTACCCAGAACTACTGTTGAAAGTAAAATCAATTTAATTGGAAATGTGAAATTAGTGGGACATGTTTGATTTTTCCTCAAATAGAAGAACGACTCCCCATTTGAACTGTAGTATGAAAGTATGAAATTCAACATAGCGATTAAAAATTCGCTCTTGCAATCATTGAAATATTTCGTACAACTCGTCGAGAGAAACTCATAACTTCCATAAGGATTGTTTCCAATTCAAATAATTATTGATTTGACCATTAAATGACAACATCTAATAATTGACGAACGACTAGTTTTTCGATCTAAATCGATCAAAAAATTTCGGAGCACTGACTGAGCAATACTCAGAACTTTTTCGGTTTTCAAAAAGTTCTTCGAAGTTTGATATTCACAAGAGTAAATGAACGAGAAAGATTGTTATTTGTCAAACTTGGAAATATTTTGTCAAAACACATTGAGCGATTTTCTGAAATGTTTCCCAATTCAATATCATGCTTAGATTTGAAGGTTTCCCTGTTATCAAAATGTCAATTCATAAAATTAGAGTGAGATTATTGACGAAAATGCATATCGAAATTATCTCACTTTCACATCGTTCTTATACTACTGCAAGTAGCATTATATAATATGCAAATCTAATATGAAGGACTAGGACCCAAACAAAAATAAAAATCCTGTCGAAGAAAATGATAAGGTATACAGGGTGTACCAAGTTCGACGGTCTATTAGGCGTTTCTGGAGAACTGGACCTATTTGAAATCTGAAAATTGGGATTATATCATTGTTTGACAGCATCTACCGTTCTAAATTATTCCTGGAGCCTGACCACTTTCACTTATACAGGGAGTGAAAATAGTTATTTTCCTATCAAGTGCAGAAAGTTTTACCTTTCTGTACGAGATTGCTGTTGCCCGAACGACGCGGAGCGGAGTTCGGGAAAGCAATCGAGTACGGGAAAGATACTTCCTGCACATGATAGGAACATTATTTTTATACGACCCCACATTGAAAATATATAATTTTATTTCAACATACAAAACATTCTATGAAAATCTATAATACACATGAATTCTACATGTCGTTATCATGGTACTCTCATCGTTGACGTTCGATGCATAGAGACATATCATAATTCAGTTTATTCTTTAATGAAAGTGTGCGGAAAAAAATCCTGCTAATACTTTCCCGCACTAGTGCGGAAAAGTGACACTTTCTAAACTAATATGAGTACGGGAAAGTGGGTGAAAACGCACGGTCGTGTAAAAAAAATTTTCAAAATTTTTTTTGTTTTCAAATTTGATAGAGTATGCAATTCTGAATACATTCTTACTCAAATCGTTGCATTCGTCGAAATACTTTTCGAAATATCGAGAAAAAACTGAAGAAAAAAAGGAAGATAAGTGTATTCGGTATTATGTTTGTTATTCCTAACCTAGATATCGTAAGCACAAACTGTTTTCACGTTTCTGAAGGCAAGAATGTGGACTTATTGTACATTTTCAGAATTTTGAAAAAACCCGTCACAGGGTGTTCCAAATGTTGGTTCAAAAATTGGGATCAAGGTTGACCCATAACTTTCGTTTTTTCAAATTAGGACCCTATTTTTTATGGTTAAAAATTCTAAAAAAATTCCATCTTGTACAATAAGCGTCTTGGACTCACTTTTATCTATATTTCAACAAAAAAAATTAGATTGAACTTCCGTGATTGTAGAACTTGTATGAATTTTGTACATTGTGCATCATATTTCTGAAAAATTCTTGAGTATGTGCCATCAACAATTTCTTTCATTTTCTTTATTTTCCAAAATTCCAGATGACAGATTATTCGATGAAATTTTATATTTTTGCATGGAATGGTAACATCTAACTACCCAGTAACATCCGATTAAAAAAAATCAGGTTTAGAATCACAAGAGAAACAAATAATATAAGTGTAGTTTTCTCGCAGATTTGAAAGAAAGCTGTCTCCATATTTGAACTCGCATAGCATTGGTAAGGGTGCTGGCGCATTTCGCCCTGCAGTTCATGAACATATACATCATAAAAGGGAATAATAAAACCCTCGGTGAAACCACAAGCTCTCTTGGAGCGTCTTCGGCTATCCGAACGTAATGGAGTTAGCAGCTGAGGACGCCATTACATGAATGCATCTCTAATTAGTCAATATTAACACCACGAGAATTCGAAAAGCCATCAGGTTTACTAGAATTTTCCGCTCTACAACTTTTGTTTGAAACTTTTTTCGATAAACCTTCTAGTTTCCGAGAAAACGTAACTTTTTCGACATTTTCACGAATTTTCCAAGGTTCCTGAAAATTTGGGAACCTGCATTTTTGACCATGAGTTTCTTCTCTAGTGACAATCATTATATCAAAAATGCAGCTCTTTCCGCAAAAAAGTGATTTTAGACCTTCGTTTACTGGACTATATCACCAAGACCAGATTGAATTGCTTCCATTGGAAAGTTTATTCGAAACTTTTTCTTATCCCGACTTTTCCCAAGATAACTAATTGTCTAGTATGGGACATTGTTTCTAAGTGGATCACCCAGTCTACAGGGTGATCCCGTCTGTCGGACAGATAGAAAACTGAAAAGTAATTGGGGTTTGTTCAGTAAAAAAATTTAATAACGCCATCCCTGTATTCTAGATCAAGGGCGTCGAAGAAAAAAATTCTTCAAATTTTTTACTATTCTGCCGAAACTACTGGCAACATCGCAATGGAACTTCATGTCTTGGAAGCTGATATATCCAATGAATTTTTTTTTGTGTCTGATTCCCAAAGAGAACGCTAGTTACACGGTTCGTACCAAGTAGTATTGAACATAACCTTTTTAATATTAATTCGACGGAAGTCCATTGTGAGGTGTTCAATCAATGTAAGGGGTGAAATTAGTCTTATCCTCACTGATTTACGATGTGAAGCAAACTGAAAATAAAATCTGTTTGATTTGATTTTACTGTTCTGTTTTGACACAACTATTAATGTGAGAACTTCGTTTAAAACTTAGACTAATTTTCTTGTTATGACTAAGCTTCAACGCTCGGATCAATTTTATAACCTGAGGATGGCATATTGCCGAAACATGTAGTTTTTGACCGAACAATAAATGAAGCGAATAAATCAGTGAGGATAAGACTAATTTCACCCCTTACATTTTTAATATTAGATTCATTAAGCAAAATTTTAAGTCAACTTGAACAGTTTTCATTTGCACACCAAAAAGATACTCTTCATAAAACTCGATACCTACTGTGTTCCTTTTCGAAATATTTTGATTTGAAAATTATTTTCATCATTATATATATATTCTTATGAAAAAGAGAGCTAAAATAATACAATAAATGTTGAAACAAAAAGTACCTAAGCTGAGGTAAAAAAAGAACGGGGTATCATAACATTCTTTGTATGATACTATAGAATCATACGATACTATCAACACTTGTATCATACGATACTATATAGCCAGGGGAAAAAACCTCAGCCGAAAAAACCTGCCTCCCCGTAAACAAAATAACATAAAATATCAGGAAAATCTTGAAAGACATCAGTGTGATCATCTTCATGATATCCGTCGATGGTCTCGGATACACAGATTCTTCCCAAAACGACTCGTAATTCTTAATCTGAAATGAAAAAAGACAAAAGCAGAAAAGAAACCAATTATTCAGAATAAATCGAAGGCATTTTGGAATTGCATTTGCTACTTTAAAAAACATCAACATTAAGATTTCTTGGCCGAATAATGTTCGGAGATTTATAAATATTTATGACAGAAATGTCACAAAATTTGAAAGAAATGAAAAAAAAAACTACATCAATTTCCCCTTTCCGAATCTGTTGAAAGTTACGTAACTGATAATTTTTCAACATAACAAGCTAAACTTGTAAAAAATCAATTAATACATAACCTTTCAACTGTCCTCTTTCACGACGATTCTGTTGCCGTGTGGGTTTCTTGCAGAAGAATCACTTTGATACCATGTTCATCAGCTAATTTGGAGACGTAATCACACTTGTCTTTCGAAATTCCTTCGATATTCAAATTCAAAATCCACAAATTGTTGCTCTCTGGTCGTGAGGGTTTTTTCAAACCAGATACGACCTTCCAGGTGATGATTTTCCGGCACTTCAGATGTTTGAAGACCGCTACGGGACCCCAATGAAAGGCAATCATCTCCCATAGATAAACCAAACAAGTTATAACACAAGAAAACAGAATATTTTTCAGGAACAAAAACTAAGACATTACGAGAATTGTCATTCTGACATTATATTATTAATAAAAATCACAAGATGAATTTTAAAAAAGGCTAATAACATAAAATAGAATTAAATTGAAGTAGGTGTTCAAAACGTCCTCCGTTTTCACAAATGTCTATCATTTTTTCTGAAGTATCTATTAATCTTCAAACATTTGGGAGTCAGCTATGAGTTCATTGAAGTGACGTTGAATTCTGACTTTCAATTTTATTCTTGAGGTGAATTTGCTTCTGCGGCATACAATATTTAATTTGAATGAGTAAATTTTCGATCAGCGACCTTCGACTAATCAGTTTAAAGTACTGTACAATATTTTGAAGTCTTTATGATGTACAAACCTAAAAAAAATTTATAAACCATTGATACGGAATAAACGCATTGTGAACGAATATATACAGAATTTATTCTTTCAAAGCGACAATAATTATAGAAAGGTTCAATTTGTTGAATAATTTCTTTGAATATCTCATTAACTTAATTCCCATGGAACACATAAAATGTTCAAAATTTTTCTTTCATTCGGAAACAAATTCATTCAACTTAAATTAATACGTTTCTGTTATCAAAACCTTTGCTAACCAATAGAATACTACAAGAAATTATAATTTAGAGTCCCACTATAAAAATCAGATGAGTGGGAACGTTGAAATTATTGTATAAATATTTCAAATTCGAGAAAAAACCCAAAATATCCTTGAGTTCAGTTCAAACGCGGCGTTTCTTGCCCCGAATCAGCTGACTTTTATTTTCGTACCCAGCATTACGCAGCATCTGACACTGATATGTACCTATATTTTTTGCTCAGCTTCTGATGGCCTCCTCTGATTGAAAACTCACGAGCCGCCACTGTCAGTATCAGCTCCCAAAATATAATCGTTTAATAGTATATTCTAAAACAAGTTGCAGAATGAGCACCTATTCCAACACGAATGCGAAGTTCGAAAACGAGCGATGAAGGAGCGAGTTTTCGATAGCATGAGTGTTGGAATTGCCTTCTGCAACGAGTATTAGACGGTATTCAGTCAATTTTTGTGAAAACCTCTCGAAATTCAAATGAAAATTCAGATTAGTGACTTTTGTTTTGTATCTTGGCAGTTGGTGTGACATACGAAATTTGACAGATCACGGAATTTGAATTGATTTGATTCGAAACTTGATTCGATCGGAGGTCAGTACTGACAATCATAAAACGAAAAATATAACTGAAAACAATGCTGTAATGAGTTTCATTACAGCACTACTTTTAGTACTGTAATGAACTCATTACGATACTGAAATAGAGAAAATTTCATTACAATGTTGTCAGTAGTTTCGGCAAAATCGTGAAAAATTTGTATAATTTATCTTGACTGGAGACGGCCCTTCTTTTCTCTGAACAAACCCCAATTATTTTTCAGTTTTCTATCTATCCTAGAGACAGGATCACCTTTTTTTTTATATGTATTTCACTAATTGATAATTTTCTTCAGAAAGAGGAGACATCGGCGAATCGGTCCAACAATCAATGAAAATAACGGAAAAAGCTGATCCGTTTTATCAAGACCTTAGTACATTTCGAGAACTGGGGGCTAAAGTGATAACGAAATGTCTCTGCACCATATGCCCGCCAATTTTGAAAAATGGCATACTGTGTAATATGGATTATTATATGACCTTTCTGGAATTTTATGAAGTTTTGATATGTTGCACACTCTTGCTGGTTGCTAGGACGAAGAAGAAACAAGAACTTTTCCGACATCTTTCATCTATAGAGAAGAAGAAAGCCGAGGAAATGGATGATACACAAGACGTCGAGTTGAGGAAATCATCTGGAAAACTGAAAAGAAGAAGTGATTTTATATGTATATATAATATTTAATTTTTATCAGCTGTAGAATAAATATTTCGATTCTAGAATTGTCCGTTATTTCGGAATGTGAATCAGAAGAATACTTTAATCAACGATATAATTCAGTGTTGTTGAATGAACAAGAAGATAGAATATTGTCAATTCGGGCTTCGTCATAGATTCATTCTCAAAGTTTTTGCCAGTTCGAATGTCTGGATCTTCAGGAATTATACTCACAGGAGATGTTTCGGCTGAATTGAGCTGAGTGGTAAATGGAGAAATTAGTAATTTCTTCATTTACATATTTCAAGACGGAAAATGAAGGTACAATGTTGAAGCTGGAATTCTCATAAAAACTTATATCTGGATCTCAAAGAGTTAATCCTATTTTCTGCTCATTTCGTCAATCACGCGTAAAGAAACCTGCCAAGTCCCAATTGGTTTGTTCTTGAAGATGATGAAAATATTAGAATGCCAGATACGGTGTTTTTAGAACGTATAATAAACCCGGCCACGACCCAATTTGCCTGAAGATGAGAGAGATATTACAGTAAGACGCGGTAATGTTTAAGCACATAAAACTCAACACTTCCAAATAAATAATAAAACGATATTAATTATTATTTGGGTCATGATGTGATATCGGAACAGTGGAACTCAAAACGACACGTTGCATATTTTTCGAATACGCCTACAAGGGAAGGAGAAAAACGAATGAAGAAAAAATCTTATTGCCAAAATTTGAAGAGGGAGAGAAACACCCACAAGAAGTTGATAAGTTAATTCCATCGTTAATAAGTAGTCAGTAGATCTAGTGAAGATGAAACGGGAATGGTCTCAGAGTATATCTTGGGATACGGTACGGAAAAGCCCTGAAGATTGCTCGAAAAAGTTAAAGAAGACGAAGTACTTCAAGTTAGGTAGTGAAGGTTTAAGTCAGTTGAGGAAAATGATAGAGTTTTATTTTGTTAGTTTGGGACTTATAAGCGGGTTTCGAGGAGTGAAACCAGAAATGGAGTAGTAGTTTTTTTTTCGAAAAAGGGGAATTTTTTATTATCATTTAGCATTTTCGAGTCGGGAAGCGCGATCGGAAATTACGGTATTTTGTGGCGAAAGTTGAGTGAAACGGGAGTGATATTTCAGAGATATTGGATTATTTCTACGAGGGAAATCAGAAGGTCTGAACTTTTCAATTTTCAATGTTTCAGAGAGTTTTCGCCCAAAAGTCTTGAAATCTCTAATCTCATCCCATCTTGATTTTCATTTTCATTCTATTTTGGATTTTGGGTAATATAATCAAATTTGTAAGTTGTATTTTTCTCTGTGTATGAACTTAGTGTATTGTTAGTCAGTCTGATACACAGACGTCTGAACCTTTAGTTATATTTTCAATACTTGTTTTTTTCATTTTTCTAGATAGAGGATGATTCCCCCCCCCAATGTTGAACGAAGTTGGCAAATTTTCAAAGCAGTCGGAAGATTTCCAATGGAGTTAAAAAAATTTCAGGGCAGTTCGAGAAATTTCAAAGCGGTTGGAAAAATTTCGAAGAAGTTGAAAAAAATTTCAAAGCAGTTGGCAAAATTTGAAAGCAGTTGGAAAAAATTCCAAAGCAGTTGTAAAAAGTTCAAAGCAGTTGGTAAAATTTCAAAGCAGTTGAAATACATAATTCCGAGAGAATTATGAAATACGAAGAAATCTGAATTAGAAAAAACAAGTTTGCAATCAGTACTTGACAATTTATGTATAGCTGGCAATGAATGGTATTCCCAATATTTTTACCATCAAGTGTTGTATTGGCAGAGATGAGGCCTCAAGAAGTAGGTACCTAGTTGTAAATTTTTCAGTTACGTCGCATGGACTGTGTCATAAAAAAACCATATGGTATCATAAATTTAATCTGTTATTTGAGATAAGCAGAATCATCTTTATGTACGCTCTTCGTACATTCTGTTATAGTTTTGCGAATAAACAATATGTATGAATGAATTTGAATAATGAACCAAAAAAAAATTCAAAGCGGAGTTTGAGTTATGTGGTGCCTTATAAAAAATTACAAAATAAAATTTTATGAACAGAAAATGCACGAAGGACAGCAAGTGTGAGAGAAAATTATGGGTAGCGACCAGTGACCACTGAATATCGGAAGTCACAACAAAAATCGTTTAAAACACTAAATACATCCTCAATTCCAAACACTAATTGCAATAAACGCTGCAAAGAGATCGAAATCGCCAACTCAAATTAGGAATTTTTTGTTCAAAATTGTTTCTTAAATATGACTGATTTAGGTCAAAACCGTTTCCCTACGAAATTGGGAATCTGTTTTTTTTTTAGAAGTATCTAGATCTATGACTCACATTTTGACATACATTTTCTGTTTTATTGCCTAGTTATGTTGCTTTTCTTTATTTCCTGGAATCTGTAAGCAAAAGTAAGGCTCATTTTTTATCAAACGAAATATATTTTCTGAAAATTTTGTCCCTATTATTCTGTGAAATGGACCCATGTTAGGGATGAGCAGTTTCAATATTTTGATTCTCATAAAAGTGGACAGTAATTAACATTGATTTTTCATCTACCCAACATTGAATCATGTATATTCCTTTATTTTATGGAATCTGCTTTTTTCGTGAAACATCTTGTTTTATGATGCTTGAAATTTTGTGATACACCAAAGAATGAAACTGAACTAAATTGAAAAATGAAACAAAAAGTGTGTCTCAAAGTTTCAAACATACTTCAAGGTATTCCTCACAAAAAAAAAAACGATTCCATAAAATAAAGAAACTCACATTATTGAATATTGCGTAATTGGAAAATTAACGTTTATTTCTCATAACTTTGATTCCTAATTTTCAGTCCTTTCACGGAATAAAAAGAATAGATTTTTCAGAAAAAATATTTTCTCTGATGAAAATGAGCCATGCCTTCTCTTCCAGATTCCATGAAATGAAGGAAAGCTACGAAACTGAAGAAACAAACAAGTAGTGTTTCTCAAAGTTTCAAGCAACATCGAGATACTCTTCATGAAAACTACATAAAATCTACTTAATTGAATGTTCGGTAGATGGAAAAAAGTTAATTACTTCTCACTCTGTTGAAATTCATCAGTTTGAATTTTTTTTACCGAAACAAATATTATACCATAATATGTACAATAATTTCCTGTTAATTCAATGTCCAGTTGGAAAATTTTCGATGGATTTACTACCCCCCCCCCCAAAAAACTTTGGCTTCGGTCCGTCACTGTGATCTCCAACTGGAAACCATACTTTCGAGTTGGGAAGTGTGGGATTCAGTGCTTTCTCTTCAAATTTTTCGATGAAGTAGTTCGCTACTACGGGCCCCAGTAGCATAATAGTCCAGTCATTTTAGGGAATTCGAGATAATTGGCTGTCAACTTGTGAAAGCCTCCATTTTGACATCTCAGAACCCTATTGACAATAGGGTGTTCGCGTCCATAAAATTGAAAGAGTCAAAGGTCTAAAAAACGACTTTCTGCATGTTTTTTCTCAAATATCTCGATTTCCTATCGTATTTTCGCTATTTTTATGTGATATAGATAATGTACAAGCAGAAACTCTATACAATTTTTGTTTCAGAACTGTTTTTGAAATAGAGGGCAGTAGCGCGCAGTGTTTAACTATGTCGAGTATCATTCGAGCGGAGGACATATATTTTGTATATTTGAACGAGACGATTGACTGACCTTTAATGATAGACAACATAGTGCTCACTGCCCTCTATCTAAAAACAGTTCAAAGTACAAAAAAACATCTGGAACATAAGTTATAGATAATTTATTCCTCTACAATATTCCTATGTAATAGGTAATAGATAAAAATTTAGAAAATCAGATAGGTACCAAGATATTCGAGAATGATTTATGATACAAGTGCAGAAGGCATTGATATTCTTACACGAGTTCAAAATTCCAAAACGAGCCACGAAGTGGCGAGTTTTGGAATGAACGAGTGTTAGAATGAGCCTTCTGTACTAGTATCATACATTATTTTCTCTAATTCGCTGAATTTTTATCGAAATTAATGAAATATTGTCGTGAATATCTTTTAGTAATTTTTACTTTGAAAGATATTGATTGGCAGAAGTGTTTTCTATCTCATGAAATTTGACAGATGTTAAATAAATCCGTGACAGGGGGCCAACATTTCATCAATAAATATTACTGGAAACAGTAATGTTTCAACATTTATTGTATTATTTTAGCTCTCCTATTCAAAAGAATATATATACTGGAAACAGTGTTGGAATGAAATTAGAATGAAATATTCTAACATTGTTTTGTTCTACGGGATGTGGCGGAATGAACGGATTTCACACTTGAGCAGATAAAAATAAGAATTTTATAGACGCGGACACCGCAGAGTCGGTAGGGTTTAAGACAAGTTTTGAGATGTCAAAATAAAGGCATTCACAGATTTTGACTCTATTTTGATTGAAATGACTGGACTATGAGGTCTATTCAATTTTTTCAATGATAATATGAAAGAAAAGACACTTTTATTCCATCATTTCCTCAGCCTCATGACTCGGAAATTTTTTCATAATATTGTTGATTTACTTTTAATTATGTTCTGAATTATCAGATCCATTCCGATATCTGGATAAAATCAATTCATCCCGCATAGTTCACAGAAAACATCTTTTATTCTGAATGCGGTCTCTCGAAATTTATGAGATATTCAAACAATAGATAGATAGCTACCTGAACTCTCAGTAGATGTTATCAATTGTAATGCATTAGATTGAAATTCTGATAATTGGAAATAATAAATAAGGAAGATTTCATTCAAAACATCAGTTTAAAAAATATATCATTGGAATTTGTTGTATATTGAAAGAGAATCATGAAATTTCTTTTGCTTTTCGTTCTGATTCTTGGTGTTTCGGCCAGCCAATCGCCTGGACGTGATGAGGCAAGACTGCAAGGTATGTACGAGAAATCTGCCTTCGTTTAACATAAATTTATAAATAGACATCAGGCCCGGATCTAGGGGGCAAGTGGGGCGCTTTCCCCGAGCACCAGCTTAAGAAGGCGCCAAATTCAACCAGAGATAAAATTTTTTTATTTTTGATTATCTCGGAAAAAAATAATTTTCTAGTGCTGAAAATGAAACAGTAGAATGAAAACATGAAAAACCATCACTCACCAAAAATCCTTAAAATCAATGAGGGATCAATTAACTGCATATTATTCAGTTAATTCAGTCATCTACGAATAACCACCACACTTGTGTGAAATACACTCCCCCAATAAATTCCGGACAGGCAATTTTTGTCAAATTCAACACCCTGTACCTTTTTTCGTGGTTCTCCGATTTTGTTGAAATTTTCACCAGGTATAGTATTGTGTGTTGTAATATTAACCTGAAATTTACTTTGCAAAAATACCTGTAGCTCATCCGTTATACAGGGAGAAACAAAACCTTGTTTTATACCCTCCATTTCTAAACACCCTGTGGTGAATTTGAGGCGGAAAATTTGATATCATTTTGCTTTAATTTGAATTGTGACCCTTCCTTAAGAAAATGTTTTTTGATTTACGTCAGTATCTACTTTAAAAAAAGATACACATTTTCAAAGAAAGTGTTGCATTTTTTCAATTTTTATAACAATTTACCTCATCGACTAGCAAACATAAACCAACATCTGAAAATTAATAGCGTGTATTTCCACTTTGCTTCCTCATCACTTCTACCATACGACGTGGCATTCTTTCAATGCAGTTCCGAATTGCTTCTGGGGGAACATTTCCCCAACAATTTCTGTTAATGCAGGACAATGCTAGGCCTCACGTTGCACGAGTTGTAACAGAATACTTAGAAGAGGCGAATATTTAACGATTGGTGTGGCCAGCCAGAAGCCCAGATTTAAATCCGATTGAGCATGTATGGGATATGCTAGGTAGACGTGTTCGAAATCGGCAGCCCAACACCTTGCCGGATTTACGAACAGCCCTTCTTGAAGAACGGGAAAATATTCCCCCAGAAGCAATTCGGAAATGCATTGAAAGTATGCCACGTCGTATGGTAGCAGTGATATAAAGCGAGGTGGAAATACACGCTATTAATTTTCAGATGTTTGTTCATGTTTGCTAGTCGATAAGGTATTGAAATGTTTTTAATTGTTATTAAAATTGCAAAAATGCAACACTTCTTTTGAAAATGTGTATCTTTTTTTTTAAAGCAAATACTGACGGAAATCGAAAAACTTTTTGTTAAGAAAGGATCACACTTCAAATTAAAACTAAATGATATCAAATTTTCCGCCTCAAATTCAGCACAGGGTGTTTAGAAATGGAGGGGATAAAACAAGTTTTTCTTTCTCCCTGTATAACGGATAAACTGTAGATACAGGGTGTTGAATTTGACAAAAATTTTGCCTGTCCGGAATTTATTGACAGGTAGTGTAGGTTAAAAATCGGATATTTCGCAAAACGCAAGCATAGAGCCAGTACTCTCTTTGCCTGGAGAATTACCGACTCATCCAAATCACATCTGGAACTGAGGGTGTTAGAAATAATTGTTGCGATTTCATTCGAAGGACAAGTGGAAAGTGTATCAGTTTTACAAAATTTATTGTTGGTGAAACTTCAAAGTTTTTCCGAACTTTTTCCAGAATTTTATTGCAGTTAGAGCGTTCATTTTCAAAAAAAGAACCATTCTAAAGGTTTAGAAAAATAAATACCGGTGGCCTTAGCGTTATCCAAAGCGAACCAACCACTTGGAGGTTGGGCGGTAGGATTTTCGTTTCTTTGTTCGTGTGTGTGTGTGTTTTCGTTTAAAGCATTAAGGTTTTGAAAAAAAAAACTATTTAATTAAGCGATTTCCTATGTATTAACGAAAAGTATACAAAATCAATCTCTGAAAAGGGACGAAATTCAGTTAAAGCTATTAACTTTTGTTTATAATTTAATTGACGAAATATCAGTATACACAATTTATGCAGCAGCGAAAATAGGTTGAACATCATAAGGCGTTGGTTTTTTTAATTTTTTCGGAAAAAATTTTTTTAATCATTTCTTTTTTGAATGAGCAATATCTGCAATGAAATTGTGTAAAAGCTCGGAAAAACTTTTTTCCTCGTGTTTTAAATGTAATGAGAGGCACAAATGTGATCCTTTAGTTATTTCAGAAGTTCGAACGAGGCTGGATTGATATGGTTTATAGTAGGGCTTATTAAACTGTGAAAGGGACACTTAACATTATTGGTTATCTCAATATGTTTGATCTAGCTCTTGGTTTTCCAAAAGCACACCAGAAGCCCTCTTTTCGTTGCATCTTCAAATTCATGTGACAAGGGGAAAAAAATTTTTTCATCAAAGCAATGGATAGCCGTTGAAGGGAAATTATGCAGGTTCTCGAAACCCACCGTTAACTTTTTGTGTGATTATTGGTTGCTGAAATATCGACAGTCAAAGACAATCGGATCCTTTTCCATTTGAGGGTCGATATCTCTATGATAAGTAGGCGTATCATAATCTAAAACGAAGAAATTAAAGCTTAATGAAAGAAATATCCGAACATTGTAACGGTTAAGCAAAAACAAATTTTCTCATGACCGTGGAATGAAAAATAAAACTTCAAAAATTTTCAAAGTTTTGTTGTTATTTGTTTTTCTGATATTACTCAAAAACTACCGACCCTCAATTTCCTTTATTGTTCTTTCTAGTACGCTTACCTCTCGAAGTTATGGCCTGTTGAAAATTGGTCAAAAAATTTACACCTTATTTTGATTCTTTAATTTATTCCAGTAGTGTAGATACACATTTTCAAAGCTTTCAATTCTGATAGGAGGGGGTGCCTCGCCATAGATATTTTTGCCCCAATCAAAAAAAGTAGAAGATCCGGGCCTGAAATACATACGGCCGATTTCTTTCATTCAATTAATGTTTTTTCAGGTTTTCCACAGCTTGGAGGTAGCATTTCCGACATTATAATTGGAATAGTCAAGAAACTCATCGACACAGTAAAAGGAGTCATTCCAGATCCAATAAGTTTGCCAAAAATTAATATAACACTACCATATGAAAATATGGCGAAGTAAGAATCTTAATTTAACTCAACTTTCTTAAATTGATTCATTTCGCCTTTTCCCTTCTACTTTTTTTTAAATTATTATCAATGTTTTCCATCATGTGGAAAATCGTGATTTATTTCATGGAAAAGTTTGTCAAATTATGAAATGAATAGTATGGTATAAGTAAACGTGGAGGCCCTAGTGTGTTACATTCCTTCCAACGCTTGGGTTTTGTTGAACTTTTGTTAAATTACTTACCTAACTGCAGAAACATGTATACGAGAAATTGTTGTGAAAATTCACAAGGTGTCAATAGGTGTTCTTCTTTCTATGTCACCAGAGACAAAATGATGCAGTCAAACCATATACCTATTAAACGTATATGAGTTAAAAAAGATATTTTCTTTATGGTTTGCTCAATAGGACATGAATTGATGACAGATTGTTCTTTTTCAGTGGCAGCTTCATAATAACAGATTTAATTGAAATTGGTGCCAAAAATTTCAACACTTCATCAGTTAACGTGTATATGACCAATTTGACTATGAATGTTGTTTTGGACGTTCCAAGTATAAACATCAACTCCAATTATTTCTCTGATCTGTTATTTGGCTCTATCGTCCCAATGTATGGAGAGGGACCTGTAAAGTGAGTAAAAGTTAATATTGAGAGAATTATTTGGGCATCGACTTTTTAATAACTGTTAGAATCCATCTGCACGAACGATCAACCTCTGATTTTGAAACTTATTTGTCGATTTTTTCGACAGGGACTCAATTAGGTATATCTATCAAATACATTTAATGAGCCTAATTTGAATCACCATATACATACAGAATCTTAGAATGCTCATAAAGAAATACGAAAAAACATGGCGACAAATACTGACACAAAGATTATACAGTTAGATAGGAAACGCCCTTATATCTGTGGTACTAAAATCCGACTACGATTTTTGGCTAGTTTCTTACTTTTGACACCTAGATGGCGCTGAAAACATTATTCAGTACAGAAAACTATTTTAATAGGCTCGAAATGCGAATTATACTTCTCATAAATTTCCATTAAATTGAGTTTTCTTTGTCGAGCTTTCAAAGAACCATCCTGATCCACAAAATCAGATCAGGATGATATTTTCCATCTACACATTGTTTTGAATCAAATGAAATACGCTTCTAGATTCTTTATATTTTTATTTGAAATGATTGTGTGAAATCAACTACAATGCAATAATAATTATGAAATTGAGAACATTTCAAAAATTTTTTCACATATTAGAGAATTATTATAACAATTTCAAGAATTTATTCATACAGTGAACTCTCGATAAAACATATCTTACCCAATGTGTTTTCACGTCAATGAGTTTAGAGGGTCTAGTAGATGAGTCGAACTGCTGGAAGGGTCGTCAAGAGAACCTCCACCTCTATAAGTCGTTCTTCTGACCACCATTGCCTCTATGAGTTCAACTTTTCGATCTAATGAATGAGACCGAAGAAGATTCAGTTCGGAAACAATTCACCACACGTGATGAATATCATCCGATTTTTCGACGTCTAAGGACATGTTTCCAGTGCTCAGACGCTCGTTTCTCATTGATGATGATTTCGTGTTTACCTGAGTTTTTCTCTCAATGAAGTAAAGTTTCACTTCAATAACTTGAATGTTTGGTGAGTCGAACAATAGATAAGTTGAACAGTTCTTTTGGTTCCAAGGAGTTAAACTTAACGAGAGTCCATTGTATATTAATTACAGAATGTTTGAACCACAATAAAAGAAAAATATCAGAGGTGTACAACAAGACCTGTAGGTCAGCCCAGCAAGTATTCTTCATGCGTTATCCAGAACCAGAACAATATATTTTTGCCGCGAAAACTCTATCCATTTGACAGCACTGAAAATAAAAAGCAATGAACAAGACATTTACATGATACGAGTTCCAAAAAACATTACATTTTCATTCTCTTTGATAATGAAAAGAATCCACATTCAAGATTATTCTTTCTATTATTTCTGCAATTAATCACCATGCATTTCAAATGTCGGGCAGTTTTCAACACCAAGTTAGTCATAAGTAGAAGAAGAAATCATCAAAATCAGAGGTTGATAATGAGAGGAATATTTTCGAAAATCGGGACTATTCTATAAGAAAAATTATTAAAATTGGGGGCGGGATATGTTGACTAGATTTATCAAACATTAATGTAAAATAGAGAATACCACCCACGCCACATAAATTTGCAGGCGTCACTTCTTTGAAAAACTCGTCAAAAATAATATAATGGAGGACTTATTTTAGTGATTGAACTATCCGTATTTGAAAATACAAAATCTGTATTAGTTTTCAACTTTTTTGAATTCGCGTTTCTGCATATGAAAGCAGAAACTTCAAAGTTTTTCATGTGTAATTACGAAAGAATATGACCGCCTTTGGCCTCCAGAACGACCTTGATTCTCTTTCTTAACGAGGCGCACGCTGCTCGAATGAAGTCCTCACTTAAACCGTTCCATTCTCGTGTCTGGAACAACTTGAGCGATTCCAAGCCTTGGCCTGTAAAATGACCCAAACACAGAATTCGAGCGGACTCAAATTCGACATTTCACGGTCGATCAAAACTTGGTGCCATTTTCATGAGGGTGCGGAGTATTGTTAGAATGTCCAACACCCTGAACTTAATTAACAAAGTAATACTAAATTGTTAAGATGCTGAAATTATTTCAGGTACATACATACAATGATACAATTGAGCTCCAAATGACTTTCGAATATTATGTATCTTCTGGTATTATTTATCCACAATTCGCTGACTTTTATCATCTATTGATATTAGCAGAGTGGCATAAATTTCTTGTTTATCAATGCATTAGGTATACATTCTTGTGATCCTATTATAGAGGAGGATACAACAATGCAATAATTCATATGGTGTTTCGTTTAAAAAATTATAGTTAAGGTCTAGGTACATATGAGCAAAAGACTTCTCTATATGATTTTTGAAGTGCTTTTTCATTTTCATAAAAGTGACACCTGGAGGATTATGTGAGGTGGATGGTTTTCATCGAAATGCTCTGTATATTGATCGTTAGTTATTGCCTGAGAGGATAATTTGTTTTTTTTTCAGTATCCGTCTGAAGAACCTAAGATTGAACATTTCTTCCACTTTCAAATTTGAAATCCTGAAATTGAAACTGCAAACCAAAAACACGACTATTTTCTTGAATCTTGGAGATGCCGTTGTAAGTAATTTTCTCCAACGAAATTTGGTGGACTTCTTTTCAGATATAAATTTTTTCAACTCCGATGTGTTCAAAAATTCAAATTTTCCATGTGTAGATGAATCGAATTACTTCATTGTTGTTCGATTTGATTGTATAGATTGGATGAAAAATTCTGTTTGCAAATAGTACGTAATCTAGTTTCTAAACGCGAAGGTACCTAACATAAATTCAATCCTGTTACTAACGAATGAAACAAAAACAATAAAACACCACCTAATTCAGTTCTGACCATGAATAGGTATGGGCGATAGTCCAGTCAATGAGGATATTTGTTACAAATTCTATTCTTATGCATCAATGTACTTGAAATTTTTAGAGAAGGTAGGAAATAGCTCAAGAAACAAAGTCTACCCTATGTCAAAGTATGCTTCTATCTTAGGGGTGGTTCCCAACCCTTCTCGTGAATGGACTTTTTTTGATAGAAATATCCCCGGGAGTCGATAATTCTGAGCAAAAAATGTTCTATGAAGTGTTTTCTGTTTAGTTCAGTTATTTGTGATTGAAAACATGACATTTTCGTTGAAAAATTACACTTTTAGGACGTTATTTACGAATAAAACAAAAACTATGTATCAAACGAAATAAAACGTACGTAAAATATTTGTACCTTATAGAAAAACACAGAAATTATTTTTTTTAGAAATATGCTAGGTGCAACACAAAGTAAGATATCGTAAGTAAAAGGAGACATTTTTCCTGAAAACATTCAACTCGAAATTACAGAAAAACGATTGATTTTACGGGGATAATACAATGAACATTTTTTGTGGTGCTTGAAAAGAACTTCAAAATGAACAGTGTTAAAAGTCGGATACATATAAATTTAGTTAAATACAATGCAAAAAAGATTGACGATTCATAATTATTTACGAAGTTAGTAAAACTAACCCCACATCCACCAGAATTGAAATGGATCGTTTTCCGACTACAAGTCCTTTCATTTTATTGTTATTCATATGATCAATAAGTTTGACTGCTTTAAAATGCATAGATTGAAAAAAAAGGTCAAAGCATAAACGCGGTTTAGATTGATAGCGCGAATATTGTCTTTCTTGCGCCCTTCCACCCTTTACCTTAAAAACTAAAGATTTTGAATTGATGTGATCAATATGGTTTGTACTTCTCCAAATTTCTTTCGAAATTGTTTCTGAATGGATACGGTATCTTTCAAATTTTCAATTTTCTTCCAATTTTGGAGCAAATACGAATTTCGACGCAGATTTGAATGCGATCTATCCAAAGACCTTTCATCCTATGATAGATAACTCTATGGATCTACCGTTAATTTGTCTCATTCTCTTTCTCACTGAATGTAAATTTTGAAAAAAAAAAAATTTAATACAGTCGAACTTCTATAACTCAAACTTGAAGAGGAAGCCAAAAATGTTGGAGTTGGAGAGTTCAACTCAAAGAAATACCTAACATATACTTGACGAAAAAGTATCAATTTCATATAAATAAAGTGATAAATACATGAAATGTAATTTATATTTCATTATTTCATACAAACAGGGGTTGCTTTTAAGGGTTGAAAAATGAAAACAACGAAAAATAACGTTGACCCAAAATACTGTTATGAAATTGATTTAAATTAAATGAAAATATTGATGAATATTAACATATTTTTCACTGAAAGGAGGTGGTTTATACGGTCTTATAGTATATAAAAGCCCAAAAATCACTTTTATTTACGTTACAACAAGTTTTATTCAATTTTAGCAATAAGGGTTAGTTTTTATCCATAAAAAATAATAAGCATATATCGGCATAGGGTAGACTTTGAAGTAGGAGATAAATAGAGCTTATTCCCAAAATTTCATCAAAATCGAAGCATTCGGATTTAATGACCTATTTCTGCCCTCATTGCCTGGATTATGACAACTTTGTGGAATTTTAGTACGATTAATTTTGAGGTTGGGAACAGAACTGTCACCTTTCGCTGATATATATTTCTCTTCAGCAATCAGTTTCTTTGTTTCGCCTTCTCAAATCATCATGAAGATTGTTGTTTAATTCATTGCGTTCTTATCTGAACTTATCCTTCATTAACATCAGGCTGAATTTCCTCGAGACCTTGAAAACCTTGTATCGGGATAATCTTTGAAAGATCTATTCAAGACACTTGTGATACCTTTGTATGAGAAAAGAGAAATTTTCGACTGATGCAATATCGGCTTATCGTCTTGTGACATTATTGTTTGTGTCTAGCCTAGAAGAAGGCAACAACACTCACCAACTCGTTTTTTGCATTTTCAAGCTCTACACCTCTTTCCTCTCGGGGTAATAATATAGATAGATTCATATCTGAAAATTTCATTTGATAAAATCTTAATTTTTCAGTTCGACATCCATGGTATGCTCAACAATGAAGCTTTCAGCATATTGGTGAGCCAAATATTGGACGATACCGTGAATGTTTTCATCAACAAACACCAAGTACTGATTTCCAACATCTTGGGTCCTATTGTCGAATCTGTTATCAACAGCATTCTTTCTGGTAAAAAAGTCAATGAAGCATTCGTCAATAATGCTCCCATTGAATTGGACGACGGTGAAGTGATGAAACTGAGAAGTCTCTTCATGGACGGAATTTTGAAGCATCCACAAGTCTCTAAATTCGTGTCAGTTTGAAATGTGATCGGAAATACTGTTGGTCAATAAAAATTTTATCTATTAAGTATATTCATTCGTTTAATCAGTTGAATCATTTGAATTATCTTGAATTTAGATATTCGATGTGATAATTTACTGATTAACGTAGAGGCGTGTTTACCAAACGCATTCAAAATTAAATGGGGATAATACAAAAATACAAGGGTGACTCGTCAGAGGAAGCAAGGAAAGCTTAGCCTCCTCATACAGCTCACAGCCAAACTTCAATAAATTATGAAAATTTCGGACTCAAATCAATCACCATAATTTTTAGAAATTAATATCAAAATTTGAATTCGAATGCTTGTCAATAGGAAAATACAATATTATATTGTGTTCATTCTTCCTCATCTAACACGTAAAATTCCTAATCACATCTAACTACCTTGGTGCTGTACAGTGACGGCTCGTGCTCTTCAGGTGTGGGTCGGCCAGATTCATATTAATATGAATATGGTTTTTTGATTTTATTTGGAAACCTCGCCTATAATAGCCCTATTATAACCCAAATGAAAACTGAAAATGAAAATAAACTCTCGGAAAAAAACAGAAATGATAAAAGATGCAATTATCAACATTGAAAAGTTATTAAAATATGTAACAAACAAAGGAAAACATTGATTAGGAAGAAATAAATATAAAATGGAAGTATTGGATATAAAAAACCCAATAAAAAAAATTCTCAAATGAATAAAAAATGAAAATAAAAATAAACTCTGGGAAAAAAAGAAATGATAAAATATTCGATTATCAACATTCAATAGATATTTCAAGATATGGAAAACAGTCCTCATAAATATATGAATATAAAATAAAAGTAAAGGATATAAGAAACAAAACAAATTATATATTGGTATACAAAATTTATCAAATAAATAACAGACAACAAAAAAATATTGTGCAGGTATCCTTCATTCATTTTTATAAATTAAATCAATTAATCGCGAAGTCGTCAATGATTTTATCAAAAAAAATATTCCCCCTTGCTAGCTGTTTAACTAAACCTCTTTCGATTGACAGTAGTGCGAGGTTATTTAAACGGTTTTGCGAAATCGTGTTTCTACTAAAAAGATTTTATTCTTTTGAGCGCTGAAAAACTTTCTACGGACGCGGATGTTGGTGGAAGGGACAAAATCATACAAAACAACTTATATAAATCAGGAACATCGGAAACAATATTATTCGCGAAAATGAATTCCGTCACACCATTCAACGTATTTGAATTGCCGAAGATAGCTTTGTCCGAGTACAAAATCTGTTATTCCCGTTTCAGTTGATCTTTATCGAATAAATTTTTATAATTATCGATCAACGAAATTTTCTTCAGACCGATAGCTTCACGTATCGAAATATCATCCCATTCGTCCAGATTCTCATTAATATAATCAAAAACTTCAATTAAATTTTCCCGCTTATCAAATATCGTTTTTACAGCGCGAGTTTTGAAATTCCAATTAGTTTCCGAGCTAGAGGGTAATCTTTTCCTACAAATTTCGTCTAAAATATTAGTACGTTTAGGAGATTTAGTGAAAAAAGATGAAAATCCGGAAAGATTCGAAAAAAACACGCGACATTCATTGATTTTCTTCGTAGAGTCTTGCAAAACTAAATTTAATTTATGTGCATAACAGTGCGTGAAAAGTGCTCGAGGAGCAATTGTTTTTATTCGCGATTGTAAACCATTAATTTCTCCGGCCATCACAGCCGCGCCGTCATAGGTTTGTCCTACCAATTTAGTCGCAATATTAAAATGATTGAAATTATCCAACAAGGTATTGAAAATATCATTTGCGGTTCGACCTTTATTGACGTCGAAGAAACCCCAAAACCGTTCCGATATTTTACCGTCACGAACGAAGCGGAAAATAACGGACATCTGAGAAAAACATCTTATATCTGTAGTTTCGTCTATTTCCCAAGAAAAGCACGATGCACTTTTTATTTCGTCATGAATTTTCTCTCTCAAAATTTTGGTCACCGAATCAATTAAATCGTTTTGTATTGTTTTTGACAAACCACAAAATACGGAGGACACGGAAGAATCAATAAACTTTTTGAAATCTTCGTCTAAGGTCGCGGCGGATTTAGCGAGCTCCTTGAAGTTCCCCTGATTGTCGGAATCAACACTTTCATCGTTTACTCTAAATTTGTCGATAAGAAAATGATCATATTTAACAAATGCTTTTACGATTTTCCCAAACCTTATCGTTGAAACTCTTTATGAATTCGCGATGTGCACTGTCCAAGCTATTCAAAATATTTTGTTTTCCAAACAATTTAAATTTTAGAGACGTATGAATATGCTCTTTGGACATTTCATGTTTACCCGAAGCGCGATGAATGTCCTTCAAGTTATCGTATCCAGTCGAACAGAAAGGGCTCTTTTGATCAGAAAATAGAAGGCAGTACCAACAGAAAAGTTCATTTCGAGTTTCGCTACCGGTTAACCAAATGAATTTTTCATAAATAGTTTTTGAAAAGGCGCGATTATGACTCGTTGTACGCTGAACCAGATTTGACATAGAAGGTCTAGGAATTGGTAACTCCTTCACGAATTTTTTTTTCGTCGTATGAAAATGCGAGAAACTTGTTCTCTAGTAAAAAACTTACCAAGTCGCCGCTATTTGATAATACTTCCCTTACATTCGCCATCACTCATTTGAGTTTAATTCAACAATCTAATAAATTCGTAATTTGATTGCCAAAGAAAACACACTACACCCTCTCAGTTTTAAATACACCCGACTCACCCGATTTCACTCTACGATGCAAGTCTAATTCCACACTCTGGACTCAGGGATAGGTAATGCGGCTGGCCGAGCCTGGCATGAATCCGCATTTATTTCAGAACTTTTGAAATCGGGGTGTTATTTATTGAGAGTTAGGAATAAATTATATTTTCATGAATCAAAAAAGTAGCCTCAAACGGTATAACAACCCTCTTTTCTGAAATAGATATAATATATTTCAATTAGTCTTTCATTTGAAATTTGGAATAAACATAAAGAATATCGCCCGATTGACGCTCTAGCAGGGAGGCAAGCACGGCCGTAGAGACTGGGCCGACCTTGTCTATATATATTGCTACCGAATATCGAGGTTGTTCCGTTCTGCTTTCGTCGTATCTATCTGTAACATAGCGTGCCTAGTACGGCAGGCCGCACCGGGGTAGTTCCAGCTTCCAGCGAAGTATAATTGAAAGATGAGAGAATCGACTATGCAAGTCGCGTTTAATCGAAGTTAGGTATATTTTCCTGTTCTAAGTGGAAATATATACCTATTGAGGGAATTTGAATATCGAAATCGGTCATTCAGAATAAGTTTGAATGAATTGAATTTTTATAATTATTTTTTGGGTCGGCCCGGCCGACCCTGCCTACCCTGACGAGCCGTCACTGGTGCTGTAACATTTCACCGTACGTGTGTAATAGACACCCCTATATGAGCATTGTCCTGTTCGTATGAAAAATGACTTTGTTCATACGAGGTTGTCGAGATGTTATTATTATTTTTATTATTATTTATTAGAATAAGAAAGGAGGCATATAGCCTATAAACTTTCAAAATACAGAGTAAAATCAAACAAATAGTGTGATACAAAAATATAGACCTGTAAACAAGTATACCCAAAAAATTCCGAACAGACCAAACTAAGAACAAAGTTCATCCTACTCCAAACAAAAAATGTTCTCCCATTTCATCCCACGCACACACATCACCCCTGAAAATATCTGTCCAATCGGTTCTTGAAAATGTTAACCGACGGAGAACAAACCACTTCAGCGGGAAGCGAGTTCCACACATCGAAAACGCGGTTGCACAAAAACTCCTGTCTGCATCTTGACCGGAACACCTCATGTTTCAACTTATACCGATGACCGCGCAAAGAATTATTGTTCACATTAAACAGAGCACTGAGATCACTGCCGAAAAAACTGTGCATTGCCCGAAATGTCACTATTAAGTCACCACGCTCGCGACGCTTCATAAAAGAGGTGAGGTTGAAAATTCGCAGTCTGTCTTCATAAGAAGGTCGTCGGGAGCCATAAGGTATTCCGGTTGCCCTGCGTTGAATACCCTCTAGGAGTTGTTGATCCTGAACTAGGGAAGGATACCAGACAGGACCCGCATACTCCAGATGGGGTCGAATATATGACGCATACAGTATTCTGCAGGTCTTAACTGAACAACGGGGAAAGGACTTCCGCATGAGGTACAGGATCTTATTTGATCGTGCACAGACATTCCGAACATGAGCCGACCAGCTCAAGTCATGTGAAATAGTCACTCCAAGATCGCAATGCTGTCTGACAGATTCAATTCGTACACCGTTCAGGAAATACTCATGCCGTGGATTGTTCTTGCCAAGATGAAGCACTTTGCACTTTTGTACGTTCAAAGGTAGTAGCCAATCACACGACCACCTATACACAGTCTCGAGATCGCAATGCAATTGATTTACGTTCGAAGAATCCGAATAGAATTTGATATCATCAGCGTAGCATGCACATGAACTCTTCAGAGATGACGGAAGGTCAGCAACATACAATAAGAACAGCAGTGGTCCGAGCACAGACCCCTGGGGAACACCACTGGTTACATCAAATAGAGCTGATAGAGAATTGCCGACCTTGACAGAGAATTGACGTGAGCTGAGGAAGGATTCAATCCATTTAAACAAAGTTCCTCGAATTCCAAAATGCTCAAGCTTATAGAGCAGATGTTTCCTCGGAACACGGTCGAAAGCACTGGCAAAATCTAAATAAATTACATCGACTGGTATTCTGGCATCGATTCGCTTAGTCCATTCGTTCACACATTGTAGCAGACACGTGATGACAGATCTGCCCTTCAAAAAGCCATGTTGCTCCTCGGTAATATTCTGTTGCTACAGAAAAAGTGCAACATCTTTTGGGAAATGATTCTCTCAGCTATTCTAGATACAATAGGTAGTACACTAATTGGTCTGTAGTTACAAGGAACAGTTCTATGTCCCTTCTTGAAAATTGGTGTTACATTAGCAATCTTCCAGGATTTAGGCACCACAGAAGTCTCCAATGACAAATTCATTATTCTCGTTAAGGGAGGAGCAAGACAACCTGCGCACTTCCGGAGCAGTACAGCAGCAATCCCATCCGGACCAGGGGCAGTAGATGGATCCAGATGTCTCAAATGAAAAGCCACCTCCTCCTCAGTGATCTCCACATTCAGCAAGCTGGACGAAGAACGTGGGTATTGATTGTTGGCAGAACACCATCACGTTGAGAACTGAATACCCCTGAGAACACATCCCCCAACACTGTAGCCGTTTCGTCATCGTCCCTACACATCTGCCCATTAGATGTTTTAATAATAGGGGTACAAACTCTAGAGCTTATCGACGATCGCACATACTTGTAAAACCGTTTACGATTTCCGGAAGACACAAGTGACTCCTCATATGACCTCTTGGCATTGCGGATGGTAACGGAGAGTGTGTTGGAGAAGGAGCGATGTGCAGTATAGTTTTCATTCGATTTATGACGTAGGTAGCGTTGCCAAAGACCTCGCTTTCTTCTCAGCATATTCAAAATATTCCCCGAGATCCAGGGTCTTCCAGGAATAGTCTTCACAACTATGCTTCGCGAACAATTGGCGATCTCCCTACTCAAGCTATCGTGAACCAGACCCCTTGCCACATCAACATCATCAGTGGAGTCAAGCAGCAGCCCCCAATCTATATCAGAAAGACAAGTTAGAAGTAAATCGTAGTTCACTACAGTTCTCGAACAGGCAGATAACGCTGGTCGAGGCACGGCAATAAACTGAAGAGTAGCAACAATCACCGAATGATCAGACCTGCTCACAGGATCAAGATGGCGAACCTCAGAAATGAGATCAGTGTCGCTAATCAGTAGCAAATCAAGCAATGAAGGGTTATGGCCAGGAGCAAATCTGGTGGGCAGGTCAATCACCTGAGTAAGTCCCGCCTCATCCAAAGCTGCTAGAAATCGGGATGCTACGGAAGTATCGGATGAAGGTGCTGTAACAGGCCAATGAATCTCCCGAAAGTTAAAGTCACCTGCGATCAGGACATTCTGGTTGCGTTGAGAAACAGAAACTAGTAAGTCGAACAAAAGAAGATCGCTAGGCGAGGGACGAGGTCGATAGACGCAACCCACCACAACTGAGAACCCTGCAGAAGATATCTCCAAAAATAAGTTGTCAATGCCTGGAATATCATGTTTCATCTCATCTATTCTGAAGGCATCGGAAATAGTCTGCTTCACCCATATACATACTCCCTTATAGCCAACGTTTGAAGTGCTATCGCATCGATAAACAATATAACCGGGAATAGCTACCAAGTTATCAGGAATGTCTGCATGCAACCAGGACTCAGTGACGCATACTAAGTCTGGATGTAGGTTTATAACGGTGGCACAAAACTCTTGAAATTTATTTTTAATCGAGCGTAGGTTAGTATATAGCAGTGACCATTGTTCGAAATCCTTTATTAGTTTTTTTGAGATGCCACAGATTTACAATCTATCACAGTTGGCACACCCTTAATATATTTTATAGTCAGGTTTGACTCACCACCGGTTTGTCTCCGCTTCAACTCCTCACGTGCCTGCTGCAGCAATCTCGCCTGCAACGGCGTTATATCATCTGTAATGCCAACCTCCCGGAATCTACTCGAAGTACATAGAATTTTTTCTATTTCTGAGAATATTTCGAACAGTTGCAGGGTTTGAAAAACATGCAAGAATGGGTCTAGGGCTCTGTCTAGTCGTGGAGCCAACCCTCGAGCATGAAATGAGGTAGCTCGAGCTATTGGGAGATATGTGATCAACCACATCCCTCACGACACTCAAAATATCTGCTCCATTAGGTAACTCAGGCAGATTACGCACCATAATATTGTGCGATCGACGTACGCGTTCCATTATTTAGAATGAATTTTCAGATGGAGCAGAAGGAACCATCTCAAGGCGATCAGTCCTGGAGCCAAGATTGAGGATGTCTTTTTTAGCAGTGGAAATTTGCTCCGATAACAATTTCAAAGATGACTTATGACTACTCAGCTCCTCGGAATGCTTATTAATGATTTCATCATGTCTTCGCATGGCAACCTTTGCATCGATTGCTGCGATGTCGCTAACCGCCGAAGACAAAGCCCCAGAAAGAGAATCAAGTTTATTCATCATCAGCTTGAACTTCCGCATTGTTATTGGGGCGTCATCCCCCGAAACGACCGTTGGCTCGAAACGTTGTCCACAGATAAGTTGTCCGCCTTTCTTGCTCTCCTGGAAGAGGTACAGTAAGAACAGGACCATTTTGTGCCGAGATCCTCCATCGTCCTCTTATCATTAGATGTTAAATTAGCACATTGTAAGTGAAATTGGCTAGAACATGAGGAGCATGCAATAATTTCTCCGCATTTGGCAGTTGATTTTGAGCAACTCAAACAATTCGGCATTGTTGGCAGGATGAAGTAAATCGTACAAATTCTATGATGTATGGACTCCTTAAGATGGAGATTCGAACGTTATCTCTCACAGCACGCAGAGATAAGATAACGGAGATTATCAGCCGGGAGATTATAAACTATAATGAACTAAACAGTGTCTATACTAGTGTACTTTACCCGTTTAATTAAAAAAAATATGTAACTACGGGTCCATGGAAGATTTCACCTTGCAATATGAACAGTCACAAATTCAAAATTTTTCAGTTTCAACTGCCTTCAAATATGCACCAAAACTTCGGAGCACAAATCGAAACGAACTAATCAGCTAAAGCATCACACACAATATGTTAAGGGGGTTGACAAATGAGAGCGGCTTCACGTCAACCGAACAACAAAATTTGGGCTCTCTCCACCTCGGAGAGAGGGTGGGTACGGCCTTCTGCAGAAATGAGAAGGTCTTGGTGTTATTTTTCTGTTGGAGAGTTCTGAGTTTTAGGGATAATTGAGACCAATGAAGTAACTTAACAAAAAAATCTATTTTTCAAAATACCAACAAAAAGATAATGAAATAACTAATTAATCCCTACCTCTGTACCTCAGACTGTATAAAAAAAAATTCATAAAGATAGGAGGTGAGACATGGCAAGACTTTTGGACTCAAACTATCCTCATCAATTAAATTTGGAAAGTTCTGATCCTTTGATCTCCCTCGCTGGAATATAATCCAAGTTCTCTGTAATAACTCACTTCCGAAACGTTTCACTCCCGTTTCCCGAATCCGCTACCCTTTTTTCCGATCGCGCTTCACGACTCGAAAATCCTAACTAAACAACACGAAAAATTCCCCTTAATACAACCATCTACTACTTCGTTTTCTCACTTCTCGAAGCTACCTACTATTCCGTCAACTACGAAATAAAAACTTTTACCTTATTCCCTTAACGTACTCAAACCGTTCCTGTTTCACCCTTCGAAACGACCTAATATTCCCCAATTACCAAAATTAGAACTTTACCGTTCCCCGACGGACTTCCTCCGTCTTCCGAGTAATCTAGGGATGTCTTTTCTGCCCGAGATCCCTAGATGCACTCTTTCCCGACCTTCCGCGGAGCAACCTGGAAAACCTCACGAGACCGTTGTCCCCAGGTCTACTGAATGCTCCCTTAGGAAACCAATTTGCTTTTCACCTCTGATGGGTGGTCCCCCCTCACCTAACATTTTTGGATAGTACCAATCAGGTTTATTGAAATAAAAAAAAATGTTCTCTCCTTCTCTAAATTGACCATGACAAAATACTCAATTTTGCAATTCAGCAAAGAGTTTCCATCTCACAATTTATTTATAATAACTGATCAAAGGTTTGGGAGAATATTTTATTTCACAGAGTCCGGAAGGAAATTATTCGTTTATCTCCAGACGTCTAAGACATTGAGGATCGGATATCAGTTCTCTGATAGTCCCCTTCGCTACATTGTATTTACGTTCATTTTGAACTATGTGAATTGAAAAATCAATAATTCCCATGGTTTACCACACGTGCACTAAAGGAGGCTACTTTCCCGTTTGATAGCGTAAGCTATGCGTATATTCACGAACTAAACTGCTCCACATGAGTTAGGGATATTGACTTAAATTTAAAAATAAATATAGTTTAAATGAGATTTTGTGATAAAAACTCATATTAATATGATTTCAAGTTGCAGGAAATAACATTAATTTTAGCCTGTAGGTCTGCAGCGTATACAGGGTGGTTAAGAAAAATCGAGTAAAATATCGAAATTTTATTCCCAGAGAATTCAAGCATTCTAAGACTATGAATACAATGTATATCCTCAACGGGCATCAATAACAGCTTGACATCTTCTTTGCATACTACACACGAGGTAGTTGAACTTTTCTCAAGGAATTTGGTTCCATAAACGGGGCAGAAGCTGTCTCAGATCATTTAAGGATTCTGGGGTAGGTTGATGATTATCTAATCTTCTTCGGAGCATATCCCATGAATGTTCTATGCAATTCAAATCTGGTGAGTGCGGAGGTATTGGTAAATGTGAAATACCAAGCTCCTAGCCCGCCATCTCAACTATGGCTGCACGGTGCGGTCTAGCGTTATCGTCTAGAAATTGAACAGTTTCACCAATAGCAGCGTGAAAATTTGGCAAAACATTGTCAATGGCATGCTCCCTATATTGTAAGGCGGTCATATTCCCAGGACAAATGTGTAGATCTGTGCGCACGTTGAAACATATCCCGGCCCATACCATAACAGTACCCCCTCGGAATGGATGGATTTCTTGGACATAGCGACGATTGCGGGGTATGCGTGGGATTGTCCATACCCTCATTCTTCGAGAATCTGAAAATCGTCCATATCTGGATTCATCAGTGAAAAGGACACTACGCCATTGATCGTTTCAATTGATATGTTGCCTCGCTCATTCCATTCTTTGACGCTTATGGTCACTTGTTAATGGAACTCCTCTTAATGGACGTCTAGAACTTAGATTCACCTCTCTCAAACGTCGTCTGATGGTTTCGATGGAAACTTGGACGCCATCTGCATTCTGAAGAGTATTCCGTAGCATTCTACACGTAGATGTAGGCTTTTTTCTCGCCGAAATGGTGATGAAACGATCCTGAGCAGGCGTTGTTTTTCGTCGCCCACCAAGTATTTGTCTTTCCAACACGGAACCTGTCTCCCTGAACCTATTCCAAAGTCGAGATATCACACTTTGGCTGACTTGGAGCCTTTCCGCTACAACAACCTGAATTAGGCCTCCCTGTAGAATTCCGATGATTTACGTCTTGGCATTTTCAGAAAACTCTTTTCAAATCGAAACCGTTGAAAAACTGACTCCATTTCAAAACCAGAACATTCATGAAGCATATGCGATGAACCAAATTTCGGAAAATAGGCTACCAGATTGACGAAATGTCTCATACTGAATACTGATTTTTATTGGATCGATTCAAGTTGTTATTGAGTTTTGAATATTTTTATATCGATTTTCTCGAAAATTAACATACTTTTCAAAACGATTGAATACGATATCCCGAGCTCTTGTGGAGCAGTATATTATACAATAAGAATTCAGCCGATCTACTAAAGAATATCCCAGCCTTCTGCTTCTAAATGGCATAGGAGGCTGGACTCCCCTGCTACTCTCATTCTTGATCAATCCCTTCAGATTCGAACTTCGACTATATTCGCATATCTGATCTGAGGAAGGGCAAGGGATCAATTTCACAAAGAGTGACGTCAGTTGAGTAGGGCTTATGTTTGTTATGGTTCTAATTTAAATTCGACGGCTTTGTAATTTTGTTATTAGACGTATTCAGGAAAAATGGATAAATCAGACGAAAAATCAAAGCGAAGATAATGCAGATTGGATTTTGAGGAATGATTTTGGCCAGTTAAATAGAAAGTAAACTATTTATCGTTGAAACTTTAACACGACCTATAGGCAATATACTGAATCGAGGATTCAATTACTGTTATTTCGAAAGGAAAAAGGAAATTATTGCAGCGGGCAGACGAATAACTACATAGAAAAAATTGTATAATTTCTCTTATACGAACATCCGAAGCAGTATTTAGAACATTCATACAAGATATGAAAGATGTTACATTGACATAGTCACAGTTCAGAAATATATCTAAACTGTGACATAGGTCGCATTTTGGTGAGTGCGGTATGACCTATACGTAATAAACGGTGTATTCTTGTCATACTTTCAAAAATGTAAAAAAAACGGTTGAATGGACATACTCGAGTGCGCCAGCATCCATGTCCTACGTACTTTCAATGATGAATATAGCTTAATCTCACCGTTTGGATGGTGGGGTTGGATGTAGGTAAGAGTTGAAAATGAAAAAAAAATTCTGGAGCTTGTCAGATTTTTCTAAGGGGATGTTAAGTGGACCTAAAACAGGCTCTTATTCAATAATTTGACGATTTGGATGTGATGCAAACTCGATCTTCTGAAGTTCGAAATGCGTCAGATTTAGATATACAGGGTTGTTCAAAATCGGGGTTGTTCTGATTTTGTTAAATACTGTTTAGCACTGTATCCAGATAATTGAGTTAGAGATGGTAGTGTAAAAACATTTATTGACATCGTTCACAATCATAAAATGTATAAGTCACCCGCATGAAGTCAATACAGTAAAAAATACAAATATTAAAGTCATCTTTAAACTCAGAGAGAATTATTCAACAAAAAACAGAGGTAATCTAGAGATGTTCAAAATGAGAGGTCAGATGAAGTCATACTTGAATTGAAATGGATTGCGGGAGCATCTTTATTTCATCAGAAAAACAGAAGGTTGAATAATGAATTGTTAGAGTAGGCTGAGTTGTAATAAAAGTGATATCAGGCCTTAGAGGAGATACGTGTATTGAAAACTTAGTGGTCTAAGTCTGTTTTTCATTGAGATTATTACAAATGTGAGAATATCATGATTGAGAAATCAATATTTATGATCTATAACGTTGGTCTGTAAAGAGAAGGCTAATTAATCAATTGAGACGACATTTACAGTGACAAACTGCTTTTAGTAAGCAGGGTTAGTGTTCATCAGAAAAATAGAGGCTACAATTGACAATTATGAGGATTATAACATGAGTGTACTATGTATGAATTAGAATTACCAACCCGTTGATTCGAGGAAGCAGAAGGTAAGTGTTTCAGATTAATGAAATTGAGAATTTTTTATGTATAATGAGGAGATCATACCAGTTGAATGGTTTTATCAATATTTTAGGAGACCGCTCAAGGTGAAGCAGGGACTGAGACTATCGATAAGGTTCAATGTTTGAGCTACTTGATCATTCAAATACTTGAGAGAAGTTCACTTGGTTTTATTGAGAGAGAAGACTGATTCCATGATTCACCTTTGCGTTTGAGGCTTTTCATTCATCTGAAACTCGAGAACAATAATTAGCAAGTGTTTCGTAATTCGACATAATCCTTCCCAGCAAATGCGATGCAAATGTAACTCTTATGCGATGTACTCTTTACTTCTTCACGCGCTCAAATATGCATCCAAATGTCCTCCACATCAAGTACTCATTTCGGAACAATGAGTAGTTGAATATGCGATCGTAAAACTGGTCACAAATGATACTCCATTTCTTGTCACATTTGAGACGCCCATGCGAGTTAATTTTGTGACCACTTTTCTTTATTTCTTTTCGACGTCGCATAGGAATTTTGATGTGATACTAAAAGATATCTTCAAATAGGAAGCCATTTCTTATCGCATTTGAGACATATTTTGTTATACTCATTGAGTTGACTAATGAGAGGTTTTTTGTGATAAATATCAAACCATTTTTAATGCAGGTGAAATATTGTTATTCAATTTGGATTTTATTACTTTATAAAGGGTGAGTCTTTGACTTGTACATATATTTTAACCGTAGATTCCTCTGGTCAGAAGAAACACTTTTTTCATCTTCCCTTTTTTCTGATTCGTCTTCGTTGAAAAGATACAGGCTGTCTAAAATCCATAAAAAAATTTAATTTTCAGTTATATTTCGCAATCGAATCAGTCGAATGAAGTGATTTTCGGAAAATAGTTTTTCGTACACGTGATTAATCTATCCCCAACACAAAATTCCACTAACATCCGCCAGTTTCTCAATTATGACCATAACATTCCATACATTCACCAGGAATTCAAAGAGTCTAATTGTAAACAGTAAATTCAATGTGATGAGATGGATATTCATTCATTTTGGAATATAAGAGTATTCTTGATATTTTCTTGTAAAACCCGCCGTTTACGAGTAATTCCATATTGAAAGAAAATTTTTTTATGAGAAATTCCAAAAATTGGGTACTTTGGCTATAACGCCCAAAAAATCAAAGTTCAACTATTTTAAAAACAACAAAAAAAAAACAGAAGGAAACGCTAGGAACACCTCGGTTTGCTTACAGTGGAGATGGGGTGAGTTCTGTTTGATGGAATAGGGCGCCAACGTATTTATTTCCCTAGCGATCCAACGCAAAAAATAATAATAATAATAGCTCGAAGGTAAGCGAATTACTCGATTACTCAAATCATAAATTTACAAAAAAAATAATAAATACTGCTTCAGCCAAATACGTAAACTCCGAAACAGATGAGATAGAACGTAAATGACGATTAAAGAAAAGGTAAGTAAACCAAGTCCAATATCTTATGAAAGGTGTTATTTTGAAAAAAATAATGGAAATAACAAAGCAATGTTCCGATGTAAGATTCTATTATCTATTCCCTACAATAATTCTTTTTCCTGAATGATTGTGAACCTTATGTACAAATACTTTTTCCCTATGCTTGATCAAGCGTAGTTCCCAAAATACTTTCAAACAAATTATGATAAGCACTATATAATAATCAGGTATTAGTTCTATCAGAACTTCACTTCAGTTCATATATTAATTATAGATGGAAAATGATGTATTATGATATTTAGTTACTTATATGAATACACACTGTTAAATGTACTTGCTATGTGAAAATACTCAAAGTTGGAATAAAAAATATATATATACATATATTAAGATATTGTCTTTTCAAATTTTCTCTGACGGTGAAACAATCTTTGTATTACTAAATTTAAAACAAAAATTTCCTGAATGAATGTGAGAACAAACTTCTAAACTTATTATTTCAAAAAAAAAAATGACCGTAATTGATTGATTTTATCAATTCAATATGATAAGGACATGAACTCAGATGTCACATGAACAATATGACCACTTTTCACAAATGGCTTCCTTGACGTCAATGTCAGAAAACTTTCTGTACATACCAAGAATTTCCAATCGAATGATGAAATCACCAACTCGAAACGATGAAATCACCAATTCGAAGATCCCAAGCAATCCACAATGTCGAAAATCTTCCTCAAGTTGTTTTCCTCCTTTTTCCTCCAGTTTGGAAATACGTTATTTCCGATGTTCCGTTCAAAACGGAACGATCCAAAATCCTCAGAAACTTCTATATTCGCCGATGAGAACCAGAAGATAGGAATATACGTAGACAAGAAGAGGAAAAATAAAAAGGCCCTAAAATACAAATTAAACAGAACAATTAGGGTCTAGTTTATGTGAACAAAAAAACGAACTCACTCAAGTTGTTAGATGGCCTTTCAAATTGAATGCTCCTCGTCGTAGCAGAAGAACGTGTTTAATCCCCTCGAGGGTAATATTGCTATTCCAACAATCAAACCAGCAATATTGAAACAATAGACGATGTAACTTATCCCAAAACTTGGATTTTCACAAGAAAATTCAGTAACAACCTCTATTTACACGCAAGCTATTCGAAGAAACAAACGATCTTTTTAAGAAACGCCGTGAATGAATATTTCAGAACGGGTCCGAACACATGTTGGATGTCTGATAAAAATTTAATCAAGCAAATGAAAACATTGAGGAAAACATGGTATATAGGCAACTCATAAAGCACAGTGAAAATTTTGGAGTTGCGAATATTCAAGGGGAAATTTGACACGTTATAAATTCTCTCCCTTCGTCAAGAAATTTTCCCAAAATTTCACAACAAACATAGAAAATAGACAATAAAACACCAAATAAATCTCAGAATTGACCACTTCAGTCGTCTTTATCGGTTGGATCAGACTTAAGGTCCTTTACATGCCAAACTCCCTTATCATTGCCAGCTTTGTCTTTCAATCGGTAAGTCCACGGTGACAACCTTTTATCAATTAAAAATGGTCCTATCCACTTCGGGGCTAATTTCTTCGTGAAATGCTTACTAGCATCAGAAAGTACGAAATTTCTTCTATAAACGGGTTGGTGAACAATGAACTCCTCATTCCTTCTTCTCAAATTGTAATAATGGGCATTCCTCTCAGCTGCTGATTTCAGTCGACCCTTCAGCTCATTAAAGATCTTCTGAAATCCTTTGGACCTCGTTTCTTCGGACGAATTAACAGCAGAATCTCCTTGCAGAGCAATATTATAATCGTCTCCAGACAACATCATCGTTCTACCAAAGTTCACAAAATAAGGTGTGTATTTCGTGGTCTCGTTCCTTGAAGTCCTCATAGCACAGGTGAGCTCAGCCAAATTCTCGTCCCATCTCTGATGATTATCACATGCATATGCTGAAAGAAGAAACTTCAGAGTTCTATTATATCTTTCAGTAGGGTTTGCTTGAGGATGGAAATTTGCATTGAACTTAGCACGAATCTTATATTTTTCTAATAATCTCGGATACTCCTTCTTGTATTGGGGACCATTATCAGAAATTATGAGTCGTGGAACACCAAAAATTAAAAATACACCTTCCTCTAATGCTTTACATATCGCCGCAGACGTAGCCTTTCTCATGGGAAAAGTTAAGCAGAATTTACTGAAGTAATCAGTGACAACAAATATATAAGAATTTCCTCTTTTAGACCTAGGAAGAGGACCTATCAGATCCGAACAAACAACCTCCCAAGGCTTTGATGATTCGGGATGATGGGATGCCATTAAACCAGCAGGCTTTTTCGAATCTACCTTATATCTCAAACAAATCTGACAATTTCTGATATATCGGGCCACTTCCGAACGAGATTTTGGCCAGAAATATCTTTCGCACAACCGAGAATGAGTTTTAAACACTCCCATATGACCCGAAGTGCAAGAATCATGCATGTCCTGGATAACCCTCACTCGCAGTTGCTTGGGTACAACCAACTTCCACGGATTTCCACTTAAATCGTTTCCAGGTGATCCCAAATGTTTATATAGAAAATTATTATGAACTCTCCAGGCGGGAAATTTTTCTGGACGGTTCTTAACGTTACCCAACATTCTCAAATACCATGGGTCAATTATGTCTCCAAAATCATCGGAGGTTACCATATCTAATTTAGGTACAGAGCGTGACAAAAGATCGGGGACATGATGTTCAGAGCCCCTTCGATGCGTGACACTAAATTCAAACTGTTGCAGTCGTACAATCCACCTCGCAAGACGACCAGACACAGCTTTAATGTTCTGAAGCCAAACCAAGCAGTAATGATCGGTGATCACCTCGACTTTTATACCTTCAATATACGGACGCAGCTTTTCCAGAGCCCACAGAACTGCCAAACATTCCCTCTCTGTTGTCGAGAAATTCTGTTCCTGTCTCGTTAGAGAACGACTGATGTAGCATATCACCTTCTCACCTCCTTCCGGATCAGGTTGGCTCAATACAGCACCCAATCCATATCCAGACGCGTCGGTTTGGACTTGAAAAGGCAAATCGTAGTTGGGGCAGCTCATAATAGGGGCTGACACAAGTTTTTCCTTCAACAAGTTGAACGATTTCTCGCATTCTGCTGTCCACTGAAATTTGCTACTTCTCTTTAATAAGGTTGTTAAAGGAGAAATGAGGTCAGAAAAATCAGGTATGAATCTCCGATACCACGAAAAGGTTCCAACCAAGCTACGTACATCTTTTACGTTACGAGGGATCGCAATCTCCACCATTGCTTTTACCTTCTCTGGATCAACTTGAAGACCATGACTATTCACCACATATCCCAGATACTTCATTTCACTCCTGCAAAACTTACACTTATCTCTAGAAACTGTGAGTCCTGCCTCATGCAGTCTACGGAATACTTCTTCGAGTATATTAAGATGTTTTTCGAAGTCTTCTGTGACAATGATGACATCATCAAGATAAAAGAAAACGAACGGTTCAAGGTCGCTCCCAAGCACAACATCCATCAGTCTTTGCCAAGTTGCTGGGCTATTACTTAATCCAAACGGCATCCTTCGAAACTGAAAAAGTCCCCTATTCGGAACTGTGAACGCAGTGTACTGGCGGGATTCTTCTTTAACTGGAACTTGCCAGAATGCACTCTTTATATCCAAAGAACTAATGTACTTCGCATTTCGTAGTTTATCTAAGGTATTAGATATATAGGGTAGGGGATAACTATCCTTTTTCGTAACCGCATTTACCTTCCGATAGTCCACGCAGAATCTGTATGTGCCATCCTTCTTTTTAACCATAATAATTGGGGAGGACCAAGGGCTGGAACTTTTTTCTACAATTCCTTGCTGCAACATATCATTTAACTGCTCGTCAATATGTTTTTGAAGTACAGGAGATACTGGGTAGTATCTCTGTTTGATAGGTGGTCCATCTACCAAAATTTCGTGTTCGACTACATTGGTACAACCGATAGCATCGTCTCCCATCACACCAGAACTTCTTTCGACCAATTCGTCTAACTTCCTCTTCTGATCCTCATCCAAGTGGGTATCTACAGTGGCAACATCAACTGTGTCAGCTGAGAAGAACCACTCATTATCTCGCAAATTGGGAACTATACCTAAGGCCCTCCAAAAGTCCGCTCCGAGCAGTATCATCCGAGGTAACTCCAACATTATCAAAACCTCCATCAACACTACTTTATCCTTAACCTTCATCGGTTACCTGCAGCTACCAATGCTTGAGCAAACCTGTCCATTAGCCACAGTACATGTAACCCCTTTTCGCGAATCCAGAGTTACCCCCAATTTTTGAAGAATCGACCAACATTCTCTGTTAATGATAGTTCGAGATGCACCGGAATCAAGAAGACCAAGAAATTCTTTTCCATAAATTGACAACCGTAGATATGGTCTCTCGTCTCCATGTACGCTGTCTAGTACATAATTCAGTATGGGACGAAGTTTATCAATAGGACCCTCAGGTAGAGAAGTCGTTGAAAGTGGTCCCTCAATCAACGACTGGATCCGTTTCCCGACAAGTTGCATTTGGGGCAGGTTCTGATGGTATATCCTACCTGATTGCATTTGTAGCAACGCATAGTTTTCGGTGCAGCACATCCTACCGCTCTATGTCCTAGTTTACCACAGTTATAGCAGTTTACCGGTTTTTCGCATTTAGACCCAGATGAAGGCTGAGGTCCTACAAGTTGCATTTCTTCAATACCTTCTTCGATGCTTGCATATGCTAAATCAGGCTCGAGGCAAAATTGAGACCTTCTGGCTGGCGGAGCGAAAGATTCGACATACTCACGCCGTTGACGACATAACCTTTTCAGTTCCACATAAGAACTCACACTCACCAAAGCTAATTGGGTCTGGAAAAAGGGAAGAATATTGCTCAAAACAGTCCTAATTTGTTGTTGTTCTGTTGGAGGTGATCGTAAACGATTAAAGAATGATTTCATAGTAGCCAAATATATGCCAATAGGTTCGTCCTTACCCTGAGTACGTTTTCGAATTTCTTCTAAGAGCATCTCATCGTAGTTGAAGGGTTCAAACTCGGCTCTCAAGTTCTCAACAAAAGAATACCAGTCCACTATCGTGTCCTTGATAGCTCTAAACCAGATTAACGCTCTGCCACTCAATAAATCCACAGCCGACCTCAGTACCTCAGATTTGGTCACTCCTCTAGCCTCACACAACTCCTCAACTCGCTGTAAGAATGCATGGACAGACATTCCTTGTTTTTCGCCTGAAAATTGTAAGCCCCATTTGTATACTGGAATTGCTTTTACTTGTCCAAAAGTTGTTTTCACAACCCGTGTTGCCGGTACACGTGGAGTCGAAGTTGCCAAATTCTGCTCTTCAGCTCCCTCTGAAGAATCATCATCTTCAGTGTCAGAGCCCTCCTGGTTGAGCGGTTTCATTGGTGAACCTGATGCAACATTTGTCTTCTCCTCAAGCCGATCCAGCAAACTGAGAACTTTTGCATAAATTTCCTTTCTATACGCGTCTTCTTCAGATGACTTTGCAGTTAGATGATCCAATCTAATCAATGCGTATCTCAAACGTGTATCATTCACCACATAACGCTTACCCCTCACCGTCAAGGACTCTACCTTCGCGATGACCTCATTAATAGCTGCTTTATCTTCCTCAAAAGTGAACGGGTAATTAGGATAGGATATTGACGATCCTTCCTTTTCTAATTTCATCGCCCTAGACAGACTTTTGCGCATGCTGTCAACTGTTCCTGTTGGCAAACCTCTAATAGTCAACAAATATGTTAACTGTGTCTGATTTAATCTGTTAACAACTATTCTTCCTGACATCTTGAATACCAAATTTCCTCAAAAACCAATGAAAACTAATTTTTCCAGCTAGTAATCAAGCTAAACACGAAATGGCCAAGCAAGTATGCTTAAACACACTAGGCCCCACGTTGGGCGCCAAAATTTATAACGCCCAAAAAATCAAAGTTCAACTATTTTAAAAACAACAAAAAAAAACAGAAGGAAACGCTAGGAACACCTCGGTTTGCTTACAGTGGAGATGGCAGTTATATGGCTGAATGTAACTCTGTCGAAAATATGCACAGAATTCAATTTTTGCAACGTTGTCACGTGGAAAATCATCACGTTTGAATCCGAGAATTTATGTTCTGGAAGGTTAAGGTTATTATGAATGGAAAGGGAACTAGCAGACTTTGGAAATTCAGTTATATTAATGAGCTCACCTCTACTTCTTCGATTTCCATCCTTATTTATTCGAGCAAATTTACACACTTCTTTCTGAATACCTAATCCTTCAGGCAAGTTACATTTTTTTAAAGGGGATTGTTCGTTAGAAGCCCTAACTTCCAGCTTTCATTAAAAGCCAGAGTGAATGCTCCACCCAGAGAAAATCATGTTGTTGTCTCTGGCACCACCATCCGAATCTCAATCTACACACGATCACAATTCAGCCATATTATTCACAAAACTGCTGTTAACAACGTTCTAATTGAAAATCACGATACCATTAATTCCCAATTTGAATTGTTTGTCGATCACTCTATGCGCAACAACGATCAACATAGAAGAGTCGCGAAAAATCTGCTTTGTCAAAGTTGAAATTTTTTCCTTTTCATTAAATTATGAAGTATATTAAACATAATGATGAGTATTTTCTGGAATGTTAAGTCAAATTTCAGATTACAAATTATTCACAACAGCGTTATAATTGAGAAAAACTATCAACACACAATTGATAGGGAATATATTAGACGTCATTTGCAGCAAATAACGTCGAGTGAAGTATGGTCCGAAAATCTATGGTTAGGAAGATATGGCGATTTTTCAACTTTTTTGCTTCGTCATCGAAAATAATTAATTTTGTAAAAACTGCTTGACTCTAAATATTCAATGAATATTTTTTTGAAAGCTGAGGACATGGTCATCATTGCTTGCGAAAAATTATTCAGGAAAAATTCAGACTACCCGAGATATAAAAAACAAAATGGCAGTAACTGTTACTGTTACTCGGAAAAAGACTTATGAACCTGCTGTACAAATATGAGGAAAAACTTCCCTGTTTCATCAGCTTTTCGAAGAGGTACATACGTCAATAATTTTCCCATGCAGACAAAAAATATGGCCGGAAAATCGAGTAGTTATCAGACTTTTTCGAGATATTTAGATACTTATCCTCTACATACTTCACTCTTGATTCGTAGGCGGGCCATGGTTAGACCACTTTCGGAATTGTTGACACGATTTGACATACTAAATTACCAAACTGTGGCTTGCTGATATAATGATCAGAAAAGTTAATTTTTCTTGAATAGAAATTAGAAGATGTACAGTTGGCAGTACGATAACGAATTATTCTCTAGCTAATCCAGAAGCGTGACTAGACCAAAACTATCACTTTTCAATAGACACCCCTATAAGAGCTTTGTCCTTTTTGTATGAGAAGTGTCTTTGATGGTCTAGATTCTAGATGTTATGGGGGTTGACAAATGAGAGCGGCTTCACGTCAACCTAACAAAATAATTTGGCTCTCTCCACCTCGGAGAGAGGGTGAGTAAAGCCTTCTGCAGAAATAAGAATTTCATAGTATTATTTTTCTCGTACCAACAAAAACAAAAAGATAATAAAATAACTAAATAATCCATACGTCTGTACCTCAGACTGCCTAACAACCTTTCATACAAAAATTATAAGTTAACTATTCACTGGGTTACCTAATTACCCAAAATCCAAAATAACATAATACTAACAAAATAAGCTGTGAGTTGATAATGGGTGAGAGATGGCAAGACTTTTGGACTCAAACTATCCTCATCAATTAAAATTGAAAAGTTCTTACCTTTTCATTTCTCTCGTAGAAATATAATCCAAGTTATTTTAAATAACCACTCCCGAAACGCTTCACTCCCGTTTCGCGAACAATTACCCTAATTTCCGATCGCGCTTCCCGACTCGAAAATCCTAACTGAACAACACGTCCCCTTTATACACAAACCTACTACTTCGCTTTCTCACTTCTCGAAGCTACCTAGTATTCCGACAACTACGAAATAAAACATTTTCCTTTTTCCCTCAACGAACTTTAACCGTTCCCGTTTCGCTCTTCGAAACGACCTAATATTTCCCAATTATCAAATTTAGAACTTTACCCCTTCCCGACGGACTTCAACCGTCAACCGAGTTATCTAAGGATGTCTTTTCCGCCCGAGATTCCCAGATACACTCTTCCCGACCTTCCTCTGAGCAACCTGGAGACCTTCACGAAACCGTCGTCCCCAGGTCTACTGAATGCTCCCTTAGGAAACCAATCTGCTTTTCACCTCTGGTGGGTGGTCCCCCTCACCTTACATTTTTGGGTAGTACCAATCAGGTTTGTTGAAATCAAAAAATTTTCTCTCCTCCTCTAACTTAGGCGTGCCTTAACCATGACTAAATACTCAATTTTGCAATTCAGCAAAGATTTTCCATCTCACGATTTTTCTGCTGAGATCCCAAAATGAAGCCCTGTCCGTTGGATTATTTATAATAACTGATAAAAAAGGTTTGGAGATTATTTTATTTCACATAGTCCGAAAGGAAATTATTCGTTTATCTCCAGACGTCTAAGTCATTGAGGATCGGATATCACTTCTCTGATAATCCTGTTCGCAACATTGTATTGACGTTCATTTTCAACTATGTGAATTGAAAAATCAATAATTCCCAATGTTTACCACAACTTTTGATAAGCCGAAGGGAGCCAATTCATTGGCCGGCCAGATGTCTGGACTTGACCCCATGTAATTTTTACATTTGAGGTCACATGAAATAGCTAGTGTATATAGTACACCAGTGACGAAGGCTGAAGGATTGAGTGGGAGAATTTTAACGGCTGCTAAGCCCGTAAAGAATATCTTTTCAACACGGGTAACAATTTTAGAAGTGAGCCCTGACTGCGTGCATGCATAAGAAATCGAGGGAGACAATTTGGATAGGATCTTTAATTTAGTTTCTTTATTTAGGTTTATGTTGTGTTTATGTTTGTGTTTGATATAATTTGCTGTTTCATTTTCCATCCTGTTCATTCAATTTTTGTTGAAAAAAGGTGGACAAAAATATTTCATGATCGTGCTGTCAGCAGTACACGTCTTCTAATTGCTATTAAAATAAATCCTTTTCTGATCGTTGTATCAGCAGACAACTAACAGTTGAAATTTGTTGAGTCATGTTAGCTATCCCGAAGATTGTCGAAAGTGATCGAACCATCGCTCGCTTTCGAATCACGAATAATATAGAGGATATCTAAACAACTCGAAAAAGTCTGATACCTGCTCAGTTTTCGGTCATATTTTTTCATTTCAAACCCAGCAAACACGGCGATGCAAATGTAACTCTTATGCGATGTACTGTTTACCTCTCCACGCGCTCGCATATGCATCCAAATGTCCTCCACATCAAGTACGCATTTCGGAACAATGAGTAGTTGAATATGCGATCGCAAAACTAGTCACAAATGATACTCCATTTCTTGTCACATTTGAGACGCTCATGCGAGTTAATTTTGAGACCACTTTTCTTTATTTCTTTTCGACGTCGCATAGGAATTTTGATGTGATACTAAAATATATCTTCAAATAGGAAGCCATTTCTTATCGCATTTGAGACATATTTTGTTATACTCATTGCGTTGACTAATGAGAGGTTTTTTGTGATAAATAATAAACCATTTTTAATGCAGATGAAATATTATTATTCAATTTGGATTATATTACTTTATATATGTGACGTTATTCGAAATATTCAATTCCAATATTCATTTCGTCCAATAAGAAGATTTGCTTTCAATTACATTATTTTTTTGACTGGCAAAGAACAAATTTACCAATAATAAATATACATATATTTTAGATTAAATCATTTACCGCATGAGGATAATGAAAAAATCTATTCGAACAAAAAACTATAATGATCGATAACATTAAGAATAAAATAAAAAAAAAAAATGGAAACAAGTAAACGAAAAAGATGCAGAATGGGTTTGAGTATATATTATGTAGTAAGTTTCTTCATCTGTCTTTCTTTGCAGCCAATCCTTCACATATATCGAAGTCTTTATCCAAAATTCCTGTATTCTTCCTCAGCACATCTGAAAAGAATGAAAGTATAAGTTAAAAAAAAATTTTTTTCTAATAGCAAATTCAAGTATTTGAGAAATTATATCAGATTATAGAAGTATTGTACCTTCATTTTCTCCAATCGGAAAGTGATTGAGAAACAATAATTTATAACTTGAGTAATTTGAACAATTTCGTTCAACTATTCAATTTATTGGTTCAACATCTTTTAATTGATGAGAAGATGAAAATATAATTGCCAACGTTTTTAAATTTTATTCGTATAGTTGTCTTAGGGTCGGTTTCACAAAACTTGATTGTAGCGTTAAATTAATTGGAGCCACCGCGATTCGTTGAAACTTCAAAACGAGTGATTCGATTGTTTCGAATTTACGTGAGGTTGTTGAATGGTACAATCAAAGCTTTGTGAAACCCGCTGTAAGTCATTGAAAAATTTCTGGACAACAAATTTACAAGAATTATTTGAACAACTGCAAAGGTTGTGTTTTACATTATAGCAGCTACACCTCAAATCAATTAAAAAGAAACTCAAATCAAATACTCACTGAATAAAATCTTCATAACGGGGAAGAAAGTTCGGCAGTTTCGTCGGTGAAAGTCCTTTTGAGGCATCCCACCACGAAATTTTTACTGCCGTTACTCCCAGTTTTGTACTGAAAAATGTTGAATTTGGATAAGGTAAACATTAGTTTTAGAAATTATAAGACATAAAAAATCCAAATAAGATCAGATTTCAAAGCAGTTTAACTAAAGATAAAATAATTAGTTAGAATCTAGGCTTTCCAATTATGGTGATATAAAAAAAGATATGAATTACTAAGAAATCTATACCGATATCACTTCATATTTTGAAAAGTTAGACCAGTGGAGAATTCAAAGGACTAGTTTCTTTCAAGTATATTAACTTTCTCAAAAACCAAAATTTAAATTCATTCGAATGCTTCAATTGTGTTTTTGTGCATTTCGCATTGAATTTCTTACCAATCTATTCTTCAATGTTGAATCACTTCTCATTAATTTGAATTCCAGATTATTCAGGCCGATAATGAAATGAAATTCTAAAAAAATGAAGATATCGTGAAATGGTTTCTAGTGATGGTTTTCACAAAAAGAGAGCCAAAATCGAGCAATTTGGGATACAATGTACATGTATAGCATTATTTCAGACAAGTTAACTGGAACTCAATTTTAAATATCTTCAGAACCGAATGAAATATAATAAATTCAACGGCAAAAATCAAGACAATTCTCAGAAGAAAAAATTGTTTTCTAAATCAAAAAGTTCTGCGCCAACACACATATAAAAACTTCATTATACGATAATTATATGTAGAATGAAATATCAAAATATTTAGTTTACAACAATAACTAAAAGAATTTACTTACCAATTAATGCACTCAAATTGCAGAAAACCAAAAAAATTGAATATAGGATCGAACGAACAGCGAACTTCTCGAATCGAACACTAGTCACAAATTGATGGAATGGATCCAAAAGAAAAAACTCAAGTCTAAAAATTGTTATACGTTGAATCTGTCAGACGTAAACCCTCCCCCCCTTCGTCGTACCAGTGCGAATTCCATGGTCCAAACCCGGTTCTTATCTCGAGAGAAAAATATCCCGGCCTAATGTAATAAGGGGCAATAAAACCCAGATGTGGTAGTTTCTCTACAGTTGAAGATCGTAGAATTCCTCACTCGCGTGCAAATTCAGCATTTTTAATGCCAAATTTGGCATATTTATACTGCAGAAATAGCTATAGAAAAAAATATCAATGGATAACCAGCATTTTTCGGCACTTTCCCAAATGAAAAAGCATATTTTTGGCATTTTCTAAACGCAAAACTAGCATATTTTGCTTCCCCTGAGATAACAACACTGAGTAACTCAACACTCTTTGGCTATGAGTCACAATACGAACGAATATTTGCATCGCATGGGAATCACATTTGAGATATCTTTATTCATCGTCAAAATGTCGGGAATTTTTCTTCCACATTTCGTTAACAAAGCGATATCACAAAATTACTAGGTTTTGGACGCATATGCGACATCACAATGGAGATTTTATTTCATGTTGGAAATGTAACTCCACAAAAGTGTCAGGCGATGTAACGTGTTTGCTGGGAAGGTGTCAAGACCCTGACTAAGAGGATGGTTCAGTTCAAATATCATCGAGACAAATGCTGTAGATGGTGCGCATGTATGTTTTGAAGGTCGAGGCTTGAGTATGTGATAACTGGATCTTTTACGAACACTCTTACATAGTTTTTGTCGGAAGTGCAATCGCGAAACCGTATTATTGCTATTATTGCATTCCAGCAAGAAGTGCGATTTTTCTACAGAATAATGCATGCCCTTGTACAGTTCGTGCCAAGTTCGATTCAATAACGAAATTGGGTTGGAAGTTACTCTCCCTAGAGTCCAGATTTATCATCCTGAGCCTACCACACATGTTGAGACCACTGAAAGAAGCCTTCGCAGGTCAAAGCTTCAACATCAACGACGAGTTAGTGCGCACATCGCACATAGTATCAAAAAGCTTCCGGAAAGGTGGACGAAGTGCTTAACCAGTGGGGGCGAGAGTGGGGGGAGCTATCTTGAAAAACTGTGAATTTTTGTAAATGTTTTCGATAGCAAATAAACGTATCAGAGCATTTGTCTCGATAATATTTGAACCACTCTCGTAGTCAGAGAAGTGTTATTTCTTTTTTCATTGTTGGACAACAATTATTATCAACGATTCATAATGATATGTAGTAATTTTATTCGTCTCAATTTGAAAATTTTCCAGATCTATATGGGCCAATGGTCAGATGGGGCAATTGATGGTCTGGGGGAATATTCTTGGGATACGCAGTTTGACAACTTTTTCTCCTTCCCTGTTCAACATTATTACAAAGGATCTTGGGTGAAAGGAAAAAGAACGGGGACGGGTGAGTCTTCCATTACTCATTTGAGCAGGTTTGTATCAGCAGAATCTCTGGAGAATTCTTCTCCAGGTTAGAAGAAAGCAGCTGTTGCGACCACGCTATCTTTTGTTTAGTCGTATTTTTGTTTAAATTTATAATACTTTCCATTTTTTTCTTATATTTCAAACATTGATTTAACTCTTAAAATCAAATCTCCATTCATTACACACAAAATGAACCATTTACATTTTCGAACTACCCCCCCGTATACTTCAAATCCTTCTTCGTATATCTCGGCGTCATATGAAGATGCCGAGCAGAGAGAAACAGGGTGTTTCCCAATTGTATGTCAATATTTCTGGGGGTGATTCTTGAGACCATTTTGGGAAAACAACGACATATGAACATGTCCTAAACCCTGTATCTTACCTCTTGAGATACAGGGTGGTAAACAGTTTTTAATTTTTTCAAGCAAACACAAGTGAACAACTTTGGTGAGAAATGATTGGGAATCTCAAAAATAACTTTTAATTTCAGGAAAAAACTGGGGCATACCATCAATGTCTGCCAAAATAGGGAGGTCAAATTACGTACAAACGCCACGTGGAAATAAAAAAAACAAATACATTAAAAAATGCTTCTTGGTTCATGTATGACAAATTTCATGATAATATCTGAAGTGGTATTGTAGATATTAATAATAAATTTTTTATTTTTAAAAACTTTACCACCCTGTATCTCAAAAGGTAAGACGTTTAGGGCCTGTTCATATGAAGTTTTTTTCTTAAAATGGGCCTATGAATCACCCTCATAAATATTGACATTCAATCAGGAAACACCAACCAAGAGTTTTCACACAATCACAAAGTACAAATTCATTCTACAAAATATCAAGTTCAACTACATTCAACAAGAGGGAATAGCATCATCACCACATATAGACCATAGACCGGCCATCGAAACCTACAGATCGGGAAAACAGAATTGAAAACATCACAGTTTCTATAGTAAATTCGAATAGGGCTATATTCTAGTGAAACAGTGGAAGAATCAAAACCTCAGAGGGAAGTGATATCGAATGAACTGCTTGGCTGACAGGTTTGGTTGGGTGGGAATGTAGAGCACAACGTATGGTACGCGTCGAATCCGAATCGAATCAGTAACACTCCAATCGCGGTATGGGTGATTTAATATCTGTTGTGAATGAATACGACAATGTCATTCTACTCTGACGCGAGGAATTCATTTGCCCCAATGAATGAATTTCCTGTGGAAATTAGTATTCAGGTTTTTTTTCGCCCAAACTGGTTCGAAAATGAAATAAATTCTAGAAAAAGAGAAAATTGAGAAACAGAAATACATTCTACGAAAAAAAAATGAAATGAAAATAAAAAAGTAAAAAAAACAAATTCTAAAACATGCGAAATTGAAGATCGACAAATTCAAATTAAATGTTCGAATAATCTATCTTATTTGCCAAACAGTATTATGAAGAGATAATCACATATCTCTGAGAAGAATACGCATTCTTGCTATTTGGGCACAAAGTTGGAGGGCTGAACGTGAAGGTATCGGCCTCCAAAGTCAACAATGAAAAAAGTTATTGTCTCCGCAATATATTGCCCACCGAAGTACCATTTCATGATTTAAATTTCCTTTCTAACAGTAAACATTTTGATTTACGCGAATCTAATTTATTTTCAAACCGTCTATCTTTCACATCTGACGTTCGGATGCGACTAATGTGAATTGCAATTCGCGGCAGCCGAGATCACCCCTCCTGCCGAGACTTGCCATTCCAACAGTCCAGTCCCTTATTTGTTATCGAATCGCAATGAGATTTCGATTCTCCCACTGTTCTACTGGACTCGGAGCTCATTCGAATTTGATATTCATATTTCTATGTTTCCATAAGGATTTTCTTTATCTGTATATCGAAGGCAGAATTTGAAGTTATTTTACCATCAGAAAAATTTAAACAGACCACTGAAGTCAAAATCCTGCAGTAGCAATATTCATGCGATTACTTTGAATAGTAGCTTTTGATTCGTATGAAACTGAACATAACGTTTTTATTTGTTTCTCATTTTTAAACGTCAGTTTTCAAAAACACAATATTAATCAATAAAGTTTATTTTATCAAGTCACTAACTTGTAAAACTGACAGTTAACTTGCAAAATTTTTACAAGTTAGTAGTATTATTTACATCCATAGGTTTCGTCAAGTGGCGTTTGAAAATCCGAATTGCGCATGCGCGAATAGCGTTATTCGTGATTTTTGTTGCCAAGTTGTGCAAAAGCAATTTCTTTGGAGTCAGATGAGACGTAATGGACGTTATAAATAAAAACATTTTTAGGCATTTCCGTTCAAATGAGTGTTGATTAACGATTTCTTTTTAAAAATTAAGAATGGAAATAGAGTTAACAACTATTGTCCCTATTCATTATTCAGACGATTCACGCTGAGTGAAATATTAACTTCATATTTTATAAATTCATCTGAGTCTGAATTTTTTAGTTTCACTCAAAAATAATCTCATATTGGAATTTACCAAGGCAAAATTCTGAAATGAAATTAAGTTATGTAATCGAATTGTATTTTATTGTGTTAAAAGGTAACAGTCTTGTGATGATGGAATGAAATTATACGATATCAAATTTATTTTGATTTTATTTGTAATATTTTTCTAGTTTTTATTCCGTCCTGTTGGATTTCAATCTCAATATTAATTCTTAAGTGGACACTGGACACACAATTTGTGAGGAACTTGATGAAAGGCCATGAATCAGACCCTTTTTTTCAAACCTCAACTTTTCACTCTACTATAAACTATAACTTCAAAAACGATCTTTTCCAAGTTACCAAACATATGAGCCGTTAAGTTTGAATTTAAGAGCAAATTACGTTGTCAAATAATTGCTTCCTTGTACTATTCTTCAAACACCTGAATAATCGTCCGATCTGGCAACATAGCTGCCGATTGAACGGACCGCTCTCAGCTCACTTGACGAAACCTATGGATTACGCAAAATTTTTACAAGTTAGTAGTATTATTTACATTAGAATATTTTGTTTTATCGTCATATATGTTGAAAATCATTGTACAATTGTTATTTCCAGTAACACAGATTTTTGATGATGAAAGAGTTGATACTGATGATGATGAACCATCTGTTGACTCAGAAACTGCTGAACTCGAGGACTGCAGAACATTTGTACTCTCCTTACTAACGAATAATTTGCTAGACATTTCGATTTTTTTGTTGACCGAATCATCGACATAACTCATCGCAATTTCGGTGCTCTTCCACCCTCATGCACGTTTTAGTGCTGAAATATCTCCACCCGAATCCGCAACCATAGTGGCTCCAGTTCTGCGAAAAGAGTGGCCGGTGTATAACTCTGGGTCTTTTAAACCTAAATATTTCGCTATTTGCTTTGGGACACCACCAATAGTGTGCTGGCAATGTCACAATGTCACAATAACGTATTTTTCCATATCTTTTACATCATTCATGTTTAAGGAGAGAATTTCGTCACATCGACAACATCCAAAAATCCCAAATATTGTTACAATTTTCGCCAGCAATCACTGGTCATCAGGAGCATGTAAAAGAAATTGTTCAGCCTCTTCTTCACTTAATACCTTGGCCCTTTTTGGCGTATAACGCTCATTTTTTCGTTTCAGAAACGTTATAACCTTTTGAAATCTGACAACTAAATGTCAATAAATTTTTTAAGGAAAAAAAACCTGCAAACAGGGGCATTTTCTTTCATCTCCAAGTAGCTTTACAGCATAGACCATTTTGCCCATTAAGTATTAGGGCGTAATATAGCTGATAGTTGATTCAAGTAGACCAACAAAACATCTTCAGTTACCCCAATCACACTATTTTTGTTTTGTCACTTTTTGAAGTCGTATTCTCGCTCGTACCTTGAAGTTGATTTTGCAGGTGATAAACTTGATGCTATACTGCTGGCTGCCTCAATAATTTCTTTTGGTACATTCATTTTCGCTTTCGCCAAAACAAATGTTAAGAAAAATAAACAGACATGTTCATGGCAACGCTTCTATAGCTTACGACATTTGTGACAAATTATTGAGATTTTCTTGGAATTTATCTAACCTTTTCACAAATGAGAAACAAATAAAATAGAAAACAATACACGCAAGGTAACGGGTTTTACTGGCTCAAGGAGGTAACTGACTCGCCTGCGACTCGTCAGTTATATCCTCCATTCGCCAGTAAAAACCCTCTTACCTTGCTAGTAATGTTATATACTATATACAAAAATCAATCAGGAATAAGAGAAGAGGCCCTTGCGTAAAACTTTAGCACTTATTTGACAGGGGCCAAACCTTTTCGAAAAATTGTTGCCTGAAAGTCAGGGTATTACCTTGAAGGTAAATGTTTTTATAATGATTTTGTCTTTGAGAGATATGGGATGCTGATGAGGTCAAATAAGGCCGTAACCGTTCTATATCTTCTCCCAGTGATAATATGATTTCATCGTCCTAGTTCTTTATGAAAGATCTATGAGCCTATAAATTGAAGATGGTGTTCATTTCAATGAAAGAAACCCCTTTGCAGGTATCATGTTTTTCGGTAATGAGAACGGGGCAAAAATGGCTGGATTTTTCCAGGACAACTTCAAACATGGAGCCGCTATTGTTATCTGCGGAAACGGAAAGAGCATCGAGAGAAATCCACTGTTTTACAACGATAAACCTGTGCATGCGACACCCTCAACTGAAGACATGGCGAAAGACTCGTCTGCCACTTTCAATGAGCAAATATTTCAAACGATGATGAAAAATGTGATAACCGAGAAACAGTGGCCTACTAAAAACCATACCTCACAAGTTACCACACTGCTTGAGAATGCGAAGCAAGAAAGAGCTGCCCTATGTTCTCCTATAGGTAGGTGGTTGTGCGATATCATGTTTGAAATTTTTTTTAATATGAATTCCATGTAGGTTGGGATGATAGGTTTGTGCTGCTTTGTACCGTTGATTTTTTACCTAATTCCATGTGGAGATATTTCAAAAACCGAAAAAATGTACCAGAACAGCACTTTTCGAAAAATTGGATTCCAATGACAATGATAAGTGCTACACATATTTATATTGAGGGCCGTTCAAATTTTTCCGGAAGTCTCTCTTGTTTCTCGAAAAATCGAAATAGAGATAGACCAGTACTTTGGATTTTTCTTCTCACAAATGAATGTAAAAATTTGTGCTACATTTGTGCTGTCTTGTGCCTTGATTATTTTCTCGGCAAGTTTTCAGAATTTCCGGCAAATTACGAAAATGAAAAAAAGTCAGCCACTATTTTCCTTTTCATCTCGACAAAAATTAGTTTATATTATGTTTGTTCAGCAATTGTGACGGTCAGATTTCCAGAGAAAAAAAAAACAGTTTTTCCTCATATGGGAAAAGTAAGAAAATTTAGTAAATTTTAGGAGAATCAGCATACTTGACAACACCGTGTGTGTAGTTGGACCAGCATTTTTGGATTTTGGAGAAAATTTTTGTTGTGCTGAATTGTGCTAGATTTGTGCTGCTTTATGCCTTTGGAAGTTTCTTTCATTACATACGGTTCTCAAGGTGTTTCACAAAATGTGTTGTATGAAACACGTGTCCGTTCAGCACATTTTGTTAAAAATCTTGAAAATCGTATTGATTAAAAACAAAATTTTAACGGCACAAAGTAGCACAAACCTGGCATAAAAATAGCACAATTCAGCACAACAAAAATTTTCTAGAAAATCTAAAAGTGGTGGACAACTTCACACACACTGTTGCCAGGTATGACGATTTTCCAATAATCTACTGATTTTTCATGTTTTGTCAACTTGTATTGATTTTTTCTGGAAATCATATCTGTATATATAAAGATGAATTGCTGTGCGTTAGATACGCTAAAACTTGAAAACGGCTGGACCAATTTGGCTAAATTCGGTCTTGACTTGTTCGTGGAATTCCAGGGAAGGTTTAAAAGGTGAGAAAATATGAAAATGCAAGGTATTTAATATGGTTTTTCTTTAGAAAATGAGGTGATCGATTATCATTGATTTTCGAAGATCATCGATGTTTGACAATTAAACATCGAAGTTTTGAAATTGATTCTGCATTTTTTATAACACCGTTACATCTATTTCTCGATTTCAATAATTTCTTCAAGTGAGGACGACGCAAAAAGTTTGCACATAACACCAATGTTATCAATTAATCTGTATATATAAAAATGAATTGCTGTGCGTTAGGTACGCTAAAAATTGAAAACGGCTGGACCAATTTGGCTAATTTTGGTCTTGACTTATTAGTGGAAATCCAGGGAAGGTTTGAAAGGTTAGAAAAAATTAAAATGCAAGGTATTTAATATGGTTTTTTCTTAGAAATGGTGGTGATCGAATATAATTGATTTTCGATGATCATCGATGTTTTACAATTAAACATCGAAGTTTTAAAATTGATTCTACGTTATTTATAACATCGTTACATCTATTTCTCGATTTCAATATTTTCTTCAAGTTAGTGTGGACGACGCAAAGTTTGCACAAAATACCAATGATATCAATTAATAATACATAAATAATCAATTAATATTTCGATAAACATCGGGTATCATGTTCGGTTATCAATATCGGCTTCGGTGATCATTTGTGAAAGTGACATTTGAAGCGACTAAATGCAAAACCAGACATTTGATGTATGAGTCGTTCCGAGCAAAACGAGAAAAACCTGTCAAAATCACAGTTTCGAATTGAAAAACTCCGAGTTTTGACCATTTGAATTACGAATAGAGGCTTTCAAAAATCTACTTATGAACCTGAGGGTATAAGAATAAGATTTCCAGCAACTTTCTCTATTGTAATCCTTCCTTAACTCATTTTTTCGGAAAATATCCAATGTCTGGTTTTGCATTTAAACGCTTCATTTCAAGTTACGTCCTTTTTTTACAGTTGATCTTTTGTGATAGATACAACTCACCTCAAAGTGTGCGAAAACTTTTTTTTCAACTTGGTCAATTTCAATTTGCGATGCCAAAAATAAGAAGATTTGATATAAGAAACCGAGTCACGGGAGGGTCCATGCATTGAGGGGATTGACTGGTTATTTGATTATAGGTACATAATTTCAGTTATTTAGGTATAGGACGTATATATACGAAAAGTTAGGGAAATACAATTGGATATGGTAGGCTGTGTGGCAATCAGGATCTAGGCTTCTTCAAAATTTTTCGTGTTTGAAGATAACATTGGACTAATGATAATAACAACAATTTCAATAGCCGATTTGGGCAGACGAATTTGCACGGGCCAGCTAGTAATCATAAAAAATAGTTTCCGCCAAAAAAAATTTCGTAATTTGGCAGAAATTTCTTCAGGAAACTAGACTGACTTTCGGAAAATTCGCACTGCACAACTCAATACATGTGCAGCACAATTTATTTCAGACATTGGCATTCAAGTTTTTGTGCTTGGCTTGCAGTTTTGTCCATTTTTCGAAATAATTCGACAACCACATGGAATTAAGAAAAAAATTCATCTGCACAAAGCAGCACAAACCTAACACAATGCAGCACAAAAAAAAAATCGAAAATCCAGAAGTGCAGAACCAACTTCACACACAGAAAAACATCGTTTATGATTGATTGGAATGTTTTCAGAAATTCAGATTCATTCGCCACCCGACGACATAGATTTGTACTTCTACATTGACAAAGCCCTGAGTATGTACGTTAACGCTTTCGACACAATTCAGTTCGATATGGATTCGACAGATTCGGGGTGAGTATCAGACTTCTGTGCTCGAATTCTATGTTGAAAGTTCATCAGAATTTCTCTTTCACTTGTAGTAGTACGAGGGTGGTTCGAATATGATCGGGACAAATGTTGTAAATGGTGCGCATGTATGTTTTGAAGGACGTGGCTTGAGTATGTGATAGCTGGGTCCCTCACGAACGCTCTGGCGTAGTTTTCGTCGGAATCGCATGCTCACGCGCGTGCTAACGACCATAAGTGAACGTCAAGTGCCGACCGCGGTTGCGCAATGTATTGTCATTCGTTTTTCAGTGTGGGAAGGCGTTAACATTACGGAAATTTTTCTGCGTTTGTGAAATCGTTTCGGTAGTAAGTGCCTGATTGGGCTGTTGTATTCAAATGGGCCGAAACAATTTGGAGGTTGCAGGTTCGAGTCCTGCACGGAAGGTTCTTTTTCCAGAATGCAATATTCCGTGTGCACGCCAATAATTATACATTTTCTCTATAATTTCAGACGATAAAGAATCAAAATTGAATTTACATCTGTCAATTGAATTTACTTGGGGGTCGGAAGATTGTAACACCATGACCTGGCACCCCTCACCCCTCCACATCATCAACCCCTATATCTTTGAAAGTGTAAAAAATTAAAAAAAAAATTTTCGCTGTAAGATTGAAACTTTCAAACGATTTTGTTCATTGTTAAGTTAAAAATAAAGTTGACAGGCGATTCCGATGAGCACAAGTACCTGCCAGGCGACTCGAAAAGGGTGTAAAATACGAACAAAAATGAATTTTTTTCAGTAATACTGAAATTTATATATGTGTTCGTCTGAGGGAATGAAAAAATAAGTTTTATTATTCACCTTCATAATCATCTGATATGTCATCATTAATTTCTTCATTATATAGTACAGTCGTTTCAAGCGTAGTACTGTAGTACACTGTGTCCTAAATTGGTTGAGACTGCATTATATCTCATCTAGTATGCTATTATTGAAAATAGAGTCATGCGGTTTCCGCCACCTTGTGTCACTTTTTTGTAAAACTTTTAAATTCACAAACAGAAATATTCCAACTACTTTTGTTCTTGGAATAGGTACAGGGCGAAAACGAAAATATACACTTTTGAAAATGTTAGGTATCATTTCTCGGTCCATGTATAAGAAAGAAAAAAATAAAAACTTCTTATAATGATATTTTCACGTAGAAGTCAGTAGCGTAGCTTATCATGTTTTTCAAAGCATTGTTTTTGAGATTGAATTGGAACGGAATTAAATTTTTCATATCGAACACCCTGTTTATTTCAACGTCAAATTGTATTACAACCTATCCTTCAATAAATTTCAGTTGAAAAAGATATCCCACGCATTTAATCAATATTCACAAGCATTAAATCATTACTTTTTCGAAAAGCCATGTGACCTGAACTCATTTTTTTTATCCTATTTTGAACATAAACTCAAAATATCAACTGAAAAATGGTTTTTTGATACATGTGTGGAAAAATTCATGTCTTACTTCAAAAAAAAAACAAAGAGAAATATAAATTTTTCTGATGATTGACGCTGAAATTTGTCAGAGTTAAGGTTGTGATACATCGATGTATTCAGCAAAAAATGAGAAAATTTGACCTAAAAACATATGAAGTGTTCCATTTGAAACATTTCAAGTTTGTGCTATATCTCAAAAACATTCATCCGATAAATATTTCAAGCTTCACCACTGACTTCTACGTAAAAATATTATTATAAGCATTTTCATATTTTTTCTTTCTTATACAGGGCCTGAGAAATAATAACATCTTCAAAAAGTGTACATTTTCATTCTCGCCATGTATTCCAGAAACAAAAGAAGATGGAATATTTCTGTTTGTGGATTTAAAAGTTTTACAAAAAAGTGGCACAAGGTCGCGAAAACCGCATTACTCTACTTTCAACTATAGCTGAGATATAATGCAGTCTCAACCAATTTAGGACACAGTTTACTACGCTTGAAACGACTGTACTATATGATACTATATTAATGATAATATATCAGATGATGATGAATATTTACAAAAAACTAATTTTTTTCATTCCCCCAGACGAACACATATATAAATTTCAGCCTTACAGAAAAAAGTTCATTTTTTTTCGTATTTTACACCTTTTTCGAGTCGCCTGGCAGGTACATGTGCTCGTCGAAATCGCCTGTCAATTTTTTTCAACTTAACAATGGATAAACAAAATCGTATGAAAGTTTCAACCTTACAGCGACAAGTTTTTTTTATTTTTTTTTTACACTTTCAAAGATATAGGGGTTGATGATGTGCAGGGGTGAGGGATGATGTGCATCCTCAGCATGCTAGGAACTATCGATATAAACATTTCTACCCTTACAGACAAACCGTTACTCAAAAGGTTCACTAGCTCTCGTACTATTATGATCATGGATATCGAGTTCCCTCGCACAAAATTCCTTACGAACGCCTTAGTTTGTAAGGAATAAATACTAACTACTTACATCGGAATCATGGGAAAAGTGCTACGAAATCGCAGAATGAGCCTTCAATGTCCCAGTTTGCCTAAAATGGGTTAAGACGTTGGAAAGGTTATTCGGAGATTAACTAAGATTATAATTTTTAAATTATCTTCAGTTCCCCTAACTTCCGCATTGAGAATTGGAACAACGTATTTGTTGTATATGTTCATAGCAATCAGAAGCTTTTGTCTATACTTTCTCACTCTTGCTTCAAAACTTGCGAATACATAACAACAGAAACTTTGGTTACTCTGGTACCGTTCTATGAGAATTATGATCAGTTCCAGTTCCAGTTCTAGAATACAACTGTCCAAGTGGAACCTCATGACCTTGAATAGCATTGCCCCATCAAAAATGAACAAGTGCTGCGTACCAGAAAAGCAAGACAGGCCGTCATCGTTTCAGAATATCCCTGTTTTGAATAGATCCGGTAGTGGAATTCAGGCGACTATGATGTCCGAAGAGAAATATCTGCGAAATGTGGTTACCCGTTATCTACCAAAACTCATGGAGGTGTATTATCATTATGCTACCATCACTTCGCGGAAGAAGGTAAATAAGAATTACTATATAGGGTGAGTCTTTTAGTTGTACGTATCTTTCACTTTTCAAACTTGTATATCCATAGCATGACTGTTTTTTTTTTAATGAAGTTAAGATTGATCATCTTCATTTTTCAGGTATATTTCAAGCATTACATGATCAGAATGTTCTTATGGCAATTATACCTTGATATTGGAATCACAAAATGTGGAATATCCCTGGTCGAAGTCGATCAACTTCTGGATGAGAATCCTGCGAGTTTTGTTGAATCCTGTCATCATCCTTTCGAGCACATCTACTTCTTCCAGTTCATTCAATCGCTTATGGGAACTGCGTTGTTAGTTCATCACAAGAGCAGAGAAGAAGTTCATTCTACTGAAGGACTGACACCGTATATTTTCCAAAAATTTTTATTGGAGCGAGTTTTTAAATATGCAGGATCCCATACAGGTATGAGAGTGTTCTTAATGTACAGTATGTTAGCGAATAATGTTTTTAACGTAGTTGAATATCGTCGTCAAAGAGATAATAAATAATAGACAAAGTGATATACATACTTTTCTATGGCTGATCGTAGAGCGTCGTTTAATGTTCATAATCTGGACGACAGGAGAAATTTAATGAACATATTAGGAATTTTCAAGTCTGAGATTTCTTCATCTTCATCTGGGTGAAAATGGCAGAGGGTAAAACTATGGTTGCGCCTGTCTCCTCACGGACCGTTTACGAGGGAGACGGTAAGCGTGGCTGGGTGTCCCATGAGAAGAAGAAAAAAAATTAAGGAGAATTACCGCTTATTGACGGTTGTTTGGCATGGACTCATCCGGGAGGTCAAGTTTTGGATGCTTGTATCTGACTAATCGGTTTGGATGGTCCAAAGCTCTGCCCAGCACTTTCATTCGAATTTCGTGAAGATGATCCTCACGAATGAGTTGGGCGTTGCGAACGAACCAGGGAGCATTGAAGGCGGTCCTGGGCCCGTATTCTCGACAAGTGAGCTTTCAAACGTATACGTCTCAAAACGAACGGTTCAAGTGCGAGTACTTTTCCGGATCGGTATTCTTAACGACCATTCGTTCCATGAAAGGTATACGTTTGAAAACGTGTGATCGAAACACTGACACATTTCACATCTTAATATATAAAACTCAGTCGGCCATATTGTTGGTTACACCATTTATAACTCAAAATTGGATGAACTGTTTTTTATGAAAGTTTTTTTGTTGGATTCTTCTACGGCGGGGTTAACATAAAATACCATACAACCCTGAATGATTTGATGGAATCACGTTCATCAGACTGAATCAATCTGAACTACATTCAGAGGAATATATTCATTTACGAGACGCAATCGCTACCGAAGGAAATGCAGCCAAAGTAGGTAGATTGACAATTTTACCAGCAACGTATATTGGCAGCCCGCGTCATATGCATGAATATGCACAAGATGCAATGACATACGTTCGAAATTATGGTCGTCCTGATTTATTCATTACATTTACCTGCAATCCAAAATGGTAAGAAATCAGTCAACTGCTTCTTCCCGGACAAACATAAGTTGATCGACATGACATCACTGCACGAGTATTCAATCAAAAAGTGAAGTCACTAATGAATTTTATTACAAAACATCATGTCTTCGGGGATACTCGATACTGGATTTATTCAATTGAATGGCAAAAACGAGGCCTGCCACATGCACACATTCTCATCTGGTTAGTAGAAAGAATTCGACCAGAACAGATAGTTGCACATTGCACAATACTCAAAGGAAAATATGAAGGTGAGGAAGTTCTTATTCCTAGAATTCCGATGATCCAAACAGATATGCCATTTGAATTTAAGAGAATTCAATTTCCAATTCGTCTAGCGTTTGCTATGACAATTAACAAATCCCAAGGCCAGTCCTTGAGTGTGTGTGGCATAAATCTAGAAAATAGTTGTTTTTCTCATGGCCAGTTGTATGTTGCATGTTCACAAGTCGGCAAACCTTCTGCTCTTAATATTCTTGCACCCGGGAAAAGAAGGTACTACAATGAGACATTTTTTAAAAATAATAAGGTTAAATTTTTGTATATTTTGTACTTCAACTTTGCCTAATATACCTCTTTCTTGACAAAATACTAATGTTTTGTTGATACAACTTAATGTATCTCTGAGGCGAAACGAAGTTCGCCGGGCTGCTGGTATGACATAAATTGTTCGTTAAGGATTATGAATTCGAATTGAAAAACTACCACAGATCTTCAATCTGGTAAAGTTTCCAACCAATTCACATAAGAAGATGCCCAAAAGAAATGGTCAGGAATAGGTGACATACCTAATAGCATGCTAGGTGCAATCAGAGATTGAAGGAATTTGAGAAAGGTATGAATATGATGCACAAACCCATTTTGTTAAATCATGATATATATCTGTAGCCTTTGCAAGACCTTATGTCAAGAACGAAAACGAAGGTTTGCAATGCGAAAAGGCCTGCCAGAGGAACAGGCGATGGGCCTCATGAGGAGTTTTGTTTTGTTTACTGAAATTGTGTGATGTACTTATTATTTGTTGGAAAAGATATTATTTTTTAGGAATAAATCCATAATGAGAGTGTGTATTATGTTAATTAAAAGAAATGAAATATCAATAAATTTATGAATCATATATTCATGAAGTGTTTTACATAGGTGAGCGGACCTATCTTGGAGATTGGTTATAATAATTGTTGCTTGTAATTTTCTATATACAATATGATCGGTTTTAATACGTTCTCCGACGTCATTGATACCCAGTCTCTATTGATCTCTATCTTTCTAGAGATTCTCCTCGAATAAAAGTTCTCTCATTTCTTTTTCTATCTCCTCCCTCCAGCTTTTCCGAGCCTCTTCTGCTGCCAATTTTCGATTGATTCTCATTATGTTTTCTTCATTGTCAATGAGAGACCCATATATTCCCAAAACAGCCAGTGCTTATGTCCTCACCATCATTATCTGGCGCAGGAACATTATCTCCGATACAAAGATTATGAAGCCCGACACAAGCATTGATAATTTTACTTGCCGTCTCTTGAGCATAGTGAAGAACTCTGTGTGCAAGCAGACAACGAAATCTCATCTTGAGGTCCCCATTGTATATCCCAATAAAACTTCTGATTGTTTTGGGATTTTTATTGTACAAATAAATTGAAGTACCTTCTTGTCAAACGTCTACACAAACACAGAAAAATCAAACTATATCACGAAAACGAATGGATACAAAGCGCTCGCTGTAAACACTCGCTTTGAGAACGTATGCGACCTTATAGTCACGAGTCAAGAATACCAAAGCGTGTGATATTCTGAAAGTTCACATACGCGTAGAAAGTTCACTTGTCGAGAATACGGACTTGAGATTGCCAGGGAATATCTTTTCCAAACATTTTGACATCACCATGGGGTGGGACTCTTCTCCGTGTTAGGAGAAGTGCGTTACATTTTTCGGGATTGACCTTGATTAGCCACTTGGAGATCTTGGAGATATTTTGTAGCTAGACGTGGACATTTGGATCTGGCTAGGATAGCTGTGTGGTCTGCGTAAACAGCTAATGAAATGTGAATGGATTTTGGAATATCGCCAGTATAGATGGCGTAAAGTAAAGGAGACAATACGCTTCCTTGGGGAACTCCGGTCTCTCGGTTGAAAGATCGAATCAGATCAGTTGACATAATGAGAGTGGTACTCTCGCTCCAAGGAGTTTGAAGACGAGGCCGTCGTGCCATACAGTGGCGAAGGCTTTAGAAATGTTGAGAAACACCGCACCTGTTACTCGTTTCCATTCAAAACCAGTAGATACGTGTTCGACAACTCTGAGAAGTTGGTCCACAGTGAAATTTTGGGGACGAAAATCAAATTGCTCATCTGGAAGTATATTGTGTCTTTCCACGATATATAAAGCGAATGATTTTTTCTTCAATTTTGCCAACAGAGGACAGGAGGCTTATGGGCTTGTGGTTTTGAGGGAATTTTCAACTCCACCTGGTTTTGGTATGAGGATCACGGTAGCTCTTTTCCATCTGGCTGGGAAGTTACGAAGTCGGAGAACTGCGTTCATCGTGCCTGGGTCCGTATTCTCGACAAGTGAACTTTCTATGCATATGCGAACTTTCAGAGTATCACACGCTCTGCTATTCTTGACTCGTGACTATACGATCGCATACGTTCTCAAAGCGGGTGTTTACAGCGAGCCCTTTGTATCATTCGTTTTCGTTATATAGTTTGATTTTTCTGTGTTTGTGTAGACGTTTGACAAGAAGCTACTTCAGAATATTTGTACAAATAAATCGCAAAACAATCAGAAGTTTTATTGGGAGATACAATGGGGTCCTCAAGAGATTTCGTTGTCTGCTTGCACACAGAGTTCTTCACTATGCTCAGGAGTCGGCAAGTAAAATTATCAATGCTTGTGTCAGACTTCATACTCCTTGTATGAGAGATAATGTTCCTGAACCAGATAATGATGGTGACGACATAGCACTGGTTGTTTTAGGAATATATAGGTCTCTCATTGACAATGAAGAAAAACATAATGAGAATTAACCGAAAATTGGCAGCAGGTAAAAATTACGAGCAGAAGATGCTCGGAAAAGTTGGAGGGAGGAGATAGAAAAAGAAATGAGAGAACTTGTACTGGAGGAGAATTTCTAAAGAGATAGAGATCAATGGAGACTGAGTATCAGTGACGTCGGAGAACGTATTAAAACCGATCATATTATATATAGAAAATTAAGAGCAACAATTATCATAAACAATCTCCAAGATACCGCTGATAAGTCCGCTCATCTATGTAAAACATTTCATGAATATATGATCCATAACTCTATTGATATTTCATTTCTTTCAATAAACATATACACACTCTCACTACAGATTCATTCCCAAGAAATCAAATATCTTTTCCAACAAATAATGAGTACATCACACAATTACAAAACTCCTCATGAGGCCCATCGCCTGTTCCTCTGGCATGTCTTTTCGCATTGCTAACCTTCGTTTTCGTTCTTGACTTGAGGTCTTGCAAAGGCTACAGATATATATATTATGATTAAAAAAATAGGTTTGTGGATCATAATCCACCTTACTCAAATTCTGTCAATCTCTGATTGCACCTAGCATGCTATTAGGTATGTTATCTATTCCTGACAATATCAATTGGGCATCTTCTTATGTGAATTGGTTGGAAACTTTACCAGATTTTCGACAAGTGAGCTTTTTACGTATATTATGGCTTTTACCGGAGCCATAACTGTCTCTTCGGGGTTCTGTTGAGTGACTTTTCTAGGACACGCCATTTCGGTTTCTGCTTCTGATGTTCCATTCCGGGCCTCTAGCATTGAAATCTCTCTTTTAGCGTTGGAATCTCCAGCTTCGATGGTCGGGATGTTGTCGTTGAAGATGATACGACGACCTTCTTCTGGAGTTGACTCTGTGGCTCGGGCTGTTGTAACACGAAACGATACGTAACGGACCGTTACTCGTGGACACAATTATTCCGGTGGCTTCTAAATGTTGCAAATTTGGTATGACTGGAGCATAGTGTCTGTTTGCATTACTTACGACGATGGCGGTACCTCCATCATTTCCAATAGAACGGTCAGATCGATGCAGGAGGAATCCTGGTATGGTTCGGGTCACGGTTGGTTGTTCGGAGACAAGTTCGCTCAATAGGATGACATCGATGCATTTGCATTTGATGAATTCTTCGGGCTCGTTTCTACCATGCGATGTGTTCTGACGAGGCTGCTGGTGCGGGTCTGCATGGGGCCGTCAGACCAAGAGCTAGTAACATGCTCCACGTTTTCTTCATCTCGGTATCAGAGGTATCTGACACCGCACTGACTGAAGATAAATCTCTACTCCTCTTCCTTCTTTTACCATCTCTTTTGGCACGGAAGGCTGCGACGTCATCTGTAAGCAAAGTTACCTTTTCGGTCAAAAGTCTGACTATGGCGTAGAGCTCCCCCATTTTACTGGTAAACACTTTTTCGACTATATGTAATGAAAATCACAAATTAAACTTGAACTGAAGGTAAAAAAATTACAATGGAAAGAAAGCTGAGTAAAGCTGTGTGTTCTATCATGCACTGAAAACCACAGATTTATTAAAGTAAAGATTGTAGTCGAAATGATTTCTTAGTTGATGAATTTGTGCAGCAGGCTGTTGTTCACTCTTCAACGTTTGGATCTCTTCTCGATTGAATAATAGTTGCAGCTGTCAAGGATGCTGCAACGCTATACTGTGTCTTCAACAATAATAAAAGTTCAGGTGTACCACATGGTCAGTTCGGGATCACTTAAACTTGCGATCGTAGAACCAGTAATTTGACTACTCGGAAAAGTTTTACAACCAGCCAGCTGTTCGAGGAGATTAAAAGTCGATGTTTAGTTGTTGTTAAAATACCTAGATCACGTTATCACGAGGGTTGAGGAAATTCATCAATGCTAATCTTAACCCCTGATAATAACTAAAAAATGTGCCCTTCAGTCGGAGAGAAGGGGTGGGTCAAACAAAAAAAGAAATTTCTTGAATTTAATGTTTAATCAGGGCGCCACGTAATTTATAATATTAACAATTTTGTTTAATTACATTAAACATCTACGACCCAGTTAAACAGAATTTCCACAGAGCTGGGCCGATGCACGACCTAGTTTCTTCATCACTCATTATTTCGTAATTACCTCGTAGTAGCGAATTGCAGCAATACACTACGAATCATACGAGTATGATGAAAGCCTTAATCGGCAAATATTTTTCCTATATAGACCGACAACTGTAATCTCAACACATGTTCAAGTTCAACTTCACTCTGTACTTCGAAATAAATACCTGAAAACACCACCGTGTGTTTGATTCCCATTGTAGAGGATTTACGACCCTCTACAATTAAACCAACCCTGAATTCAGTAGCCTCACAAACTACTGAATTCTGCACTGCTACTTCATTGGATTTACGACCCAGTGAAGAAAGCAGAAACGTCTTTCGAGATAATCTTATCTCAAAAGATACAAATTTGTTTCCACTTTGCTCGAAATTAAGAAATATGCAAAGGGTATTTAGGATGTTGAAACGTGAAGGAGAAAAAAAAATCTAAAATATGTAATGGAGAGTAGACAAAAATCAAAGTACCTTTGTGTAACGTTACACTCACTTTTCATTCAGATTTTACAAGATAATATTCATGTCAATTTAGAAATAACTGAGGATTTAGGAACTTATACGGTGTTATAGGTACTCCAAATACAATTTTTTCTCTCAGAAAAAAGAAAGAAAAAAAATAAAGAAATGGTTACGATCTGATTGTGGGTTCTATCGTCCACAGTTTCGATTTCCTCGATTCTTCCGAAAATAACAGTGCAGTTTGGCCAAACAACTGGATCTCATAAAAAATTTAAAAATTTTTGATAGGATTTCGATAATCAAATGAAATTTACTTTTCTTATATGACTCACTGGATGTTGTGAGGCTTCTTGTTGTGGTTTGCAACAGAAAAATCGGACAAAGTTGATAACAAATTGTCTTTCAGGTACGAAAAAGGTAACGTTATTCGAAAAACAATCTGATTTCTCTGCTTTAACTCCTTGTAAAAATACGAATATGCTTATCTCACAGCGAAGCTAAACCATGTGATTTCTAATTATTCTCGGTAAATTCGACATATGAAATGGAATTTAAAAAATCGCAAATTATCGGCAAAAGGTGAAAGTCAATAACCGATTCATTTTTAAACAACTTGTGAATTTGAAAGAGAGCGAATTATTGGTCTTGTACGAACAGAAATCCAACTACCGTTATGAGATGTTGTCAAGCGTGATTTGTTAATGCCCAAAATGGAAAAAGGGTAAGCACCGAAAGTCGAAATGGCACAAATAAAGTTCAAGATCGACGTCCAAAACTTATGGCCATTACAGACCGATTTGCGTCAACTCAATTTTTGGCTGATGAGTGGTTAGGAGAACAAGGCCATTCTGTAACTGACCGAAAGGTTTACCGCCGTATGAGGTCTTCTGAACAGCAGTATCGACCCCAGGACGACAGCATTTGAATGTGGAATGTCATCAGATCGTTTTTTCTGATTAATCTCGATTCTCCTTGGATGCATATGATGGCCGAAGATGTCTTGGACGACGTCGGAGAGAAAAACTTGAACCTCATTTTGATGTTGAGCGGATAGTAGTCGTTAGGGTACGGAGTGCTATTGCACATGCAAGTGGGTCATTTTTTTTATTAGGGAGGAGAAAATCCCGTTAAGGTGAACTTTCGAGCCGAGCGACAGTGACGTGGCGTCTGTCAATTACGAAAACACAACAATAGAAGTTCAAGCTCGGTATTGTCGACGTTTGTCACTGTCGCGGCGTCAGTAACGCTTTGCTCGAATGCAACTCTATGCAATTTCATTGTACTTCTACTGTCGCACAGTAGCGGCGTCACTGTCGCGTCGTCACTGTCGCTATAGACGCCCGGCTCGAAAGTCCACCTTTAGTCTTTATTCGAGGTTACATGACAGGGCCTCGTTACCTTCAAGAAATAGTGGAGCCATATGTTCCCTCTTACCTTAACCGGCTCGAAAATCCAATATTTCAGCAAGATAATGCTCGACCTTATATTTCCAGAGTTAGTTAAAAAATTTTGAAGTGTGTGTGTGTGTGTGATTCTTTTTCCATGGCTGTCCAGATCCCCCGATAGAGCATGTTTGGGATATCATGGGTAGAAGGCTTGGGAATTCACCCCGGCCCCCACGGCTTTGGAGGCTGTGAGACATGAAGTACAGGTTGCTTGCATCAATGCCAAGACGTGTTGGGAAGTATACAGGGTGTACCAAGTTCGATGGCCTATTAGGCGTTTCTGGAGAACTGGACCTATTTGAAATCTGAAAATTCGAATTGTGATATTGTTTGACATTATCTACCTAGCTAAAATATTTTTGGACCACTTTCAGTTATACAGGGAGTGAAAAAAAAATTTTCAAATTTTTTTTTGTTTTTTTTTTAATTTGATAGAGTATGCAATTCTGAATACAATCGTACTCAAATCGTTGCATTCGTCAAAATACTTTCCAAAATATCGAGAAAAAACTGAAGAAAAAAGGGAGATAAGAGTATTCGGTATAAACGTAAGTATAAACGGTTTTCACATTTTTGAAGGCGAAGACTGTGGAAATATTGTATATTTTCAGAATTTTGAATAACCCGTCACGGGGTGTTCCAAATATTGGTTCAAAAATTGGGATCAAGATTGGCTCATAACTTTCGTTTTTCAAATTAGAACCCTATTTTTTTATTATTGCGTTGGATTCTGCGAAGAAAAATGATGATAATGTTCTAACATATTGATGCTACTAAAATTAATAATTCTTGAGTTAGCGTCAAATTCATGAAGTATGTTCCATATCATCAATGATAAATGAATTCAGAAAAGAGGTAGTCACTAGTGAGTTATTTGAACAATTTATCTTCTATGACCAAGGTCATTGTTGATATGAAACAGATTTTATGAATTTGACGGTACGTACGACATGAAATTAGGAAATCCTGAATAACTCAAGAATTCGTCGAACTTGGTACAACCTGTATAGATAACCGTGGTGGACAAACACATCATTAACAGATTCTATAAAAAAAATTTAAACCCTTCATTTTATTCTCCAAACTTCAAACATTTACTTCTTGCTATACTATCTATGTCTTACCAAAGAAAGTTGTAAGCTCCTTCTGGCTGTTGTAGTTTCTTTGTCAATTAGCATGGGCGCCCGCAGGGGGGGGCAGGAGGGGTCGTGGCCCCCCTGAGATTTTGATCCCCTATCGAATTGATAACTCCCTGAGGCGTGTTGAGCACTTTCTGGGTGAAAAAAATCATGGAAAGTTTTCGAAGACGATGAATTTCATGTTTTTGTGTACCTAAAACGAAGTAATAAATTCATAAACTACCCCATGCTTATCTCTTCAATCGCTATCAGATGTTCGTTTTATGACCGGTTTTTTCAGGCGGCTTCTTTGATGGGGGATTCTTCATGCGACAAGTGGGACTACTCTCATATTTCAATAATTATTGTCCATTCTCCAATCAGAAAATTTTTTTCCGAGAAGGCGGAAATATAGAATCTTTTCATTAGTATTTTCATTCTAGAGAAAGATGTATTCGAATTCGAAACAATTGAAACCAGGTTGAGAGTGTATTCAGAGAGTATTCTTAGTTTTTTGTGTCTTTGACTCCAAATTGTGTTATCGAGGGTATCTTCTTTTATTATTTACGTAGCTGATTTTTTCGTTCGGCGCCTCTCAATGTGAAGTTTCAACTATTATAATTGTAGATTATTGATAAGAAGTGTGAAAAATCCGAAACGTGGCAGTCTTTGGGGTCTGCGGATAGAAGTGCGTGAATTGTATCGTAGAGCGTCGACCTATTAGATTATTATTTTCGAATAATTTTTTATTTGTAAGGAAGTATTAATGACCAATTTGAACTTCCTTGATCCCTGATCATAAACAGTCCTTTGTAAACCAAAATTAATTCAAAAATGATAACCGAATAATTCGACGATACAGTTTACAAGTTGCTCAGATTTCACTTCTATCGGCAGTCCCGGAAGACTGTTTTTTCTTGTTTGTTGAGAGTCAATTTTACTTATATTTCTATATATATTTCATATATTTTTATAATATGATAAATTTACCTTTGGAAAATATGGATATTCTAAAATTTTTCCAAAGGAGATCATATGCCGATGACTATCGCTATAAGACACCCAAAAAATAAACCTTTATATATCAATGCAGACTCATTCCTCGTGTACTGATAAAGAAACAATTTAAGAAAAATATAGGAATTAACTTCCTATTGAATGTCTTGAGATGCCTACTCGTGGTATTACGATTCCGGTATTTTATTTTCAGAATTATTATTATTATTTTTGTGTTTGTTATGTCTTTTTTATTTATTTTTTTGTAATTTATTAATTTTGATAATATATTTATATTGTGTTATTTCGAATAATCTCTGAGTTTCTAGTTTTAAATTTATGGTTTTTTTCATTTAATCTATATTTCATATTTCATTATTATTCATATATGGTTTTTATGAATATCATTTTATCGAGCGTATATGTATATTTGTTTTTATTTCGTTATTACTGGTTGATGTGTCTTTAGTTATTAGCAATCATAAAATTTATTTCGTTCCTTTCTCCATATTATTTATATTTCATTTTCCTGTTAATATTCTTTCATGGATTGTGATTTGTTTAGAAAACAGTTACGGTATTATCTTATACATATCACCTTATATTGTTGATGTTAGAAAAATGTTGAGGTGGAAAACTTAATCATTTTTAACAAATTCTGCGGGCGCTCATGCATAAATATAAAAAACGAAATAGAAAGAAATGGAATACTGATGTCGCATGCGCCTTATCGTTTTTCGACAAATTTTTTTGTCCCCCCTGAGAAAAAATTCTGCGGGCGCCCATGTCAATTAGTACACCCATGCATCATCATGAAATGATGATTGATTTTATTAATACACGAGCATTAAACGGGATACGAAACGATCCGAAGCCGAATTTTCTACGGTCTATGCAAGTGTTTTATTCTGAACAGGGATCGTTGTGGCTACGTTCAGCCTTCCGGGAACTTAGACCGCAAGGATCTTTTGTCCTTTATGCAAGTGTTTTAAAGTATGAGAGCTACGCTATTTTTCACACCCGATAAATAATCAAGAATTAATTGGAAATGCTGATTTTATTCTGAACGAATAGAACGCGATAACATCGATATCGAACTTTTCGAGGATGAAGTGGATATGGGATCTCCGGAATATTGCAATCGTATATAGTCCGTTTCAAAATGATTGGCATCTCGGGCGGCTGTGGAATCTCGAAAATATGTTGGCAATATCCCATCAGTAACTTTTTAATTCTAGAATTTAGGTTGGTGTTGATTGAAAACACTAAGTTTTGACATTTCAGAGTTTGAATTGACGTCCTGTCCTGAATATATTTCGAATTAATTTCTGTATGCTTATGTTCTTGATTAAATCGACAAATTAGTTTTGGATTTGAATATTTCTCAAGTATTACCGAAATGAAAATGACTGGAATTCATCAAGATACCTGTCGCCTCGCCTAACTACAAGGAAACGTGAAGCAGTTTACGGTCGATATCGATATTGCGAGTTTTTCAACAATTCAGCAGGTATTTCGGCCAGTATTAATCGCGTTTTGCTATTTATTCAGGTAACAATCATTTACTTTTTCGAGGTGTTTTCTGATAAATAAATGAATCTCAAAATTTCAGTTTTCACCTAGAACTGTCAGATGAATTTTGGAGAAAAAAGAAGGAAAGACAAGTCATTACAATCAGAAGCGAGCAGTGGATGGAAACCTATTCCACATGATTATACCTTCAGAGAAACATTATACGACGTTATTTTCTTCAAATAAAAAACAATGAATAAATCAGTTTGTACATCTTTTTTGAACTGCCTGAAAAGTAACTGAATTTTAATCAAAATCAACAGTTGGTATATTATTTAATCAATCATGAAATGGACAGTAGTTATAAATACAAATAATAAGTGATCTCTATTTTATAGCATTTTACACTTCAAATGATTCACAAATTGTCAACAAATATTTTCTATTTGTTTCAACAACTTGGCTATGAAATTGTAAAGTTATGTCAGCTTCATACTTTTTGTTCCTCAATACTCAGAAAAAATAACACATGGTGAGAACTTGGCTGATGAATTTTCGATAGTCATCAAGATTGCTGAAGGGTTTCATTGAGAACGAACTTTTAGTTATTTTTGATGAAGTCTTAATTATTGAATGAATGATAGCCCTACATTGGAGTTCCTCGAAAGACTGCAAGATTTCATGTTGAAGCATTCCACGCTATTTTTATTATCAATCCTGAATTTCCAATTCCCATGCTTGATCCATAGCAGAATAGTGTGGGTGTGTAAATTTCAGTCATCATCTCAGCTCGTTTCTCTTTTGCAATTGAGGCTTAGTTTGAAAATTTGTCATTACACCAATGATTAAAATAATGTAATTTCACAAAAAATTCTTCAAATTTATTTGCCTTGAAAAATATATTCAATCATTTTATAGGTTATATTGATATATTTCAATCTATGATGAACACACAGAAATTTTTAGTAACTTTTTGTAACTAGAAATAAAGCCCCGGCTGGAATTCCATGGCTTGCTCTGATGACAATCATTTTGAAACGGACTATATAAAAAAAAGTTTGGAAATTGAAGGTAAATTTTCTGGAGGGGGTGATTCGGAGGGAGCAACTTGTTGAATGTAAACTTTCTTATACAGAAATTCTTATAAAATTAAGCATCTTCAGGTTTTAATTTTTTAAGCTATTGCATAGCTTTTATCTCAGGCTTTCAGCGCGGCGACCGAATGTAGAAATTCCGTAACGAAAAAACCTTACGCGGTCGGTTCAGTTCGGCAGACTCCGGCACAGTGTACGAAGCTCGCCTGGATCGAGACGAGCTGCTCCGAAATTGGACAAATACGTAAACAGCTGATTGGTATCCATGTACAACAAATTATGGAAATTTACAACAGGTTCACTGATACTGATGATTACTGCAATGCCTATATTACATGTGCTTCAACTGGCAAAGCTGCCGTGGCTATTGATGGTACAACTCTTCATACAGCTCTCAAAATTTCTCTTTCAAAACTTTTGCCTCTGTCATCAGAAACGTTGCAATTATATAGATCTCTCGTCAGATATGTCAGAGTACTGATCATTGATGAAATTAGCATGATTAGTGCAGAAATTCTACATAAAATTGATTATCGTCTAAAACAAATAACAGGAAAAAACACAGATTTCGGAAGTATAGATGTTTTTTGATCGGAGATTCACGGCAATTGCCACCAGTAAGATCGACACCAATTTACAAGACAATCACAACGAGCATGATTGGACCGCATTTATGGAGAAAATTAAAATTTTATCACAGTAATGAGACAAGCTAATGTTGCATTTTCACAAGTTTTAACAAAAATAGGTAATAGAGATGTACTAGATGAGCATTAGTTTCAACTAATTGAATCGAGATTTTTCAAAAAGGAGGATATTGCTACAATATGTCCTGATGGAGTTCGTTTATTTTTCAATAATGAAGATGTTGCCAATTATAACAATTTGATTTTGAGCCAATGTGAAAACAGAGTTCTTTCAACGTCCGTAGACGTCATTATTGGCGCTAAAAGTATTGAGCATGAAGCTAATTTTAGACTTAAATTACATAAAAAATCAGTTATTGACACTGAAGGACTGCCTTATCACATTACTTTTGTTGTTGGAAAGCATTTTGTTATTACAACCAACATCGACGTTACTGATGGTTTATGCAATGGTGCTGTTGGGAAAACTGGTACACCTAGAATTTGATGGAAGTAACACATTTATTAGAGTTTGGCTAGAATTTTCTGATTCCGATGAAGTGGGTAGAAAAAAAGGCAAAAGCAGCCATTCTAGCAGTGCAAAATGGAGTCGGCAATCTCGCTGTTCCCATTGAATTACGAACGGCAAATATTTCATTAACATCGGATAGAAAATGTATAGCCAAACGCAAACATTTTCCATTAACTTCAGCTCTTGCTCTAACTATACATAAGTCGCAAGGTGAAACTTTTGGCGGAATAGTATATGAGTATAGTAAATCACATTCTCAGGATCTCGCTTATGTTGCACTCTCTCGGGTGACTTATATTGAAAAATTGTACATTACGACAAAAAATGATAATTCTGCATTTAAGTTTTATCATAATCGAAGGCAAGCTGCATCGACTGCATTTTTGTTGCAAGAATTCAAAAGACTGTCTTTAAATAGTGTTCAGACGATAGCTCAAAGTCTCTTAGATTTCATTGGTAATAGAAATGGCATTTCAATAATGACTTTCAATTGCCAAAGTTTACATAGTCACAAACACGATTTACTAGATTCAGTTACGAGACAAACTAATGTGTTACTTCTTAACATGCATGACGCGTGATAATCCGATTGAAATACCTAATTTCAATTGTATTGTTCAATTCAAACGAGATACTGTTCCAAAAGGTGGGGTACAATTTACCAAAATAGTAATAATGTTACTAATATTATGACTCCGAATATTGAAATAAATATTGAAGACGTTAGCGATGTTAATGTCAGACGCTCATTTGTTGAAGATATTTGGGCATGCTTATGCAAATTTAGAAATGGCCTACACATAGTCATGGTAGCAATTTACATTTCTCCGAATCCAAAATTGGACGAGGTAGAGCATTTTATTCATCGCACTTTACTGGAGTACACTGAAGAAGGGTCGAAAATACTTGGTACCAATGGTAACAAATTTCCACTTATCTTGGCTGGCAATTTCAACATTAACTTCGCTGATAAAAAATCAGAGCGGTTGACAACTTTTCTCTCGGAAAAATTGAATTTAAAAATGAATAATGATCCACAACAAAATATGGAACCACTATTGACGCGGTATTTTCCAGATATTTAGACATTAAATCACAAACTTATGTTTCTTATTTCAGTTACCATAAACCTATAGTTTCAATGATGAACATCCCTAAATAACCTACATGTATTGTAAGATAAATAAATATTTCAAATCAACAATATTATCTTTTTATTTTTGAATAGATGCTATGCAATATCTTCACCGCGGCAGTCCTCGAGTGCCACACGTGTTTTTTTTTCCGAATAAACTATTCAAATGCACTCCGATGTGACTAGAAATCAGAACTTTTGATATGTTGAAGAAAACAAAGAATATAGAATTGAAAATGGCTCAAATGCTCGTGTTTCAAATGGGGGGTATATGTGATAACATAAGCTGCTTACAACCTTACAATATTGTATGGGACAATTGAAATTTGATAAGATAATATTTTTGAAATTTGTGCCAATGTAAGATACCTATTTTTTCTGAAAATCTATTATCTATTCCAGGGAGATGTCTCTTCGAGTTCAAAGATATTTTATCAATCAGAAACGTTTATGCGCTATATTTGAAATTGGGACAACCGCATACAGCCAGAACCTTCCTGAATGCAACTTGCACGAAAAAGAGGGAAGACCCTCCTTGCTATAAGGCGTGGTCTGAAAATAAATGCACTGCTGTATCGAACTCTCTCGGACAAAATGTGAATATACTAGGACACAATTTTCTATATATACCAGGTACCGCTTTATTCATATTTTTTATCCTCAACAACAACTATATAAAGATTCATTTCATGACAAAAGCGAAGGAAATAAATGCTTTATTTTGGCAAAATGACATTTTTGTGCACGTTTTCTACGTTTATGTGACAGGTGAAAAAAAATTATTTTTAATTGAACAAAACAGACTTTTGTAGAAAATTTCCTGTAGAAAAAAAATCGCCTTTCGGCTCACTAGGCGACCAGTATTTCCGGGGATACCGGCAGTTGGGTGAAAAAGGATCCTTTTGCATTCAAAACTGAATATCTCGAAAGTCGTAAATAGCAAATTAGAGCTGAATGAACAGGTTATGAGACATTTTCATCGGTCTAGCTAGAAAATATTCTCCGTGAGCGTATAGAGCAAAAAAATAGAAATTCGAAAAATTTTCAAAATTTTTTCTTCGTGCTTTATCCGATGATTGCATGGCCACCGGTACTCCGAAAAATTGTGAACCAATAAATTCAGAAACAAAAGTCTTCAAGCTTCAACAGTTAGTTTTTTATTTTATATACTACCATTTTCCACTGAGATACAGCCTGTTGAAAAAAAAAATTTGAAAATTTTTTCGGTTCCTTTAATTGTTTCGCAGAGTGTATTAGCAATGAAAACCTAAATATGTGGTAAGCAAATACCTTTCAAGCTCAAAACTGGAAGTCTCTAGTTCGTTCTCAATGGTTATTATTCCCCCCCCTCACGAAAAAAAGCTATATCCGCCCTTGGGTCAGATGCCGTAAGATGACAAATTTTTCGTAGCAAAGACAATGAAGACACCTCAACCTGCTATGCAAGATTTAATTCTTAATGTCAGGCATAATCGTTCCTTCAGCATTCAATGGTACAATAAATGGGAGTGGCTGACAGGAAGTACCGTTCAAAATAACCTATTTTGTTGGTTTTGCTCACTTTTATCCGAAGATTCAGAAAACAATATGTCTCTGGTATGCATCTTGCTGGCTACTTAGATACACTAGTGGTATATGTACCTTTATCTTTGTCTCAGCCTCTGATGGTCTCCTCTGATTGAAAACTCACGAGCCGCCACTGTCAGTATCAGCTTCCAAAACATATTCATATAATATATCATTACAATGTTGCCAGTAGTTTCAGCAAAATCGTGAAAAATGTGTATAATTTATCTTGACTAGCCTTATTTAATATTTTTCACTGAAAAAACCCCAATCATTTTTTAGTTCTCTATCTATCCTAGAGGCGGGATCGCCTTTTTTTGAAACCCCGTGTATAGTCTTATTTTACTAATTGATATTTTCTTCAGAAAGGGGAGACATTGGCGAATCTGTCCAACAATCAATGAAAATAACGGAGAAATCTGATCCGTTTTATCAAGACCTTAGTACATTTCGAGAACTCGGGGCTAAAGTGATAACGAAATGTCTCTCCACCATATGCCCGCCAATTTTGAAAAATGGCATACTGTGTAATATGGATTATTATATGACCTTTCTGGAATTTTATGAAGTTTTGATATGTTGCACACTCTTGCTGGTTGCTAGGACGAAGAAGAAACAAGAACTTTTCCGACATCTTTCATCTATAGAGAAGAAGAAAGCCGAGGAAATGGATGATACACAAGACGTCGAGTTGAGGAAATCATCTGGAAAACTGAAAAAGAAGAAGTGATTTTATATGTATATATAATATTTAATTTTTATCATCTGTAGAATAAATATTTCGATTCTAGAATTGTCCGTTATTTCGGAATGTGAATCAGAAGAATACTTTAATCAACGATATAACTCAGTGTTGTTGAATGAACAAGAAGATAGAATATTGTCGATTGTTTTTCCCAGCAATTCGGGCTTCGTCATAGATTCATTCTCAAAGTTTTTGCCAGTTCGAATGTCTGGATCTTCAGGAATTATACTTACAGGAGATGTTTCGGCTGAATTGAGCTGAGTGGTAAATGGAGAAATTAGTAATTTCTTCATCTACATATTTCAAGACGGAAAATGAAGGTACAATGTTGGAGCTGGAATTCTCATAGAAACTTATATCTGGATCTCAAAGAGTTAATCCTATTTTCTGCTTATTTCGTCGATCACGCGTAAAGAAACCTGCCAAGTCCCAATTGGTTTGTTCTTGAAGATGATGAAAATATTAGAATGCCAGATACGGTGTTTTTAGAACGTTTAAAAAAGCCGGCCACGGCCCAATTTGCCTGAAGATGAGAGAGATATTACAGTAAGACGCGGTAATGTTTAAGCACATAAAACTCAACACTTCCAAATAAATAATAAAACGATATTAATTATTATTTGGGTCATGGTGTGATATCGGAACAGTGGGACTCAAAACGACACGTTGCATATTTTTCGAATACGCCTACAAGGGAAGGAGAAAAACGAATGAAGAAAAAATCTTATTGCCAAAATTTGAAGAGGGAGAGAAACACCCACAAGAAGGTGACAAGTTAATTCCATCGTTAAGAAGTAGTCAGTAGATCTAGTGAAGATGAAACGGGAATGGTCTCAGAGTATATCTTGGGATACGGTACGGAAAAGCCCTGATGATTGCTCGAAAAAGTTAAAGAAGACGAAGTACTTCAAGTTAGGTCGTGAAGGTTTAAGTCAGTTGAGGAAAATGATAGAGTTTTATTTTGTTAGTTTGGGACTTATAAGCGGGTTTCGAGGAGTGAAACCAGAAATGAAGTTGTAGTTTTTTTTTTCGAAAAAGGGGAATTTTTTATTATCATTTAGCATTTTCGAGTCGGGAAGCGCGATCGGAAATTACGGTATTTTGTGGCGAAAGTTGAGTGAAACGGGAGTGATATTTCAGAGATCTTGGATTATTTCTACGAGGGAAATCAGAAGGTCTGAACTTTTCAATTTTCAATGTTTCAGAGAGTTTTCGCCCAAAAGTCTTGAAATCTCTAATCTCATCCCATCTTAATTTTCATTTTCATTCTATTTTGGATTTTGGGTAATATAATCAAATTTGTAAGTTGTATTTTTCTCTGTGTATGAACTTAGTGTATTGTTAGTCAGTCTGATATACAGACGTCTGAACCATTGGTTATATTTTCAATTCTTGTTTTTTTTATTTTTCTAAATAGAGGATGATTCCCCCCCCTCCCAATGTTGAACGAAGTTGGCAAATTTTCAAAGCAGTCGGAAGATTTCCAAAGGAGTTGGAAAAATTTCAGGGAAGATCGAAAAATTTCAAAGCGGTTGGAAAAATTTCGAAGAAGTTGAAAAAAATTTCAAAGCAGTTGGCAAAATTTCAAAGCAGTTGGAAAAAATTCCAAAGCAGTTGTAAAAAGTTCAAAGCAGTTGGTAAAATTTCAAAGCAGTTGAAATACATAATTCCGAGAGAGTTATGAAATACGAAGAAATCTGAATTAGAAAAAACAAGTTTGCAATCAGTACTTGACAATATATGTATAGCCGGCAATAAATGGTATTCCCAATATTTTTACCATCAAGTGTTGTATTGGCAGAGATGAGGCCTCAAGAAGTAGGTACCTAGTTGTAAATTTTTCAGTTACGTCGCATGGACTGTGTCATAAAAAACCATCTGGTATCATAAATTTAATCTGTTATTTTCAGATAAGCAGAATCATCTTTATGTACGCTCTTCGTACATTATGTTATAGTTTTGCGAATAAACAATATATATGAATAAATTTGAATAATGAACCAAAAAAAAATTCAAAGCGAAGTTTGAGTTATGTGGTGCCTTATAAAAAATTACAAAATAAAATTTTATGAACAGAAAATGCACGAAGGACAACAAGTGTGAGAGAAAATTATGGGTAGCGACCAGTGACCACAGAATATCAGAAGTCACGACAAAAATCGTTCAAAACACTAAATACATCCTCAATTCCAAACACTAATTGACACAATAAACGCTGCAAAGAGATCGAAATCGCCAACTCAAATTAGGAACTTTTGTTCAAAATTGTTTCTTCAATATGACTGATTTAGGTCAAAACCGTTTCCCTACGAAATAGGGAATCTGTTTTTTTTTAGAAGTATCTTGATCTATGACTCACATTTTGACATACATTTTCTGTTTTATTGCCTAGTTATGTTGCTTTTCTTTATTTCCTGGAATATGTAAGCAAAAGTAAGGCTCATTTTTCATCAAACGAAATATATTTTCTGAAAATTTTGTCCCTATTATTCTGTGAAATGGACCCATGTTAGGGATGAGCAGTTTCAATATTTTGAATCTCATCAAAGTGGACAGTAATTAACTTTGATTTTTCATCTACCCAACATTCAAACATGTTTATTCCTTTATTTTATGGAATCTGCTTTTTTCGTGAAACATATCTTGTTTTATGATGCTTGAAATTTTGTGATACACCAAAAAATGAAACTGAACTAAATTGAAGAATGAAACAAAAAGTGTGTCTCAAAGTTTCAAACATACTTCAAGGTATTCCTCACAAAAAAAATCGATTCCATAAAATAAAAAAACTCACATTATTGAATATTGCGTAATTGGAAAATTAACGTTTATTTCTCATAACTTTGATTCCCAATTTTTACTCCTTTCACGGAATAAAAAGAATAGATTTTTCAGAAAAAATATTTTCTCTGATGAAAATGAGCCATGCCTTCGCTTCCAGATTCCATGAAATGAAGAAAAGCTACGAAACTGAAGAAACAAACAAGTAGTGTTTCTCAAAGTTTCAAGCAACATCAAGATACTCTTCATGAAAACTACATAAAATCTACTTAATTGAATGTTCGGTAGATGGAAAAAAAGTTAATTACTTCTCACTCTATTGAAATTCAGTTTGAATTTTTTTACCGAAACAAATATTATACCATAATATGTACAACAATTTCCTGTTAATTCAATGTCCAGTTGGAAAATTTTCGATGGATTCACCCCCCCCAAAAAAATTTGGCTTCGGCCCGTCCCTGTGATCTCCAACTGGAAACCATACTTTCGAGTTGAGAAGTGTGGGATTCAGTGCTTTCTCTTCAAATTTTTCGATGAAGTAGTTCGCTACTACTGGCCCCAGTAGCATAATAGTCCAGTCATTTTAGGGAATTCGAGATAATTGGCTGTCAACTTGTGAAAGCCTTTATTTTGAGATCTCAAAACCCTATCGACCAAAGATTATAGAGTATAAGATGGGAAACGAAGCGACTACAGTGATGTCAGCGACATCTGTTTTTCAAAAGTACTCGAGTTATGGTTAAAATATTTAATTAGGGTCCATTTGGCATAGATGAAATAGAGATTATTAATAGGCTGTTGTCAATTTTGAAAGGAATACTAAAATAAATATTTTTGCTGAATGATGATTGTATTTTCTCGCGTATTTTCCACTGAAATAACTCGAAATTTACAAGAGCAGCACCTAGCTCACTCCATAATCTTGGTTTGTGTGTTTTTCTGTTATAAATTTTGTGTTAGAAACTGGCCGACATTCGAAATGCATTGTGATTAATTGCAGAAATAATAGAAAGAATAATCTTGAATGTGCATTCTTTTTATTACCAAAGAGAATGGAAATGTAAGTTTTGAAACTCGTATTATGTAACTGTCTTGTTCATTGTTTTTTATTTTCAGTGTTGTCAAATGGATAGAGGTTTCGGAGCAAAAATATATTGTTCTGGATAATTTGTTTGCGAACCGAATTTTCTTCGGTCTCATTCATTAGATCAAGAAGTTCCACTCATAGAGGCAATGGTGGTCAGAAGAACGACTTATAGAGGTGGTGGTTCTCTTGACGACCCTTCCAGCAGTTCGACTCATCTACTAGACCCTCTGGACTCATTGAGGTTAAAATACACTGGATAAGATATGTATGAATCGGGTCCAGAACAACTGTTTGATTTATCGATGTTCGATTTATCGAAAGTTCCTTGTATGAATAAGTTCATGAAATTGTTTTAATAATTCTCTAATATGTGAACAAATTTTTGAAATGTTCTCAATTTCATAATTATTGTATTTTGTATTGTAGTTGATTTTACACAATCATTTCAAATAAAAATATAAAGGATCCAAAACGTATTTCATTTGATTCAAAACAATGTGTAGATGGAAAATATAATCCTGATCAAAAAACGGAGCTCTGCTTTTGTTTTTTCGATCAGGATGTTTCTCTAAAAGCTCGACAAAGTATACTCATTTTGAAGGAAATTTATGAAAAGTATAATTCGAATTTCGCGCCTATTAAAATAGTTTTCTGTACTGAATTATGTTTTCAGTGCCATCTAGGTGTCAAAAGTAAGAAACTAGCCAAAAATCGTAGTCGGATTTTAGTACCACAGATGTAAGGGCGTTTCCTATCTTTCTAACTCTATAATCTTTGCTATCGACAATAGGGTGTTCGCGTCCATAAAATTGTAAGAGTCAAAGGTCTAAAAAACGACTTTCTGCATGTTTTTCTCAAATATCTCGATTTCCTATCGTATTTTCGCTATTTTTATGTGATATAAATTGTTGATTTACTTTTAATTATGTTCTGAATTATCAGATCCATTCCGATATCTGGATAAAATCAATTCATTCCGCATAGTTCACAGAAAACATCTTTTATTCTGAATGCGGTCTTTCGAAATTTATGAGATATTCAAACAATAGATAGATAGCTACCTGAACTCTCAGTAGATGTTATCAATGTAGTGCATTAGACTAAAATTCTGATAATTGGAAATAATAAATAAGGAAGATTTCATTCAAAACATCAGTTTAAAAAATATATCATTGGAATTTGTTGTATATTGAAAGAGAATCATGAAATTTCTTCTGCTTTTCGTTCTGATTCTTGGTGTTTCGGCTAGCCAATCGCCTGGACGTGATGAGGCAAGATTGCAAGGTATGTACGAGAAATCTGCCTTCGTTTAACAAAAATTTATAAATAGACGTCATCTGTATTTTAAATACATCAGGCCCGGATCTAGGGGGCAAGTGGGGCGCTTGCCATGAGCGCCAGCTTAAGGGGGCGCCAAATTCAACCAGAGGTTAAATTTTTTTATTTTTGATTTTCTCGGAAAAAATTAATTTTCTAGTGCTGAAAATGAAACAGTAGAATGAAAACATGAAAAACAATCACTCACCAAAAATCCTTAAAATCAATGAGGGATCAATTAACTGCATATTATTCAGTTAATTCAGTCATCTACGAATAACCGCCACACTTGTGTGAAATACACTCCCCCAATAAATTCCGGACAGGCAATTTTTGTCAAATTCAACACCCTGTACCTTTTTTCGTGGTTCTCCGATTTTGTTGAAATTTTCACCAGGTATAGTATTGTGTCTTGTAATATTAACCTGAAATTTACTTTGCAAAAATACCTGTAGCTCATCCGTTATACAGGGAGAAACAAAACCTTGTTTTATACCCTCCATTTCTAAACATCCTGTGGTGAATTTGAGGCGGAAAATTTGATATCATTTTGCTTTAATTTGAATTGTGACCCTTCCTTAAGAAAATGTTTTTTGATTTACGTCAGTATCTGCTTAAAAAAAAGATACACATTTTCAAAGAAAGTGTTGCATTTTTTCAATTTTTATAACAATTTACCTTATCGACCAGCAAACATAAACCAACATCTGAAATTAATAGCGTGTATTTCCACCTTGCTTCCCCATCACTTCTACCATACGAAGTGGTATTCTTTCAATGCAGTTCCGAATTGCTTCTGGGGGAATATTTCCCCAACAATTTCTGTTAATGCAGGACAATGCTAGGCCTCACGTTGCACGAGTTGTAACAAAATACTTAGAAGAGGCGAAAATTTAACGATTGGTGCGGCCAGCCAGAAGCCCAGATTTAAATCCTATTGAACATGTTTGGGATATGCTATGTAGACGTGTTCGAAATCGGCAGTCCAACACCTTACGAACAGCCCTTCTTGAAGAACGGGAAAATATTCCCCAAGAAGCAATCCGGAAATGCATTGAAAGTATGCCACGTTGTATGGTAGAAGTGATGAGAAAGCGAGGTGGAAATACACGCTATTAATTTTCAGATGTTTGTTCATGTTTGCTAGTCGATAAGGTATTAAAATGTTTTAAATTGTTATTTAAAATGAAAAAAATAAACACTTTTTTGAAAATGTGTTCCTTTTTTTTTAAAAGCAGATACTGACGGAAATCGAAAAACATTTTGTTAAGAAAGGATCACACTTCAAATTAAAACTCAATGATATCAAATTTTCCGCCTCACATTCAGCACAGGGTGTTCAGAAATGGAGGGTATAAAACAAGGTTTTTTTTCTCCCTGTATAACGGATAAACTAAAGATACAGGGTGTTGAATTTGACAAAAATTTTGCCTGTCCGGAATTTATTGACGGGGAGTGTAGGTTAAAAATCGGATATGTCGCAAATGCAAGCATAGAGCCAGTACTCTCTTTGCCTGGAGAATCACCGACTCATCCAAATCACATCTGGATCTGAGGGTGTTAGCAATAATTGCGATTTCATTCGAATGACAAGTGGAAAGTGACGATAGCTCTTTGTATGTTTTTCTGGTTATTTGTGCGAACGTGTAATTAGTTTTTCCGAACTTTTTCCAGAATTTTTTTGCCGATAGAGCTTTCATTTTCAAAAAAAGAACCATTTTAAAAGTTTGGAAAATAAATACCGCCGGCCTCAGCGTTATCCAAAGCGAACCAACCACGTGGAGGATGGGCGGTCTGATTTTCGCTTCTTTGTTCGTGTTAGTGTGTTTTTGTTCAAATCATTAAGGTTTTGAAAAAAATATTTAATTAAGCGATTTCCTATGTATCAACGAAAAGTATACAAAATCAATCTCCGAAAAGCGACAATGGACGAAATACAGTTAGGGCGGGTATTAACTTTTGTTTATAATTTAATTGACGAAATATCAGTATAAAAAATTTATGCAACAGCGAAAATAGTTTAAACATCATGAGGCGTTGGTGTTTTGAATTTTCTGAAGTTTTTCGGAAAAAAAATGGAAAAAAAAATTGTGAATTTTTTTCAATTATTTCTTTTTTGAATGAGCAACATCTGCAATGAAATTGTGGAAAAGCTCGTAAAAACTTTTTCATCATGTTTTAAATGTATTATTGAGAGGAACAAATGTGATCCTTAAGTTATTTCAGAAGTTCGATCGAGGCAGGATTGATATGGCTTTTAGTAGGGCATATGTGAACATATTGAACTGTAAAAGGCACACATAACATTATTGGTTTTCTCAATATGTTTGATCCAGCGCTTGATTTTCCAAAAGAACACCAGAAGCCCCCTTTTCGTTGCATCTTCAAATTCATGTGACAACGGGAAAAAAATTTTTTTCGACAAAGCAATGAATAACTGTTGAAAGAAAAATTATGCAGGTTCTCGAAACCCTCCGTTAACTTTTTGTGTGATTATTGGTTGCTGAGATATCGATAGTCAAAGACAATCGGATCCTTTTCCATTTGAGGGTCGATATCTCTATGATAAGTGGGCGTATCAAAATCTAAAACGCAGAAATTAAAGCTTAATGAACGAAATATCCGAACATTGTAGCGGTAAGCAAAAACAAATTTTCTCATGACCGTGGAATGAAAAATAAAACTTCAAAAATTTTTAAAATTTTGTTGTTATTTGTTTTTCTGATATTACTCAAAAACTACCGACGCCACAAAATTTTGAAGTAATAATCCAAAAACAAGAAACCCGGGGCTATAATTTCCTTTATTGTTCTTTCTTGTACGCTTACCTCTAGAAGTTATGGCCTGTTGGAAATTGGTCAAAAAATTTAGACCTTATTTTGATTCTTTAGTTTATTCCAGTATTGTAGATACACATTTTTAAAGCTTTCAATTCTTATAGGAGGGGGTGGGTCGCCATAATAAATTTTTGCCCCGATCAGAAAAAGTCGCAGATCCGGGCCTGAAATACATACAGCCGATTTCTTTCATTCAATTAATGTTTTTTTAGGTTTTCCACAGCTTGGAGGTAGCATTTCCGACATGATAATTGGTATAATTAAGAAACTCATCGACACAGTAAAAGGAGTCATTCCAGATCCAATAAGTTTGCCAAAAATTAATATAACACTACCATATGAAAATATGGCGAAGTAAGAATCTTAATTTAACTCAACGGTAGATATTATGTTTTCTCATTTCTTAAATTGATACATTTCGCCTTTTCCCTTCAACTTTCTTTTTTAATTATTATCAATGTTCTCCATCATGGGGAAAATCGTGATTTATTTCATGGGAAAGTTTGTCAAATTATGAAATAAAGAGTATGGTATAAGTAAACGTGGAGGCCCTAATGTTTTACATTCCTTCCAACGCTTGGGTTTTCCCGAACTTTTGTTGCATTACTTACCTAACTGCAGAAACATGTATTCGAGAAATTGTTGTGAAAATTCACAAGGTGTCAATAGGTGTTCTTCTTTCTATGTCACCAAAGAGAAAATGATGCAGTTAAACCCATACAACAATATGCGCATGCGCAAACTCAGAATTTGACAAATAGAGAAAAAGTGAGGTTACGTTTTTTACATCTGTAAAATATATTTGACAAGTGAATATAACTATTTGGAAATATTTGAGGTTTTCGCGCATGCGCAGTGCATAGCTGGGGACAATTGTACCACATAATCGCTGCTTCAAATGAATGCAGATAAACGCAGTGGCTTAGCGAGGGGGGGGGGGGCAAGAGGGGGCATCATGCCCCGGGAGCTACTCATACAGGGGCGCCAAATGGTTAGCAAAACAAAAAAATTGCTGGATTGAGTGGGATTTGCTGCAGCTAAACAAGACTCAATCGTTTGGAATAATTGAAAACATATGTTTGTTTTCGTCACGATGGAAAAATAAAAAATTGCCGTGAAAAGATAAGAGAACTATTAGAAAAACTGGCACACCAATACAAGTGACAACAGAAGTGAAGCTACAATTCCATCATAAAATAGACTTACTTTCAATTTCATAATTTTAGTTCATTTCTGATTTGAAATCTTGAGGAGAATTGATCGTGTACAGCTCAGATTACAAGGTCCTGGGGTCCAGGATCTGGATTGAATTTTAGATAAGCGTTTCATGATCTTGAATCATTAGCGACTAAACTAGCCGAAATTCGGGACAAGCTCTGTAAAAAGGTCAATCTGCGAAAAATGGGACATTGATACAACGCAGAAAATATCCAGTAAATTAGTTAGAGATGTTGGTTTTTCCCCCGAAAGTGAAATTTCTCGCGTTATGAGGGGCATTCTTGATCATCTCCACTAAGAAATATGTTCACGATTAAGTGACCCTGATATCAAATTTTGATTTTCACTAGATATTTAAAATTTATAATAAGGATAATGTTGACAACAACCTTGAAGAAAATTGTAAAAATTTGGGTGAATTTTATATAATACTGTTTCAACGGAATAGAATTCTTCAACGAATTAGGTGATGCCAAAATGTAACTCCGCACTTGAAAAAAAATTAAATCTTGATCTCCTTTGAAATTTCTGAATTTTATAAGCTCGCATGGAGAAGATATTTTTCTAAACCTCTCAGCTTCAATTGCTAGCAGCAACGATCATTTAAAATTACTTCTGACATATCTACGATCAACGATGGGACGAGATAGCCTGAGAACTTGGCATTTTTAAGTGTGGAAAGAGAAAATTTCGAAAAGATGAACTTTAATGACATTATTGATAAATTTTATTCATCAAAAATAAGGAAAATTCATACATAGTAATAAGTTATATTAATAAGTACTACTCGTATATTCTTATTATTATTAAATTTTTATCTCCTTGAAGATAATGAATATTAACTTTTTTAAAGTTTTAAAACTGCGTTTCTATCAATATTTCTTCATAAGTATATAAAACGAATAAATGAAAGACGTATATCTTGAAGTAATTCTAGATGATCGTATATACATTTCAAAATCTATTCTTGTTTTCTTTTTTTTTTGACAAAACTTAAGGCCTTGCTTGAGACTATGACTTCATTTATCTTACTTCATTCATTCTGTAATTTGCGAGTGTATTTCACATATAATATTATATGCCATTATGAATTTAGAAGGAGGGCGCTAAAAAGGTTTTGTGCCCGGGCGCGAATTCAGCTCGCTACGCCACTGGATAAACGGGCTTATGCTAGCGGTATAGGAGTTTATACGTATATGAATTAAACAAGATATTTCCTTTATGGTTTGCTCAATAGGACATGAATTGATTACAGATTGTTCTTTTTCAGTGGCAGCTTCATATTAACAGATTTAATTGAAATTGGTGCCAGAAATTTCAACACTTCATCAGTTAACGTGTATATGAACAATTTAACTTTGAATGTTGTTTTGGACGTTCCAAGTATAAACATCAACACCAATTATTTCTCTGATCTGTTATTCGGCTCTATTGTCCCAATGTATGGAGAGGGACCTGTAAAGTGAGTAAAAGTTAATATTAATAATAATAATAAAAATCGACTTTATTGAACTAGTTTAACAATTAATACAATAATCATACAACTTCTACAGATCGAGAAGAATCGTTGGAGAGAAGTTTAGTCTCAAAGACTACTCTTACACTTAACTCCGCCGACTCTCCTATGATATTATATACAAATGAACCCCAGATGAAACAGACAATTAACAGCCCCAAGGTAATGAAGTACTGAAGTACATAATCAGACCAAAAAAAACAGTCTGCATTCATCTAACGTTATCAATAATCATCGATACATACTGAAAAAAAAAAAAAAAAAAATATTATATATATATATAAATATATATATATATATATATTGAGTGAATTATCTGGGTTACGACTGTTAGAATCCATCTGCACGAACGATCAACCTCTGATTTTGAAACTTATTTGTCGATTTTTTGGACAGGGACTCCATTAGGTATATCTATCATGAAGAAATACGAAAAAACAGGGTGACAAATACTGACATTTAGTTGGTTAAACTCATTACATGTTAGTGAAAGAATCAACATCAATACGACACGATCAGAAATATTAACAGAAATACAAAATAAAGAACACACCCATTCTTCTTAAATCGCATAAGATTCTAGTAGCTTCTGAGATGTTTCACAAACAGCCAGAAATCCAGAAAGCATGGCAAGAATCCAAGGATTGATGACTTACTTATCCTTATTTCGGATATCTATTGAAATATTGTCTGGAGGTTTTTGCATATCCCTGAAAACTTAATTTGGGTTTTCTCTCCCAGCCTCTGAAACAAGAAACTATTAGAAAAAATTTTTAAATAATAGAAAAAGGGCTCCTGCGTAAAAATTTGAGCACTAATGTGTCAGGGGCCAAAACTTTACAAGAAGAAACTGAACAAAAAGAAAGAACAAAAAAAAACACTTTGAACTCTGAAGCATAACGTTTCTAATCATCAAATAAGTGTTTAAGAGGTATTATAAAAACACTTTATGATAGAGCTCAATTAATTTCATCGACAACGGAAATACGAAATGACGAAATTAATTTCATTAAATATTCTTGAGGATAATCCATATCCAACGAATTTCATAGAAAAAACTATTTCAAATATAGAGAAAATAATTTTGCATCAAAACGATAATAACAATCAGGAACTTCAAGTTTGTTCATCAATAAAACGACGTTATTTCGAGTATATAATAGTCAATACAAAATATTTTTGATTTTCAAATTTCTCTAAGTACGATTCTGAAAACAAACCGTCAAAAACAACCAATTTTAATAAATTTGATTCCTTCCTATGTTCATGGACTTTCAGGAAAAATTAAAACAATTGGTTGTAAATTCAACATAAGAACTGTTTTCAAAACAAAAAATGATTTACGATCTTTATTCAACTAAACTAAACTTTTGAATGAGAACCAAAAATCAAGAAATTGTATTTACAATATTCCTTGTATTTGTGGAAAATCTTATACAGAAGAAACATCAAGACCATTAGAAATTAGAAATCGTGAACAAAAGAATAAACATAAAAAATAGAAATATTAGTAGATCGCAGATAGCAGATCATGTGTGTTCCAATACCAGCAATCAGATGATGGATTGGAATGGCACAAAAATTCTTATGACGGAACCTGATAATTATTATGAAAGAAAAATCAAGGAGTCAGCTTGTATTTTGTTGGATGAGGCTAATAATCTCGCCAATTGTTCAGTAGGAATTGGGAGGATTTATCGAAAAAAGAACTGGTTTCAGAGAATTGTGAAATAAAATAACGATATCAACATTTAGTAATCAATATCAATCTATGTTCATCATATATTGACAAATGTCAATTAGAAAATCAAAATAAAGTCACGATCATAGATTAATACTATATACTTATATTATTATTATTATATATTATATATTATTATTAATCTATGGTCACGATTCTTCGAAGTTATATGAAAAATAGAAATTGTCTGACGAAGCAGCCTGATTTAGACTCCGACACGTTACGCTTCAGAGTTCAAAGTGTTTTTTTTTTTGTTCATTGTTAGATTAAAATTTCTTCTTGTATAATTTCGACCCCTGACAAATACTGCTCAAATTTTTACGCGGGGGCCTTTCTTTTATTATTTGAAAATTTTTTCTTATTGTTTCTTGTTTCAGAGACTGGGAGAGGAAACCCAAAATTAAGTTTTCAGGAATATGAAAAGACCTCCCAGACAATATTTCAATAGATAACCAAAATAAGGGTAAGTTAGTCATCAGTACAAAAATGAATCATCAAAATCGGAGGTTGATAATGAGAGGAATATTTCTGAAAATCGGGACTATTCTATGAGAAAAATTATCAAAATTGGGGGCTAGACATGTTGATTAGATTTATCAAACCTTAATGTAAAGTAGAGTTAACCATCCACGCCATATCAATTTGCAGGCGTCACTTTTATGAAAAAGCACTAAAAACTAATATGAAGGAGGAGGACTTATACGAAAATGCAAAATCTCTGTTTTCAACATTTTTTAATTCGCTTTTCCGCATATGAAAGCAGAAACTTCAAAGTTTTTCAATGTGTAACTCCGAAAAAATATGGCCGCCTTCGGCCTTCAAAACGACCTTGAATCTCTTTCTTAACGAGGCGCACGCTGTTCGAATGAAGTCCTCACTTAAACCGTTCCATTCTCGTGTGAGGGACAACTTGAGCGATTCCAATGATGTGTTTTTTAATAGAAGCCTTAGCCTGTAAAATGTCCTAAACACAGTATGATTGAGCCGATTCAAATCGGGTGAGGACACCGGCAACATTTCACGGTCTACTAAAACAAAAACGTTCGATCTCAACCAATTTTGCAAGCCATTTCCTTTGTGCGAGGAAGCTGAGACTTGTTGGCATGTCCAACGCTGTGAACCCAATGTTTTGCGGGCCCATGGTATTAACTCAAGTATCAAGGTCTTTTCGCGATAGATTTGGTCATTTATCTTGACATGGTTGCTGCCCATTGTCAGGAAATTGAGCGGGGAACGGCCTTTTTCGGAGATCGCCGTCCAGACCATGAGTTGGCCGTCTACTTGTCCTAGAATGACCCGCAAACTTTCCATATAATCGCGGGTACGTCTCTTCAGCAAAACCCGATTGTTTCGTTTGTTCAAATAATGCTCAATGCAAAAAGTTTCCCACCATCGAGCAAGCAAATCAGCTCCTTCGATCGATCCAACCGCTTGTGACGTTGCAATGTTTTGAGTTCTTGAGGCTTACTTTTTTTTTTTCTTCAATATGTCACGAACGCTGCAGTTGCTCACGTTGAGATCCTTTCGACGACTGCTGGCGTCTCATCCAATTGCTGTTATTGCAGCGGTCGATGAATTTCGATATTAGATTTTCCTTCCAAATAAAAGCAATCACCGCATTACGTTTCAAATACACTGCGCAAAAAAATTAACGCACATTCTGAAAATTTCAATTTTAATGAAAGTTAACTCTACATTGACTTTATAACTTATTTTTTATGTTCTCTCGGGAAGGTTTAGAACGAAACAAGACACATTAAATAGAAGAAAAATTCAGGATTTCACCGAATCTTATGTGGAAGAACAGAAATGAACAATTTTCAAAATACTGAAATGATGATTTAATACTTGGTTTTAAACCCCTTGTATTTATTACAGCTCGGCAACGACGGTTCATACTCAAAATGAGTGATCTTAAAATGTTCTGATCAAATCCTTCCCAGATTTCCCCGAGTTGGGTTCCTAAGGCATTAAGAGTAGCTGAATGAATTTCTGAACTTCTCAGCCTTCTATTGAGGTTGTCCGAAACCTGCTCAATCGGATTGAGATCTGGACTTCTTGCTGGCCATTACATTCGAGAGATTTCAACCTCTTAAAGGTATACCTGAACGATGCGCGCACGATGGGGTCTGGCATTATCGTCCATAAAAATGAAATTTTCAACAATGTATGGGGCAAATGGCACTACATGCTCTTCAAGAATGTTCCTTATATACTTATCAGCATTCATAGCTTCATTATCAACGACTACTAGGTCTGTGCGAGCAGTCAAAGATATTCTACCCCATACCATAATCGATCCTCCTCCGAAACCAGTAGTATTCAGGAAATTGCACTGAGCATATCTTTCATGTGGACGTCTGTATACAAGGGAACGTCGATCACAATGGTAGATGCAGAATCTAGGATCATCTGTGAAGCGAACTCTTTTCCAATCGGCCTCCTCCCAATGGATATGCTCTCTCGCAAAATCCAAACGCGCTCTTCGATGGGCTGGGGTAAGAGCTGGGCCTCTTGCCGCGACACGAAGCTTTAAATCATATTCTCTGAGGCGATTTCTTATTGTCTGAGTGCTAATTTGCACCCCATGGGTTTGCTCAAGCTGATTTTGAAGGAGGCAAGCGCTTGCAAACCGTTGTCTCAACGAAGAAACTCTCAAGTAACGTTCTTGAATGGCAGTTGTTACCCGTGTACTACCTGTCCTGGTCTTCTGACATTCATACCTCCCTGAATCGCTGCAACATTCTGGACACACTTGTATGGGAAACTCCAAACCTTTCTGCAATTCTTGTGTATGTCCACCCTCCTTCTCGCAAAACTACCGCTTGGGCACATTCCTCTTGGATCAAATTGCGTGTGTCGCGTTGCATAGCGATCGAGTGTAGAAAATAAAACGAAGGAAAAACTATTGATCACTAGAATTGATCAAGAACAACTGATTTAGAATAGAGCCAATACATTCAAAATCTGATAATATCATCTTTTTTATTCCTGCTTGGAAAAAACATCTGTATTGAAGAAAAACTTCGAAAGTGGATAACATATGCATAATTCTGCTAAAAATAATTATCATTGAGAACACCTTCAGTTGTAGAATAAATTCGAGATTTCCATAATGTGCGTTAATTTTTTTGCGCAGTGTACATCGTCCAAACTTAAGAATGTCTTTATTTCATATAAAAATCACTTCAAGTGTTGAGATAGAGCATGTTGAAGAACACCTGTCACACTTTCACTGGGTTCTGTTGAATGGTTCGGATTCCATAGCAGTTTTTTGAACGACAAACCCTACAAATTCTTGCATTGTTGCATCTCTTCTACAACAGGATAACAAAAATGTATAATATGAAAGTAAAAAAGGAATCAGTTAGGAATTACGGATAATTTCAATTTACCACAATTTGTAATATTTCAATCGTAACAAATTAGAAAAGTAGTACTAAATTGTAAATATGCTGAAATTGTTTTAGGTTTCAATACAATGATACAATTGAGCTCCAAATAACTTTCGAAAATTATGTATCTACTGGTATTATTTATCCATAATTCGCTGACTTTAATCATCTATTGATATTAGCAGAGTGGCATAATTTTTTTGATTTTTAATGTATCAGGTATACATTTTTGTTATCCTATTATAGAGGAGAATACAATAATGCAATAATTCATATGGTGTGAGCAAAAAAACTTCCCCGCTTATATGATTTTTTTTCCATAAAAGTGACGCCTGGAGAATTATGTGAGGTGGATGATTTTCATCGAAATGCTCTGTATATTGATCATTAGTTATTGCCTGGGAGGATAATTTGTTTTTTTTTCAGTATCCGTCTGAAAAACCTACGAATGAACATTTCTTCCACTTTCAAATTTAAAATCCTGAAGCTGCAAACCAAAAACACGACCATTCTTTTGAATCTTGGAGATGCCGTTGTAAGTAATTTTTACCACCTAAATTTGGCGAACTTCTTTTCAGATATATATTTTTTCAACTCCGATGTGTTGAAATATTCAAATTTTCTATGTGTAGATGAATGGAATTACTTCATTGTTGTCCGATTTAATTGTATAGAGTGGATGAAAAATTCAGTTGCAAATAGTACGTGAATCTAGTTACTAAATGCGAATGAAACTATCATAGAAGTTTATAATGAATTCTTCGTTATATACCTATTATTAGTTCAATCCTATTACTGACGAATGAAATAAAAACAATGAAACCTAATTCAGTTCTGACCATGAATATGGGTGATAGTCCAGTCAATAAAGATAGGTATTCGTTACGAATTCAATACTTACGCATCAATATACTTGAAATTTTTACAATAGGTAGGAAATAGCTGAAGAAACTGAACCTACACTATGTGAAAGTAAGCTTTTAGCTTAGGGGTGGTTCCTAACCCTTCTCGCGATTGAACATTTTTTTTTGCCAAAATAACCCCGGGAGTAGATGAAGGCCTTAATTCTAAGCAGAAAATGTTCAATGAAGTTTTTTCGAAAACTCATTACTTTTTTCAGTTTGAGAAAAAGAAAATTCTTTGCCTTTACGAAGGCACATCGAGAACATTTTTGAAACATAGATGAATTCAAAATAGTAATCATCGAAATGAATACCATTTTCAATTCCCAGGCTCAGAGATCTTTTTATCATGAGGTTTGTGACGGCGTTTTTCTCCTGGTTGCGACTTACACCTACCACTACCTTTCCAAGCTTACTCGGGCGCCAATTGCGATGGGTTTTATAAGGTCGCAATTCCTTACGTCGCTCACAGTTGTCCACCTGGGTAGCTTTTCTACAGTTGGAGACAAGGTTCGATTCAATCTGGGGTGGTAGCGATTGATATGATTTTATTTCTTCCACTGAAGAGGAGCGACTTTGAGCTATATAAGTAAAACTCACTTCGACGAGACACAATATATTACTAAATACAAATACTTTAATGCCACACGAAATGCTGTAATTTATTGACGGTGCTACAATGAAACAAATGAGGTGAAAAGCAGCAAAATTAACAATATACACCAACAAGTTACAAAGGAAATTCAACAGAAATGACGGACGGAATAAAATGAAGCGAGGTGAGCGGGCGGCGTATGTGAAGCGGTTAAAATGCGTGGTGTGAAAACAGTTTAATGAGAGAGCGACAGCCAGTAACCTTATTATCTTGATTACCAGTGAAAAGCATACGATGTAGCGGGTGAAAGGCGGTGCACGCTGTCTACCTGTCAACAAGTTGTCCTGTCCTGCGCGAGCACGCGATCTACTGTCCCCTCCCCCTTGACTCGAAGAGTCCTGTCCGATATCCCCCAGACAGGCGCAAAGAAAACGCGCACGTCGGCGCGCCTGACAAAATGGAATCCGAACAAACGTTGCGGAATTCGCTGGCCAGATGACAGCTACAGTGGGGAAATATAGGACAATTTACCCCTTTCCTCAAGGTTGAAGAGTCTGCTAGTGTTCCGCGCGAAGGAGAGCCACAAGCAAGGAACCCTAGACCGACTCTACCTGAGGGGTGAAAGAGTATCAACTCAATGATACCTCTACCACCGGGGCCTAAAACGTAGACTACGCGAATAAATACTGAGAAACAGTAACCTAGGTTTAGATCGTGTTGGCGCACCCGCCAAAACGAGTTGGGGAACAGAAGATGTGTATATCTGGCAAGAAGGTAACCGAACCCGGAAATGAGGACACCGGCCCCTTTTCCTCAAGATCGAAGAGTCTGTTCAGAGTTCCCGCGAAGGAGAGCCACAAGCAAGGAACCCTAGACCGACTCTACCTGAGGGGTGAAAGAGTACCAACTCAATGATACCTCTACCACCGGGACACAAACGTAGGCCACGCGAAGAAATGCTAAGAACACAATAATGATGAGTATAAATTCCGGATATCGCCCCCCCGTCGAATAGTACAGGAAAACTTGCCGGCCACGTAGACAGGTGAATAAAATGGGTCTTACCAATCCTGCGGATTTCTGGTTTCGACACAACACTTGAGTCCTATCTCGTTCGTTGGAAACACCGAATATAAGGAGTTGGAACCAGCACAAAACTCTTCGGTACTACCGACTCGAAAACTTTCGGAACTGAAATCCCGTCGTCGGAAAACTAAAAAACTCGGAAAGCTGAAAACTTAAAACTCGCCTATCGGAAAATTCGAAACTCTAACAGAAGTGAGAACTGACTCGGTGAATTCAATACTCAAGGAACTAGATATCGGAAAAAATCGGAAAACTATCGGAGAACTCGAAGAAAACTGACTGTTCGCCTCAAAACTGCCGTATTTATAAGGTCGGTTGGAGGGGAATATTTCGAGTCCCGGATATCGTGAAAACAATTGCCGCTCCGCACAAAAAACACATATGGTACAGATAACGTCGCCGACTACGGCGAACGTAAGTTTTTTTCTACATAGGTAGGAATCTGAAATTGGCTTCTTAGATTTTCACGATATGAAACTCGAAATAATTTTATGTTTGAATTCAAAATTGTTGAAAATTATACAGGTTGATTACGGCAACGAAGTTCACCTTGCCACAATACGATAAAACGAATACTTTCGTTTTTGAATTTAGAAATGGTTGGAAAATATACAGAATGTTCTAAGTGACGAAGTTCGCTTCGTTTACACCCCCCTCCACTTACCGAAAAAAAAACGAAAGTTTTTTTTTTTTTAACCTCATCGTCGCCAGCCACCTCGTCATTCGGCGGACTATTGGCACAGTGCCAACGAATTCCCGGACGAAACTCCAACGGCCAGGGTTGGAGTTCATCAGGGGTCGTAGAAGGTCGTGTTGAACCCCCACAGATCTGGTATTCGATCTGTCCGACCTAGCCTCTTGACCAACGCCTTGTCTGGCGCTCGACGACCTCTCGGACGAATTCTCCTGGACCGTGGACTGCTTGGCGGATGGCTTCGAGCATCCACTCGAGGCAGGAACGCTCCCTTGGAATGTCCTTCCAGTCTGGATCTGATTCACAGTCTTCTTCCATCAGCGGGTCGTACCTGGCTGTCATGGAACCCACCACCTCGGCGTCGATTCGATCCCGACCCCTTTTTGGACATCTCTGTTCTGAAACTTGAAAGGGATTAATACCTCTTAATCGGACTTAGTCTATTACGACCGACGATCTCACTCTTGGGGATCCGAATCCGCCTTGCGGTCTCCTAAAGTCGGACAAACTTGGGGTGTAGCCAACGATGCTTTCTTGGGTGACAGACTTACAACAGCATCCACGTCCAGCCGTGTTTTGACTGCTTCTTGAGAATCCACGAAACTTGGTCCCTTCATCGTGGTTCCAAACCTGGACGGCATCTCGACTACGGACGGTTCAATTTCGTATGCCTTTCACCCTATATCCGCTGGTTGCCAGCGGATGTCGACGGCTCACCGCTCAGCTCACCTTCGTGATACGGTTTCAAATCCTTCGCGTGGATATGACGGAGGTATTTTCCCGCCGCATCCTTTAAGTCGTAAACTACGGGAGACACTACCTTTACAACCATATACGGACCGGAATATTTGGGGGCCAACTTAGACGCGAAACCGCCAACCGCCGACGATAACGGATGTTCTCGGCGCAACACCTTGTCTCCGACCCGGCACGACCACTCCCTCCTCCGGAGGTTGTAATAACGGCTTTGCTGATTAAAAGCTCGGTCCAACCGGAGCCTGACGAACTCTCGCGTCTCTCGTAATCGTTTGAGGCGAGTCGCATACTGGTCTACCCCTCGGACAGGTGGTTCTTCGGTCGAATCCTCTGCAACATCCCTCATTCCTTCGGTGCGACGGTTCGTTTCGGGAGAGCGGAACTCCCGGCCGAAGTTCAGGAACGCCGGTGTGAATCCGGTAGATTCATGTTTGGCAGAGTTCAACGCGAATGCCAGTTCTCCAAGATGCTCATCCCAGGAGCGATGATCTTGCTCACAGAACTGCGCAATCATGGTTTTGATCGTCCTGTTCGCCCTTTCCACGGGGTTGCACTGCGGAGAGTAGACTGGAGCGAATCGGTGGTGAATGCCCAAACTCTTCAAGTTGCCCTTGAATAGGCGTCCGTCAAACTGTGACCCGTTGTCGCTTATTACGGTCTTCGGACATCCAAACTTCAACACCACCAGGTCGTAAAAAGCCTGGAATACTCCCTTGCCTGTAGCTGCTCGAAGAGGTCTGCATTCGATCCACTTTGAGAAGCGATCTTGGAACATAACCAGGTAAGTATTCCCCTTCTTCGAACGGGGTAGAGGTCCTACCAGATCCGTACTGACGGTCTCCCACGGCACGCTGGTGCGGCGCGGCTGCATCTTCCCTGCAGGTTTCTGCTGACAGACTTTATACCTCTGGCATTGCTGGCACCTACGCACGTATTGGGCCGCTTCACGGAACATCCCTGGCCAGTAGTAGTTTTGGGCCACTCGAGCAATGGTCTTCGCGACTCCCAAGTGGCCGGCTACTGGCACATCATGATTCTCCCGCAGAACAGACTGCCGATCTTCAGTCGGGATGCACAGTTTCCATGGTTTTCCCATCTCGTTTTCTGTGAAGTCATCCGAACTCCAGAAATGCCGGTACAACCTTCCTTCTTGGATCCTGTAGTCCGGAAAATCTGAGGGGTTTTTCGAAACCTCCTGGAACTTCTTGACATACCAGGGGCATCTGATTGGGTTCTCGGTCACACAAACTTGTTCCTCGGACGGAAGGGGATCTCTCGACAAGGCGTCCGCTACTCGGTTCAGGGCACCTTTTCTATACTTGATCTCGAAATCATATTGCTGCAGGAAGACACACCACCTTGCAATCCGACCTGATGGGGATTTTATAGACTGTAGCCACCGCAAACTCATGTGATCGGTGATAACGGTGAACCTATAACCTTCCAAGTATGGCCTCATCTTGTCTATGGCCCATACGATGGCCAAGCATTCCTTCTCCGTCACTGAGTAGTTCTTCTCGGCACCATTCAGAGTGCGACTGGCGTAGGCGATCACCCGCTCGCGTCCATCACAGACTTGGGTTAAGGCCGCTCCGAGGCCATTCTCGGATGCGTCCGTCTGCAACGTGAACGGTTGAGAAAAATCCGGACAGGCTAACACCGGTGACTCGGTGAGCCTCCTCTTCAGCGCCTCGAAAGCCTGCTGCTGCGCATCCTCCCATTTCCACCTTTGCTTCTTCTTTAGCAACAACGTGAGTGGCGTGACTATCTTCGTGAAATCGTCCACGAATCTTCGGTACCAGCTCGCCACCCCCAGGAATCGGCGAAGTTCACGAACATTCCTCGGTGGCTTCATAGAATTGATGGCAGCAATCTTGTCGGGGTCGGTTGCGATTCCTTCTGCGGTAATCACGTGGCCTAGATACTTGAGAGAACTTCTCACGAACTCGCACTTTTCGGGGTTTATCTTGAGGTTTGCCTCCCGGAGGCGACGAAACACCACCTTCAAGTTTTCCAGGTGCTCCTCGAAAGTCTCCCCTAAGACCACTATGTCATCCAAATACGCAAAGGCAATCGGGTCCGGCTCCGGACCGATAACACGGTCCAAAAGTCTCTGGAACGTTGCGCCGGCCGAGTGAAGGCCGAACGGCATAACCCGGAACTGAAACAAACCCCTTCCAGGCACAGCGAAAGCGGTAATGGGCTTACTCTCCTTCGTGAGAGGAATCTGCCAGTACCCCTGTTTCAAGTCCAACGTAGAGATGTACTTCGCTCGCCTGAGTTTGTCCAGTATGCCGGCGATATACGGCAACGGGTACGCATCCTTTATCGAGACCTCATTCACCGCTCGAAAATCTATGCAGAACCTGGGACTTCCGTTAGCCTTCTTCACGATAACGACGCAGGAACTCCATGGAGATCTCGAGGGTTCTATGATACCCTCCTCCAACATCCGGTCAACTTCCTGGTCGATTATCTCCTGCATCTTCGGGTTACACGGACGGTATCTCTGTTTGATCGGCTCAGTTCCTGGTTTGATCTTGATCTCGTGTCTTGCCATCTTCGTCAGTCCTTGGACTTGATCAAATCCTGCCAGCTCCTGCTCCAGGAACTTTCGGAGAACTCGCTCCTCTTGCTGGCCCAAGGAACTGATCGACGAGTTGTGCAGGATGACGGCTGGAGAAACGGCTGCTTCCAACAACTCGCCCTTCAGATAGCATTTCGCTGTCTTTAAATCGATCCTGAAGTCGTGGGAACTCAGTAGGTCCATTCCCAGGACGAGATCTATCGGTAGGTTGGGCACCAAATAAAGCCGGGCTTCGACCTCCTCCTCTCCGAACAGTATTCTCGGCTCGTACACCTCTTCAACGGCGACTGAATTCCCGTCAGCCACAGTGGCCAACACGTCCGAAACTGCAGACGGCCAAACGAAAATCCTACGGCAGGCCTCCGCCGCTCTGCTATTCAGGAATGACCTGGATGCGCCAGTATCCAACAGGGCTCTCACGGGTTCTTGTCCGATGCGGACGACGACGATTGGCCGATTGTCTTGCGGCTGCTTAGGTTGCTGGGTTGGGGATGCTGTCGAACGGAACTGTCTCCTCCCCGCGAGGCGGTTCCGTTCTAGTTTTCCGAACATCGGCAATCCTTGGACAAGACACCTTCTTTTCCACATCGGGAACAGAAAATTTTTGGCGTCGCTCGGCACTCTCTCCTAAAGTGTCCCATTTCTCCACAACACCAACACTGCATCCTATCAGCCCTTACATCAGCGAAGCGAACAGTTTTCCTCATGCGACGTGATGGGTTGTCAGACTGGACCTGAGTCGAGTCCGACTTCCTGCCCGGCGGCTCTTCGTCAATCCTAGGCGACGCTCTCGGTGCCTCTGGCCTCACAGGCGACGGGGACTCGACAGTCAGCGTCGGTGACGGTCTTCGAGAGGGGCCTTCATATACCAGGTGTGGATCATCAATCAGTCCCTTTCGAGTTGGGGGTGGAATGTACTGGTCGGTATTCCACTGGACCAGCTCGAACAACTTTCCTTTGGCCAGCAGTTGTGAGTACGTTTTCGTCTCCTGGAAGGCCAATGCCTTCTGTAACGCCGGTAATAGACGTTTCCTGATTATGGTCACCTGTTCTTCTTCGGAGGGTCGTTTTACGGTAAGCTTCAGGAAGAGGTTCTGCATTCTTGTGACGAAAAGTAAGAGTTTCTCTCCTTCTCCTTGGGTACGTTTCCTGATCTCTTCCAGGAGGGTTTCCTCGTAATCGAGGGGGAGAAAAGCTTCACGAAGTTGCTCTTTAAAGTCCTCCCAATCGTTGAAACACCCTCTCCTAGGGATGTACCAGTCCCTAGCGTCCTTCCGCAGCAGCTCGAATATCGACTCCAATAAACCTTCCTTCGTGACTCTGCGAGTCACCGCTAACTGCTCGACCTCCTGAAGGAAAGCGTCCACGTCTGCCGACCCGTCGAAGTGCACGTTCCACTTATACACAGGTATGAACGGCTGACTGGGTTGCTGTTCGGATGTCCCATCCGGTCTCGTTCGGGCATCCTCTCCGGTTCGACCTTGAGGCAACCTCTCCGACTCGGTGGTACGGTCTCGCTCTCTCGGTGCAACCGTATGAGTTTCGTCTTCCTCGGTTGACCTCGTTTCTTCCGGCTCCAGAAACGGGAACGAAATCCGCCGAGTTGATTCAGCTACCGCCCTCCGGTTTCCTGGCACGGGCGATCCAGACCTTCCCTGGTCACCTGTCCCCCAGAAACTTGTGAAGTTCAGCCGTCGACGAACAGCTTCACAAGCCCTGTCGTGCAAATTCCGGAAGAAACTCAAAGAAAGACCTCCCTCCTGGTTCTCCGGTAGTCCTGTTCGGTTCAGCTGCATGTGGTTCCGAACAGCTCCTGACTCCCTGCCTGGGTCCGGCGTGACCTCAGCATCTTCCTCGGAGTCGCTTCCGCTTTCCGAGTTGACAGCTCCTGAATTATCCAGTGGAGGATCCTCGAAAGAAATCAGCGGTTCAGCACCCAACGGCGTGCTCAAAGTAACCCTGGCTTCGGCCAGCAGTACGGCGTCTCTCAGCATCTCGTCCGTCTGCCTCCATAACTCAGTAAGCTCTTTGGCCTTTTTCCTCTCCTCCGCTGTCGTCGGCCTCATCTGACTCAGACGGTTCTGGAAATGGATGAGCCGACTCCGGATACGGGATTCCTCATTCCTAGCATTATCTTCGCCGAACTCCTGAACCTGTTCCACCAGGCTCCTCAGGATTCGACCTGCATCATCCAATTCCTCTTCCATGTCTCTGACTACGGGACAGAACTGCGCATTCTGCGTCAGCGCCCTCCTCAATTCTATTCGGATTTCCTGGACAGTCCTTCCGACCCGCTGACCACGAGCTCTTAGCTCCCATCTCAGCTCCTCAGCTCTCAGCCTGTTCACCTCCATGTCAACCCTAAAACCCTTTCTGTTCGGCCTTATTGTGAAGAAATTAAGTCCCTGCTCGGGCGCCAAATTGTGACGGCGTTTTTCTCCTGGTTGCGACTTACACCTACCACTACCTTTCCAAGCTTACTCGGGCGCCAATTGCGATGGGTTTTATAAGGTCGCAATTCCTTTCGTCGCTCACAGTTGTCCACCTGGGTAGCTTTTCTACAGTTGGAGACAAGGTTCGATTCAATCTGGGGTGGTAGCGATTGATATGATTTTATTTCTTCCACTGAAGAGGAGCGACTTTGAGCTATATAAGTAAAACTCACTTCGACGAGACACAATATATTACTAAATACAAATACTTTAATGCCACACGAAATGCTGTAATTTATTGACGGTGCTACAATGAAACAAATGAGGTGAAAAGCAGCAAAATTAACAATATACACCAACAAGTTACAAAGGAAATTCAACAGAAATGACGGACGGAATAAAATGAAGCGAGGTGAGCGGGCGGCGTATGTGAAGCGGTTAAAATGCGTGGTGTGAAAACAGTTTAATGAGAGAGCGACAGCCAGTAACCTTATTATCTTGATTACCAGTGAAAAGCATACGATGTAGCGGGTGAAAGGCGGTGCACGCTGTCTACCTGTCAACAAGTTGTCCTGTCCTGCGCGAGCACGCGATCTACTGTCCCCTCCCCCTTGACTCGAAGAGTCCTGTCCGATATCCCCCAGACAGGCGCAAAGAAAACGCGCACGTCGGCGCGCCTGACAAAATGGAATCCGAACAAACGTTGCGGAATTCGCTGGCCAGATGACAGCTACAGTGGGGAAATATAGGACAATTTACCCCTTTCCTCAAGGTTGAAGAGTCTGCTAGTGTTCCCGCGAAGGAGAGCCACAAGCAAGGAACCCTAGACCGACTCTACCTGAGGGGTGAAAGAGTATCAACTCAATGATACCTCTACCACCGGGGCCTAAACGTAGACTACGCGAATAAATACTGAGAAACAGTAACCTAGGTTTAGATCGTGTTGGCGCACCCGCCAAAACGAGTTGGGGAACAGAAGATGTGTATATCTGGCAAGAAGGTAACCGAACCCGGAAATGAGGACACCGGCCCCTTTTCCTCAAGATCGAAGAGTCTGTTCAGAGTTCCCGCGAAGGAGAGCCACAAGCAAGGAACCCTAGACCGACTCTACCTGAGGGGTGAAAGAGTACCAACTCAATGATACCTCTACCACCGGGACACAAACGTAGGCCACGCGAAGAAATGCTAAGAACACAATAATGATGAGTATAAATTCCGGGTATCGCCCCCCCGTCGAATAGTACAGGAAAACTTGCCGGCCACGTAGACAGGTGAATAAAATGGGTCTTACCAATCCTGCGGATTTCTGGTTTCGACACAACACTTGAGTCCTATCTCGTTCGTTGGAAACACCGAATATAAGGAGTTGGAACCAGCACAAAACTCTTCGGTACTACCGACTCGAAAACTTTCGGAACTGAAATCCCGTCGTCGGAAAACTAAAAAACTCGGAAAGCTGAAAACTTAAAACTCGCCTATCGGAAAATTCGAAACTCTAACAGAAGTGAGAACTGACTCGGTGAATTCAATACTCAAGGAACTAGATATCGGAAAAATCGGAAAACTATCGGAGAACTCGAAGAAAACTGACTGTTCGCCTCAAAACTGCCGAATTTATAAGGTCGGTTGGAGGGGGAATATTTCGAGTCCCGGATATCGTGAAAACAATTGCCGCTCCGCACAAAAAACACATATGGTACAGATAACGTCGCCGACTACGGCGAACGTAAGTTTTTTTCTACATAGGTAGGAATCTGAAATTGGCTTCTTAGATTTTCACGATATGAAACTCGAAATAATTTTATGTTTGAATTCAAAATTGTTGAAAATTATACAGGTTGATTACGGCAACGAAGTTCACCTTGTCACAATACGATAAAACGAATACTTTCGTTTTTGAATTTAGAAATGGTTGGAAAATATACAGAATGTTCTAAGTGACGAAGTTCGCTTCGTTACAGGTTGGAGAAATGATATTAGATTTTGTCACTGAGATGAGAGATATACCGGTTTCGGCCTTGTTGGGCCTCATCAGTATCCCGCACATCTCAGGACAAAATCTTCATAAAAAACTTCAGAATTTGAAGCAATTGGTTGTGAAGTAATGAGTAAAATATTACAAAGTACTTTGTAATATTTTACTCATTACTTCACAACCAATTGCTTCAAATTCTGAAGTTTTTCATGAAGATTTTGTCCTGAGATGTGCGGGATACTGATGAGGCCCAACAAGGCCGAAACCGGTATATCTCTCATCTCAGTGACAAAATCTAATATCATTTCTCCAACCTCATGATAAAAGATCTCTGGTATTCATTTCGATGATTACTATTTTGAATTCATCTATGTTTCAAAAATTTTTTCAGTTTAGTTATTCGTTATTAAAAACATGACATTTTCATTAGAAAATTACAGCTTTGAGACGGTTAATTACGAATAACACAAAAACTATGCATCAAACGAAATAAAGTGTAGGGGAGATATTTGTAGCTTGTAGAAAAATGAAGAGATTAATTTTTCTAGAAATATTCTAGGTGCGACACAAGGCAAGATTTCGTTAGTAAAAGGATACATTTTCTTTGTGAATGCTCGAATCGATACATTCAACTTGAAATTACGAAAAAACGATTGATTTTACGAAGATAATACTATGAACATTTCTTGTAGTACTTGGTGAGCTTTGAAATGATTAGTGTTAAAATTCGATTGCGTATAAACTCATCGAAATACATTGCAAAAAATATTGACGATTTATATTTTTCACTAAAAAATAGGTAGTAAAACTAACTCCACGTCCACCAGAATTGAAATGGATCGTGATCTGTCTACAATACCTACTTTTTATTTTCTTGTTATTCATATGCCCAAAAATTTTGACTGATTTAAAATGCATAGTTTAAAAAAAATACGATCAAAGCATAAATGGAATTCTTCGATTTTCTTGAAAATCTGCCTTTTTCTCGTCGTAAATGATAAGATAAAATAAGAGATAAGAAAAAGCTTCTTGTAAAAAAACCGAACAATTTTTTTTTCAATTTTGGGGCAAATGCGAATTTCGGTGCTGATGTGAATGCGATCTACCGTCAATTTGTCTTTATCTTTCTCACTGCATGTAAATTTTGAAAAAAATTTTAAAATACTCTATAACTCAAACTTGAAGGAAAAGACAAATATTTTTGAGTTAAGGAGAATTCAACTTAAAGAGATACCTAACATATACTTGACAACAAAAAAGTATCAATTGAATGTAAATAAAGTGATAAATAAGTTAAATGTTTAGTTGTAATTTTTATTTTATACAGGTAGGGGTTGCTTTCAGGAGTTGAAAAATAAAAACAACCAAATATAACGTTGGCCCAAAATACTGTTACAAAATTGATTCAAATCAATTGAACATATTGATAAATCACCTTTTTTTTACACATTGTTTGCTGAAGGGGGTTGTTTCTTCGGTCTTAAAGTAGATGAAGACATTTATTCAACTTCATAAAATGCTATTAGATACCAAAAAGTAATTTTGTTTGCGATACAGCAAAATTTATTCATTTTTGGCAATAAGGTTTAGTTTTCACCCTCAAAAAATAATGAGCACATATCGGCATATAGACTTATTTGAAGTAGGAGATGAATAGAGCTCATTCCCAAAATTTCATCAAAATCTAAGCTTTATTGGGAATGAATTCGGAGATTATGCACTATTTTTGTCCTCATTATGACTGGACTGTGACAACTTTGTGGAAATTTAAGTTCGATTAATTTTGAGGTTGAGAACACAACTGTCACCGTTCGCTGATATATATTTCTCTTCAGCAATAAGTTTCTCTGTTTCACCTTCTCAAATCATCATCAAGATTGTTGTTTAATTCGTTCCGTTCTTATCTGAACTTATCCTTCATGAACATTAGGCTGAATTTCTCGCTACCTTGAAAATCTTGTATCGAGATAATCTTTGTAAGATATATTCAAGACACTTGTGATACCTTCGCATGAAAAAAAAGAATTTTTCGACTGATACGTGACATTATTGTTTATGTCTAGCCTAGGAGAAGGCAACAACACCCATCAACTCGTTTTTTGCATTTTCAAGCTCAACACCTCTTTCCTCTCGGGGTTATGTTATTCATATTCGAAACTTTCATATGATAAAATCTTAATTTTTCAGTTCGACATCCATGGTATGCTCAACAATGAAGCTTTCAGCATATTGGCGAGCCAAATATTGGACGATACCGTGAATGTTTTCATCAACAAACACCAAGTACTGATTTCCAACATCTTGGGTCCTATTGTCGAATCTGTTATCAACAGCATTCTTTCTGGTAAAAAAGTCAATGAAGCATTCGTCAATAATGCTCCCATTGAATTGGACGACGGTGAAGTGATGAAACTGAGAAGTCTCTTCATGGACGGAATTTTGAAGCATCCACAAGTCTCTAAATTCGTGTCAGTTTGAAATGTGATCGGAAATACTGTTGGTCAATAAAAATTTTATCTATTAAGTATATTCATTCGTTTAATCAGTTGAATCATTGATGAGTTATCTTGAATTTAGATATTCGATGTAATAATTTACTGATTAACGTAGAGGCGTGTTTACCAAACGCATTCAAAATGAAATGGGGATAATACAAAAATACAAGGTTGACTCGTCAGAGGAAGCAAGGGAAGCTTAGCCTCCTCATGCAGCTCATAGCCAAACTTCAATAAATTACGAATATTTCGGACTCAAGTAAATCACCATAATTTTTAGAAATTAATATCAAAATTTAAATTTGAATGCTTGATCAATAGGAAAATACAATATTATATTGTGTTCATTCTTCCTCATCTAACACGTAAAATTCCGAATCACATCTAACTACCTTGGTGCTGTAACATTTCACCGTACGTGTGTAATAGACACCCCTACATAAGCATTGTCCTTTTCGTATGAAAAATGACTTCGTTCATACGAGGTTGTCGAGTTGTTAAGGGGGTTGACAAATGAGAGCGGCTTCACGTCAACCTAACAACAAAATTAGGGCTCTCTCCACCTCGGAGAGAGGGTGGGTACGGCCTTCTCCAGAAATGAGAAGGTCTTGGTGTTATTTTTCTTTTGGAGAGTTCTGAGTTTTAGGGATAATTGAGACCAATGAAGTAATTTAACAAAAAAAATCTATTCTTCACAATACCAACAAAAAGATGATGAAATAACTAATTAATCCCTACCTCTGTACCTCAGACTGTATAAAAAAAAATTCATAAAGATAGGAGGTGAGAGATGGCAAGACTTTTGGACTCAAACTATCCTCATCAATTAAAATTGGAAAGTTCTGATCCTTTGATCTCCCTCGCTGGAATATAATCCAAGTGTTCTCTAATAACTCACTTCCGAAACGTTTCACTCCCGTTTCCCGAATCCGCTACCCTATTTTCCGATCGCGCTTCACGACTCGAAAATCCTAACTGAACAACACGAAATATTCCCCTTAATACAACCACCTACTACTTCGTTTTCTCACTTCTCGAAGCTACCTACTATTCCGTCAACTACGAAATAAAAACTTTTACCTTATTCCCTTAACGTACTCAAACCGTTCCTGTTTCACCCTTCGAAACGACCTAATATTCCCCAATTAACAAAATTAGAACTTTACCGTTCCCCGACGGACTTCCTCCCTCTTCCGAGTAATCTAGGGATGTCTTTTCTGCCCGAGATCCCTAGATGCACTCTTTCCCGACCTTCCGCGGAGCAACCTGGAAAACCTCACGAAACCGTCGTCCCCAGGTCTACTGAATGCTACCCTTAGGAAACCAGGTTTATTGAAATAAAAAAAATGTTCTCTCCTTCTCTAAATTGACCATGACAAAATACTCAATTTTGCAATTCAGCAAAGAGTTTCCATCTCACAATTTATTTATAATAACTGATCAAAGGTTTGGGAGAATATTTTATTTCACAGAGTCCGAAAGGAAATTATTCGTTTATCTCCAGACGTCTAAGACATTGAGGATCGGATATCAGTTCTCTGATAGTCCCCTTCGCTACATTGTATTTACGTTCATTTTGAACTATGTGAATTGAAAAATCAATAATTCCCATGGTTTACCACACGTGCACTAAAGGAGGCTACTTTCCCGTTTGATAGCGTAAGCTATGCGTATATTCACGAACTAAACTGCTCCACATGAGTTAGGTATATTGACTTAAATTTAAAAATAAATATAGTTTAAATGGGATTTTGTAATGAAAATTCATATTAATATGATTTCAAGTTGCAGGAAATAAAATTAATTTTAGCCTGTAGGTCTTCAGCGTATACAGGGTGGTTAAGAAAAATCGAGTAGAATATCGAAATTTTTATTCCCAGACAATTCAAGCATTTCAAGACTATCAATACAATGTATGTCCTCAACGGGCATCAATAACAGCTTGACATCTTCTTTGCATACTACACACGAGGTTGTTGAACATTTCTTGATGAATTTGGTTCCATAAACGGGGCAGAAGCTCTCTCAGATCATTTAAGGATTCTGGGGTAGGTTGATGATTATCTAATCTTCTTCGGAGCATATCCCATGCATGTTCTATGCAATTCAAATCTGGTGAGTGCGGAGGTATTGGTAAATGTAAAATACCAAGCTCTTCGCGCGCATACTCAACTATGGCTGCACGGTGCGGTCTAGCGTTATCGTCTAGAAATTGAAAAGTATCACCAATAGCAGCGTGAAAATTTGGCAAAACATTGTCAATGACATGCTCTCTATAGTGTAGGGCGGTCATATTACCAGGACAAATGTGTATAGACCTGTGCGCCCGTTGAAACATTTCCAGGCCCATACCATAACACTACCCCCTCGGAATGGATGGACTTCTTGGACATAGCGACGATTACGGGTTATGCGTGGGATTGTCCATACCCTTATTCTTCGAGAATCTGAAAATCGTCATTGACCAGTGAAAAGGACACTACGCCATTGATCGTTCCAAATGATATGTTGCCTTGCCCATTCCATTCTTTGACGCTTATGATCACGTGTTAATGGACGTTTAGAACTTAGATTCACCTCTCTCAAACGTCGTCTGATGGTTTCGATGGAAACTTGGACGCCATCTGCATTCTGAAGACTATTCCGTAGCATTCTACACGTAGATATAGGCTTTCTTCTCGCCGAAACGGTGATGAAACGATCCTGAGCAGGCGTTGTTTTTCGTCGCCCACCAAGCATTTGTCTTTCCAACACGGAACCTGTCTCCCTGAACCTATTCCAAAGTCGAGATATCACACTTTGGCTGACTTGGAGCCTTTCCGCTACAACAACCTGAATTAGGCCTCCCTGTAGAATTCCGATGATTTACGTCTTGGCATTTTCAGAAAACTCTTTTCAAATCGAAACCGTTGAAAAACTGACTCCATTTCAAAATCAGAACATTCATGAAGCATATGCGATGAACCAAATTTCGGAAAATAGGCGACCAGATTGACGAAATGTCTCATACTGAATACTGATTTTTATTGGATCGATTCAAGTTGTTATTGAGTTTTAAATATTTTTATAGCGATTTTCTCGAAAATTAACATACTTTTCAAAACGATTGAATACGATATCCCGAGCTCTTGTGGAGCAGTATATTAGACAATAGGAATTCAGCCGATCTACTAAAGAATATCCCAGCCTTCTGCTTCTAAATGGCATAGGAGGCTGGACTCTCCTGCTACTCTCATTCTTGATCAATCCCTTCAGATTCGAACTTCGACTATATTCGCATATCTGATCTGAGGAAGGGCAAGGGATTAATTTCACTAAGAGTGACGTCAGTTGAGTAGGGCTTATGTTTGTTATGGTTCTAATTTAAATTCGACGGCTTTGTAATTTTGTTATTAGACATATTCAGGAAAAATGGTAAATCAGACGAAAAATCAAAGCGAAGATAATGCAGATTGGATTTTGAGGAATGATTTTGGCCAGTTAAATAGAAAGTAAACTATTTATCGTTGAAACTTTAACACGACCTATAGGCAATATACTGAATCGAGGATTCAATTACTGTTATTTCGAAAGGAAAAAGGAAATTATTGCAGCAGGCAGACGAATAACTACATAGAAAAAATTGTATAATTTCTCTTATACGAACATCCGAAGCAGTATTTAGAACATTCATACAAGATATGAAAGATGTTACATTGACATAGTCACAGTTCAGAAATATATCTAAACTGTGACATAGGTCGCATTTTGGTGAATGCGGTATGACCTATACGTAATAAACGGTGTATTCTTGTCATACTTTCAAAAATGTAAAAAAAAAAAGGTTGCATGGACATACTCGAGTGCGCCAGATCAAGATAGCATCCATGTCCTACGTACTTTCAATGATGAATATAGCTTAATCTCACCGTTTAAATGGTGGGGTTGGATGTAGGTAAGAGTTGAAAATGATAAAAAAATTCTGGAGCTCGTCAGATTTTCTAAGGGGGTGTTAAGTGGACCTAAAAAAGGCTCTTATTCAATAATTTGACTATTTGGATGTGATGCAAACTCGATCTTCTGAAGTTCGAAATTTTGACATGAGTCAGATTTAGATATACAGGGTTGTTCAAAATCGGGGTTGTTCTGATTTTGTTAAATACTGTTTAGGACTGTATCCAGATAATTGAGTTAGAGATGGTAGTGTAAAAACATTTATTTACATCGTTCACAATCATAAAATGTATTATGCCCACTTGCACCGTCAAATATATGCCTGACTTACGTCCAACTCAAATTTTAAGTTAGGTTTGAGACGCCGATTCTCTTGCACCGCAGTTTAAGTGCCACATAAGTTATGACTATTTTGAGCCGCGAATATTCATGGCTTAAACAAGACTTTAGCCCGTCTCAAATATTCAAACGTCAAAAACGAACTTCAGTTTTGACGTGTTGTTTTTGATTGCGTGAATTTAATAATTATTATGGATAGATTTTTATTAAATGAAATTTCATTTGATCTATATGAGGATGATTTCGATATATTAGATATCATTGACTATGGCTTTCCTAGAAGACTAGAATTTAATAGGGTCGATCACTACCATGATATGGACGACTTTGCATTTTATCGGCGATTTCGTTTGACCAAAAAAAAAACGATTCTGCAACTGCTTAGATTAATTATTGAGGATGATTCAGAATTGCCAAGTGATATGTAAGTACATATCTTATTATGTCCAATGTATGATGATGTTAAACCTCAAAGAAGGGAGTTTAAGCCTTGATGATTGTAGGAATCAGAGTGTATCACCGATGAGTCAACGCCTTACATGCCTCCGACTCTACGCATCAGCAGGACATTTATTTGGCTGTAGACGATTTGATGAAAATCCATCGAGTTTCAGTATCCATAAAAATGCCTCAGATAGAAGCAGAATTACGTTCCACCCTAACCCAATTTTACCAAATTGCTGGATTTCTCGTGTTATTAGAGCTATTGATTGTACCCATGTAATCATTAATTCTGCAGATACTATTTACTTTTGTGTTTTGTGGATATGAAAAATATTACTGCGATGATATTCCACAGGTGCAGAATTATGTCTTTCAAGTTACGAATAAAGAATTGTTGAAATCAAAACAAATCAAATCATTTGCTTCAAATAAAAAAAAATTGGTTGTACTATGCCAGTTCGTCAGCGGTCCAAAGTATATGTCGTTCTGTGAATCAGAATACTGAAAGGGAAAATGTATAGACAAGTTATCTTGTTCGTCTATAGATTCGCGTGTTTTTCTTACTCCGCTGTGCTCAGTGCCGACACAAAACCATATGGTCATGTCGCATTTCTATGTCAAAACAAACAAATTCACTGATTTATACAGTGTTGCCAGATTTGGCATTGCTCAGCACGTGCTTAACAAAGTCGTTTCTATTAGATATGCGGTGCAAGATCTGATCCGTTAAGGCGGGGAAAAGCATGACTCAAAATTCAAGGGCGCCTTAGATAAGGGTGCCTTAACCAGAAAACGGTGCAAGTGGGCATAAGTCACCCGCATGAAGTCAATACAGTAAAAAATACAAATATTAAAGTCATCTTTAAACTCAGAGTGAATTATTTAACAAAAAACAGAGGTAATCTAGAGATGTTCAAAATGAGAGGTCAGATGAAGTCATACTTAGACTATGAGATAGTTTCATTAATTCAAAATTAAACACAGCGTTTACAGAGATGAAGCAATTGAAATAGATTGCGAGAGCATCTTTATTTCATCAGAAAAACAGAAGGTTGAATAATGAATTGTTAGAGTAGGCTGAGTGGTAATAAAAGTGATATCAGGCCTTAGAGGAGATACGTGTATTGAAAACTTAGTGGTCTAAGTCTGTTCTTCATTGAGATTATTACAAATGTGAGAATATCATTGAGAAATCAATATTTATTATCTATAACGTTGTTCTGTAAAGAGAAGGCTAATTAATCAATTGAGACGACATTTACAGTGACAAACTGCTTTTAGTAAGCAGGGTTAGTGTTCATCAAAAAAATAGAGGCTACAATTGACAATTATGAGGATTATAACATGAGTGTACTATGTATGAATTAGAATTACCAACCCGTTGATTCGAGGAAGCAGAAGGTAAGTGTTTCAGATGAATGAAATTGAGAATTTTTTATGTATAATGAGGAGATCATACCAGTTGAATGGTTTTATCAATATTTTAGGAGACCGCTCAAAGTCAAGCAGGGACTGAGACTGTCGATAAGGTTCAATGTTTGAGCTACTTGATCATTCAAATACTTCAGAGAAGTTCACTTGGTTTTATTGAGAGAGAAGACTGATTCCATGATTCACCTTTGCGTTTGAGGATTTTCATTCATCTGAAACTCGAGAACAATAATTAGCAAGTGTTTCGTAATTCGACATAATCCTTCCCAGCAAACACGGCGATGCAAATGTAACTCTTATGCGATGTACTCTTTACTTCTTCACGCGCTCAAATATGCATCCAAATGTCCTCCACATCAAGTATTCATTTCGGAACAATGAGTAGTTGAATATGCGATCGTAAAACTGGTCACAAATGATACTCCATTTCTTGTCACATTTGAGACGCCCATGCGAGTTAATTTTGTGACCACTTTTCTTTGTTTCTTTTCGACGTCACATAGGAATTTTGATGTGATACTAAAAGATATCTTCAAATAGGAAGCCATTTCTTATCGCATTTGAGACATATTTTGTTATACTCATTGAGTTGACTAATGAGAGGTTTTTTGTGATAAATATCAAACCATTTTTAATGCAGGTGAAATATTGTTATTCAATTTGGATTTTATCACTTTATAAAGGGTGAGTCTTTGACTTGTACATATATTTTAACTGTAGATTCCTCTGGTCAGAAGAAACACTTTTTTCATTTTCCATTTTTTCCGATTCGTCTTCGTTGAAAAGATACAGGCTGTCGAAAATCCATAAAAACATTTAATTTTCAGTTATATTTCGCAATCGAATCAGTCGAATGAAATGATTTTCGGAATATAGTTTTTCGTACACGTGATTAATCTATCCCCAACACAAAATTCCACTAACATCCGCCAGTTTCTCAATTATGACCATAACATTCCATACATTCACCAGGAATTCAAAGAGTCTAATTGTAAACGGTAAATTCAATGTGATGAGATGGATATTCATTCATTTTGGAATATAAGAGTATTCTTGATATTTTCTTGTAAAACCCGCCGTTTACGAGTAATTCCATATTGAAAGAAAAATTTTTTATGAGAAATTCCAAAAATTGGGTACTTTGGCTGAATGTAACTCTGTCGAAAATATGCACAGAATTCAATTCTGTGCATATTTTTGCAACCTTGTCACGTGGAAAATCATCACGTTTGAATCCGAGAATTTATGTTCTGGAAGGTTAAGGTTATTATGAATGGAAAGGGAACTAGCAGACTTTGGAAATTGAGTTAAATTAATGAGCTTACCTCTACTTCTTCGATTTACATCCTTATTTATTCGAGCAAATTTACACACTTCTTTCTGAATACCTAATCCTTCAGGCAAGTTACATTTTTTTAAAGGGGATTGTTCGTTAGAAGCCCTAACTTCCAGCTTTCATTAAAAGCCAGAGTGAATGCTCCACCCAGAGAAAATCATGTTGTTGTCTCTGGCACCACCATCTGAATCTCAATCTACACACATCACAATTCAGCCATATTATTCACAAAACTGCTGTTAACAACGTTCTAATTGAAAATCACGATACCATTAATTCCCAATTTGAATTGTTTGTCGATCACTCTATGCGCAACAACGATCAACATAGAAGAGTCGCGAAAAATCTGCTTTGTCAAAGTTGAAATTTTTTCCTTTTCATTAAATTATGAAGTATATTAAACATAATGATGTATTTTCTGGAATGTTAAGTCAAATTTCAGATTACAAATTATTCACAACAGCGTTATAATTGAAAAAAACTATCAACACACAATTGATAGGGAATATATAAGACGTCATTTGCAGCAAATTACGTCGAGTGAAGTATGGTCCGAAAATCTATGGTTAGGAAGATATGGCGATTTTTCAACTTTTTTGCTTCGTCATCGAAAATAATTAATTTTGTAAAAACTGCTTGACTCTAAATATTCAATGAATATTTTTTTGAAAGCTGAGGACATGGTCATCATTTCTTGCGAAAAATTATTCACGAAAAATTCAGACTACCCGAGATATAAAAAACAAAATGGCAGTAACTGTTTTCGTCATCACATTTCGATGAAAGAATTGAAAATTACTCGAAAAAAGACTTATGAACCTGCTGTACAAATATGAGGAAAAACTTCCCTGTTTCATCAGCTTTTCGAAGAGGTACATACGTCAATAATTTTCCCATGCAGACAAAAAATATGGCCGGAAAACCGAGTAGTTATCAGACTTTTTCGAGATATTTAGATACTTATCCTCTACATACTTCACTCTTGATTCGTAGGCGGGCCATGGTTAGACCACTTTCGGAATTGTTGACACGATTTGACATACTAAATTACCAAACTGTGGCTTGCTGATATAATGATCAGAAAAGTTAATTTTTCTTGAATAGCAATTAGAAGATGTACAGTTGGCAGTACGATAACGAATTATTCTCTAGCTAATCCAGAAGCGTGACTAGACCAAAACTATCACTTTTCAATAGACACCCCTATAAGAGCTTTGTCCTTTTTGTATGAGAAGTGACTTTGATCGTCTAGATTCTAGATGTTATGGGGGTTGACAAATGAGAGCGGCTTCACGTCAACCTAACAACATAATTAGGCTCTCTCCACCTCGGAGAGAGGGTGAGTAAAGCCTTCTGCAGAAATAAGAATTTCATAGTATTATTTTTCTCGTACCAACAAAAACAAAAAGATAATAAAATAACTAAATAATCCATACGTCTGTACTTCAGACTGTCTAACAACCTTTCATACAAAAATTATAAGTTAACTATTCACTGGGTTACCTAATCACACGAAATCCAAAATAACATAATACTAACAAAATAAGCTGTGAGTTGATAATGGGTGAGAGATGGCAAGACTTTTGGACTCAAACTATCCTCATCAATTAAAATTGAAAAGTTCTTACCTTTTCATTTCTCTCGTAGAAATATAATCCAAGTTATTTTAAATAACCACTCCCGAAACGCTTCACTCCCGTTTCGCGAACAATTACCCTAATTTCCGATCGCGCTTCCCGACTCGAAAATACTAACTGAACAACACGAAAAAGTCCCCTTTATACACAAACCTACTACTTCGCTTTCTCACTTCTCGAAGCTACCTAGTATTCCGACAACTACGAAATAAAACATTTTTCTTTTTCCCCTCAACGAACTTTAACCGTTCCCTTTTCGCTCTTCGAAACGACCTAATATTTCCCAATTATCAAATTTAAAACTTTACCCCTTCCTGACGGACTTCAACCGTCAACCGAGTTATCTAAGGATGTCTTTTCCGCCCGAGATTCCCAGATACACTCTTCCCGACCTTCCTCTGAGCACCCTGGAGACCTTCACGAAACCGTCGTCCCCAGGTCTACTGAATGCTCCCTTAGGAAACCAATTTGCTTTTCACCTCTGGTGGGTGGTCCCCCTCACCTTACATTTTTGGGTAGTACCAATCAGGTTTGTTGAAATCAAAAAATTTTCTCTCCTTCTCTAACTTAGGCGTGCCTTAACCATGACTAAATACTCAATTTTGCAATTCAGCAAAGATTTTCCATCTCACGATTTTTCTGCTGAGATCCCAAAATGAAGCCCTGTCCGTTGGATTATTTATAATAACTGATAAAAAAGGTTTGGAGATTATTTTATTTCACATAGTCCGAAAGGAAATTATTCGTTTATCTCCAGACGTCTAAGTCATTGAGGATCGGATATCACTTCTCTGATAATCCTGTTCGCAACATTGTATTGACGTTCATTTTCAACTATGTGAATTGAAAAATCAATAATTCCCAATGTTTACCACAACTTTTGATAAGCCGAAGGGAGCCAATTCATTGGCCGGCCAGATGTCTGGACTTGACCCCATGTAATTTTTACATTTGAGGTCACATGAAATAGCTAGTGTATATAGTACACCAGTGACGAAGGCTGAAGGATTGAGTGGGAGAATTTTAACGGCTGCTAAGCCCGTAAAGAATATCTTTTCAACACGGGTAACAATTTTAGAAGTGAGCCCTGACTGCGTGCATGCATAAGAAATCGAGGGAGACAATTTGGACAGGATCTTTAATTTAGTTTCTTTATTTAAGTTTTTGTTGTGTTATGTTTGTGTTTGATATAATTTGCTGTTCCATTTTCCATCCTGTTCATTCAATTTTTGTTGAAAAAAGGTGGACAAAAATATTTCATGATCGTGCTGTCAGCAGTACACGTCTTCTAATTGCTATTAAAATAAATTCTTTTCTGATCGTTGTATCAGCAGACAACTAACAGTTGAAATTTGTTGAGTCATGTTAGCTATCCCGAAGATTGTCGAAAGTGATCGAACCATCGCCCGCTTTCGAATCACGAATAATATAGAGGATATCTAAACAACTCGAAAAAGTCTGATACCTGCTCAGTTTTCCGGTCATATTTTTTTATTTCAAAGGAGAATTATTGACGTTGGTACCTTTTTGAAAAGCTGATGGAATAAGGAAGTTTTTCTTCACATTTGTATTCCAAGTTCATAATACTTTTTTCGATAAATTCTCAATTTCAGTCATTATGACTCTCCATATCATTTCTCAAGAAATGATGACCATCTCCTCAGCTTTCAAAAAAATATTCATTGAATATTCAGAGTCAAGTAGTTTTTACAAATTTAATTATTTTCTATGACGAAACAGAATATTTTCAAAAAGTTGAACAATCACCCGTGGCCATATTTAACAAGCCAGAATGTTGCTTTAAAATGCGACGTTGCCGGAACCCCCACATGGGGTTATACCAGGCTCAGAGTGTTACGACTTTGCACTTGCGGTTCTGTTTTGAAGCGTAAAATGTGATAGTTCGCATCAGAAATTTGACCGGGAAACGTGTAAAAAGGTTTGTGTTTTTTTCGTGTTCGTGTGATCGGTTTTTCAATCAATAAATAAAGTGAAAATAAGTGTTGCAGTTGCAAGAACAGTGTGTATCGGGTTTGTGATTGATTCTTTCGACTTTTAGTGTCCATATCTGGAAGGATTATCAACAGGAAGGTTTCTCATTTTAATAATTATCAAAATTTCATTTCAAAATCTTCGATTTGAGTACAATTCCTCGTGCCCGGTTGCAGAAGCAACTATATAAATCTACTAATCAAAAGTTTTGGTATTTAGAATTCCGAAAGATCCCGCGAGGAGAAGAAAATGGCTTAACGCAAGAGAAAGTAGTTATAAAGTTTAAAGATGACAGTGTAGTTTGTATGAAACATTTTGTAGATTCCCATATTTTGAGACACAACTCTCATCCAACTGCCGAAGGTTCCCACCCGAAAAATCCCTAGATTAACTGATGATGCATTTCCTTCAATTTTCCCAAATCGACCGAGTTATATGCCGTCTTCAGTTACTCCGAAAAGAACTGATCCTGAGAAACGGAGACAAAAATTAGTTGTCCATTATGATAATGATTTGGAAAAACAAGATCAGATCGATTTTCCGACTTTTGTTATCATTTCTAAGATAAGACAATTTTCAACTTTTTTCCAACGTTAAAGAAAATGACTTAGTTCAGTTCTACAATATAAAAATTTGTGGGGGTATTTCCGAGATTATCATTGGGGTTTGAGATCTTGAGTAATTTGAGAATCGAAGTCATATTTAGAGACGAAGTAAACGTACCCATTTCTAATTTCAAGTGGTTATTAGGTGACAGGTATATTTGTGACTTTTTTTCCTCTTTTGATGTTCATTCACCTACTTTATTCGCTTCAGAAAGTAAAATAATTTTCATTCCGATTGTAATCTTGTGGAACTCAATACAACAGCTACCTCCTCGTGGTGAGTTCTGGATTATTTGCGATAAAAGATTTAGAAATTATCAGCAGATAAACGAAATGCTATTTTGTTTTCCTCTTCATTTAATTGTGAATTGAAATAAATTCGAAATTATATCGAGAACAGTGCGAATTGCACAAGAATACTTTCTATATCTACGAGTGCCACTAGACACGTTGCTGGTAACAACGGCAACGTCTAACCTTCCGGCCTGTTAGATGTAGTAGGCCGTAGTATATCATCTATCAAGGATCACGTCGAATTACTAAACACCCTGTATATGGTTCATCTTCAAGTCCTAAATGTGCTGTATCTTAATCCGACGATTTTCTTGAGGGATTTGCTTAATCTGACAATTTTTAATCATCACTGTGCGTGATATACTTCAAGATTCTATAGAAAGTAGGTACAAGATCATCGTATTTTGTTAGGAATTTTCGAAGAACCAGTTTACTCAGACGATATTCCAAAATTTATATACTTTTTTTCATGTTTAATTGTTTTCTGCAAGGTAATCTCACCACAAAAAACACGTCATATTTATCACTCATAGTGAGATATTCATAAACTAAAATTCACCTAACTTGAAATAAGCCAAAACAGTGGTGTCATCAAGCCAACAGAAACCTGAGTGGGTTGGAGGTAGAGATCCACTTTCAACGTTTTTCTTCAATACAGATGTTTTTTCCCCGCAGGAATAAAAAAAGGTGATATAATCAGATTTTGAATGTATTGACTTCATTTCGTTTGATTTTCTACACTCAATCGCTATGCAACGCGAAACACGCAATTTGACCCAAGAGGAATGTGCCCAAGCGGTAGTTTTGCGAGAAGAAGGGTGGGCATACACAAGAATTGCAGAAAGGTTTGGAGTTTCCCATACAAGTGTGTCCAGAATGTTGCAGCGATTCAGGGAGACAGGTATGAATGTCCGAAGACCAGGACAGGGTAGACCACTGGTAACAACTGCCATTCAAGAACGTTACTTGAGAGTTTCTTCGTTGAGACAACGGTTTGCAACCGCTCGCCTCCTTCAAAATCAGCTTGACCAAACTCATGGGGTACAAATTAGCACTCAGACAATAAGAAATCGCCTCAGAGAATATGATTTAAGGCCTCGTGTCGCGGCAAGAGGCCCAGCTCTTACCCCAGCCCATCGAAGGGCGAGTTTGGATTTTGCGAGAGAGCATATCCATTGGGAAGAGGCCGATTGGGAAAGAGTTCTCTTCACAGATGAGTCTAGATTCTGCCTCTACCATTGTGATCGACGTTCCCTTGTATACAGACGTCCACATGAAAGATTTGCTCAGTGCAATTTCCTGAATACTACTGGTTTCGGGGAGGATCGATTATATGGTATGGGGTCCCAGCAAACACGTTACATCGCCTGACACTTTTGTGAAGTTACATTTTCAACATAAAATAAAATCTTCATTGTGATGTCGCATATGCGTCCAAAACCTAGTAATTTGTGATATCGCTTTGTTAACGAAATGTGGAAGAAAAATTCTCGACATTTTGACGATGAATAAAGATATCTCAAATGTGATTCCCATGCGATGCAAATATTCGTTCGTATTGTGACTCATAGCCAAAGAGTGTTGAGTTACTCAGTGTTGTCATCTCAGGGGAAGCAAAATATGCTAGTTTTGCGTTTCGAAAATGCCAAACATATGCTTTTTCATTTGGGAAAGTGCCGAAAAATTGCATTGATATTTTTTTCTATAGCTATTTCTGAAATATAAATTTTCTTCGACTCAACTTTTGAAAGTGAATGAATATTGGGGTTCTGAGTTATCAGATTTCAAAATATTCCTAGGTCTTGGGTTAAATTTTCATTTTTTTATTGTAAGAACTGTTTCTCTCAAACTTGAATGAATTGAAATACCTATGGTTTTTGTGGTATAGATATTAATAAAATATGTTATATCTTAATATTCCCAAATGGATATGCACATAACTGGAAACTTCTGAATGCGGAAGAACTTTCGAAGATATGCTCCATGATATGCTATATGCTTAACGTCAAAAATATATGCTATACATGAATCAAATATGCCAAATTTAGCATTAAAAATGCTGAATTTTCACCCGAGTAAGGAATTCTTCGATCTTCAACTGTAGAGAAAGAAACTACCACATCCTGGTTTTATTGCCCCTAATTACATTAGGCCGGGATATTTTTCTCTCGAGATAAGAACCCGGTTTGGACCACGGAATTCGCACTGGTACGACGAAAGGGGGTGGGTTTACGTCTGACAGATTCAACGTATAACAATTTTTAGACTTGAGTTTTTCTTTTGGATCCATTCCATCATTTTGTGACTAGTGTTCGATTCGAGAAGTTCGCTGTTCGTTCGATCCGATATTCGAATTTTTTGGTTTTCTGTAATTTGGGTGCATTAATTGGTAAGTAAATTCTTTTAGTTATTGTTGTAAACTAAATATTTTGATATTTCATTTTACATATAATTATCGTATAATGAAGTTTTTATATGTGTGTTGGCGCAGAACTTTTTGATTTAGAAAAAAAATTTTTCTTCTGAGAATTGTCTTGATTTTTGCCGTTGAATTTATTATATTTCATTTGGTTCTGAAGATACTTAAAATTGAGTTCCAGTTTACTTGTCTGAAATAATGCTGTACATGTACATTGTATCCCAAATTGCTCGATTTTGGCTCTCTTTTTGTGAAAACCATCACTAGAAACCATTTCACGATATTTTTATTTTTTTATAATTTCAAAACTTATGAGGCCGTTGGGGGTAACGGCAGCAAAAATTTCGTGATGAGATGCCTCAAAAGGACTTTCACCGACGAAACTGCCGAACTTTCTTCATGGACGAGCTAGTGGTCAAATTATAAAATTGCTGAAAGTCCCGTTATGAAGATTTTATTCAGTGAGTATTTGATTTGAGTTTTTTTTAATTGATTTGAGGAGTAGCCGCTATAATGTAAAACACAACATTTGAAGTTATTCAAATAATTCTTGTAAATTTGTTGTCCAGAAATTTTTCAATGACCTACGGCGGGTTTCACAAAGCTTTGATTATACCATTCAACAACCTTACGTAAATTCGAACCAATCGTATCACTTGTTTTGAAGTTTTAACGAATCGCGGTGGCTCCAATTAATTTAACGCTACAATCGAAATTTTGTGAAACCGACCCTAAGACACCTATACGAATAAAATTTAAAAACGTTGGCAATTATATTTTTATCTTCTCATCAATTAAAATATGTTGAACCAATAAACTGAATAGTTGAACGAAATTGTTCAAATTACTCAACTTGATATTGAAAAAAAAATATTTTTAACTTATACTTTCATTCTTTTCAGATGTGGTGAGGAAGAATACAGGCATTTCGGAAAAAGACTTCGAAATATATGTAAAGGAATGGCTGCGACATGCCAGGCAGAGAAAAGAAAGAGAGATGAAGAAACTTACTACATATTATATACTCAATATTTTGTATCTTTTTTTGTTTACTTTTTCCATTTTTTTTGTTTTTTATTTTATTCTATCTCAATGTTATTAATCATTATAGTTTTTTTGTTCGAATAGATTTTTTCATTATCCTCATGCAGTCAATGATTTAATCTAAAATATATGTAAATTTATTATTGGTAAATTTGCTCTCCGCCAGTCAATAAAATAATGTAATTGGGAGCAAATCTTCTTATTGGGCGAAATGAATATTGGAATTGAAAATTTTGAATAACGTCACATATACAGGGTGTTTCCTTAACATGCGGCAAAAATTCAGGGGGCTGTTCCTTGGACTATTCTAAGAATATTTTGTCCTTTGATGATTTTTGAAAAACCTCTTTGTTTCGAAGATACAGGGCAAACAAAATTTTAGATAATAACATTTTATTATGAAAAATTACATGAAAATTTAACTTAACCTACAAAAACTGTTGAAAATGACCACCTGACCACCTCCAGCCAGCATACAAGCATCCAATCTTCTCCTCATTGACTGCCGAACCCTTTCAAAAACACCAGGATCATTTCTTATTAAGTTACACCCAGCAATGATCCGATTTCGCAAGTCTTCCACATTTTCTACTGGAGTGGTATAAACTAATGATTTTAGATGGCCCCATAGGAAATAATCTAAGGGGTTTAAGTCCGGGAACGAGCAGGCCATAAATGAGGTCCACCTCTTCCAATCCAGCGATCTCCGTATGTTAATGTTAAAAACTCACGAGCAACCAAACTAAAATGCGCTGGTGCACCATCGTGCATAAACCACATTGCATGTCTTATTGCCAATGGTACATTCTCCAAAAACAGAGGTAACGTTTGTTCTAAAAAGTTGCGATACACGTTCCCGGTAAGTCTTTCTGGTAAAAATATCGGCCCTATTAGCCAGTCACCCACAATACCAACCCAAACATTCAATGAGAACAGGTGTTGAAAACGATCTTCAATTATCTCATGTGGATTCTCGTCGGCCCATACATGGTTGTTATGAAAATTTCTTATTGCATTTCTTGAGAAATTCGTTTCATCGGTAAAAAGAATCAGCGTCAGTAATTGAGGAATTTGAACTAATGTGGTTAAAAGCCATTGACAAAATGCAATACGTGGGGAAAATCAATAGGAATAAGTGCCTGAACGCGTTGCATATGGTATGGATATAACAAATTGTCTTTAAGAATTTTCCAAACAGTCTTATTACTCACATTCAAAGTATTGGCAATTTTTCGAGTAGAAGTTCTAGGGTCTTCTTCGATCATGTCCAGCACATTCTCTTCCAGTTCCACCGTTCTTACTGTGTTTGGCTTTCCTGGTCCCCCAATTTGTTTCAATGTGCCTGTTTCATGCAGACGTTGATGAATATTTTGAAACAATTTTCTGTCAGGAATATTACGCCCAGGAAATCGTTCAATGTACAACCTCCTAGCTTTTAATGAATTTCCATCAGCAAGTCCATAAATGAAATGCATGTCAGTCATCTCGGCATTTGTATAGCGATTCATAATAGTGAAAGATAAAATGTTAATTGCTAATACATCACAAAACGAATTCAAATGAAAACCGTGTTTAATCTGTATTCCTTTACCATCTGAACTTATCAATTTTAAGTCAAAAAACTGGCCGTTTTTTATAGTTTGTCAAACACATTTAAAAATAAATTGTACCTACTTAGTAAACACAGTGCGGTACGCATTTTTATTTATACTATTATCAATTTTAAAAATATGAAAAATGTTGTTCGCCCTGTATCTTCGAAACAAAGAGGTTTTTCCAAAAACATCAAAGGACAAAATATTCTTAGAATAGTCCAAGTAACAGCTCCCTGAATTTTTGCCGCATGTTTAGGAAACACCCTGTATAAAGTAATAAAATCCAAATTTAATAACAATATTTCACCTGCATTAAAAATGGTTTGATATTTATCACAAAAAACCTCTCATTAGGGAACGCAATGAGTATAACAAAATATGTCTCAAATGCGATAAGAAATGGCTTCCTATTTGAAGATATCTTTTAGTATCACATCAAAATTCCTATACGACGTCGAAAAGAAATAAAGAAAAGTGGTCTCAAAATTAACTCGCATGAGCGTCACAAATGTGACAAGAAATGGAGTATCATTTGTGACCAGTTTTGTGATCGCATATTCAACTACTCATTGTTCCGAAATGCGTACTTGATGTGGAGGACATTTGGATGCATATGCGAGCGCGTGGAGAGGTAAACAGTACATCGCATAAGAGTTACATTTGCATCGCCGTGTTTGCTGGGGTGGAATATCTTTGACTGCTCGCACAGACCTAATGGTCCTTGATAATGAGCTATGAATGCTGACAAGTATATAGGAACATTCTTGAAGAGCATGTAGTGTCATTTGCCCCATACATTGGTGAAAATTTCATTTTGATGGACGATAATGCCAGACCCCATCGTGCGCGCATCGTTCAGGAGTACCTTGAAAAGGTTGAAGTCTCTCGAATGGAATGGCCAGCAAGAAGTCCAGATCTCAATCCGATTGAGGAGGTTTGGGACAACCTCAATGGAAGGCTGAGAAGTTCAGAAAATCATCCAGCTACTTTTAATGACTTAGGAATCCAACTCGGAGAAATCTAGGAAGGATTAGATCAGAACATTTTAAGATCACTCATTTTGAGTATGAACCGTCGTTGCCGAGCTGTTATCAACGCAAGAGGTGGAAATACCAAAGTATTAAATCACTTATCAGCATTTCAGTATTTCGAAAATTGTTCATTTCTCTTCTTTCACATAAGATTCGGTGAAATCTTGAATTTTTCTTCCATTTAATGTGTCTTGTTTTGATCAAAACCTTCCCGAGAGAACATAAAAAATAAGTTATAAAGCCAATGTAGAGTTAACTTTCATTAAAATTAAGATTTTCAAAATGTGCGTTAATTTTTTTGCGCAGTGTATAAGCATTATGCTTTTCAAGTGGAATTCGGTTGATAGTCCTAATTGTGAATGTGGTGAATCAGAGGAAACAGTTGAACACCTAATTAATAATTGTTCGATTTATAAATTCCAAGATGGCATTAGAGCCATACACAATATATCAAACTCTTTTTTGCAATAGGTTGAAAATTTCAGATCAATTTGATGAAGTATAAATTGAATTCTCTTGCTGTTCTGTCTTTTTTTATTTCAGGTTAGAGTTTGTGTTGGAAATCCTTCCTCCGAAGAGCCGTCCCGCTGATCGTGATGTCCTTCTATATAGAATATTCAGATACAACAATTTTATTTTATTTTTTTAACGGGGAGACAGGTTTTTTCGGCTGAGGTTTTTTCCCCTGGCTCTATAGTATCGTATGATACTGGTGATGATAGTATCGTATGATACTATAGTATCATACGAAGAATGTTGTGGTACCCCGTCCTTTTTTTTTACCTCAGCTTAGGTTCTTTTTTTTCAACATTTATTGTATTATTTTAGCTCTCTTATTCAAAAGAATATATATAATATATATATATATATATATATATATATATATATATATATTTACAGCAAACCGCCTTTGGAGAGCCATACATTGCCAATTTACCATCATTTCGACGTCCGCTTGCAATCTGACGTCCGATATACGGACGTCGGATTGTCTTGAGAAATTTTCAGTGTTTTTCGACGTCATGGAACGTCCTGAGTCGTTATGCCAAATTTCGCCGATGACGTCAGATACTCTCATCTTGTACAAAACCGTATATTTCAGTTCAACCAAGGCACGATAGAGGCGCTGACTACCACAAGTTGCGTATATGATATATACGTTCTCTCTATTTCACATTAAGAGCATAAGACGACATGAGGTTTGGCAACATAGTCTAATAATCATTTTTATACGGTGCGATTACTAGACGTCTCTTATACTTGTTTATATGAAAAAACTCTGTTTCATTTGCATGACCTCGGTTTTCGCTTCCCCCATTTGTGAATACAGATATCTTCGTCTGATGAACGTCAAGAAGGAAAGCATATAAGGATGTATTTACTGGCTTGCTTGGCGGCGATCTTCATGAAGCCTCGAGTTATGGAATATTATGAACCTTTTTTCATTGAACTTTCCGGTTTGCCATACACATTTTTTTCAGGGAATATTTTGGATAATGATCGGAAATGGGGAATCCTATGTGGGGAGACATTCATCGCGGAAATACGGATGAAGCGCTTCAGACGTCGATGAAAACAAAGAACACTGCCATTGATCATCTCAATTCCACGTATTTCTTGACATAATCAACATATTCATTCTTGATATCCCATAAAAAATACTTTTTTATCGTGCAGTATTAAAACTGGTAAAAATTTCAAGAAGATTTTGATAACTCATGATTTTTGCTAGGGAATATGGCTCACGAACTTTTTTATCTACCAAATATTATATGTAATACGGTCGAAACGTTTCGGATCGCTTTTGTACACTACCACTGTAACACGAGGATTATTAATCTCAAATTTTTCACTTCGATGTTTTCAACTTCAATTATACATAAGCGAGAGAAAGGGGCGTAGAACTGTGTGGGATGGAACCAATATTTGAAAACACTGGTATTTGTCTTACAATTAAAATCTCAGCCGTGATGAATATATCATCTGTCATGAATTATGAAAGAATCCATTATTCTTATATACCTACATTTTCAAGAAGAAAAAGGTACATATTATTATTTTATTCTATTAATTCTTAGAAAAAAAATTCAGAGACGATAAAGGAGCCAATGACAATCCAATGAATATACAGTGTGATTCCGGAGGAGATCGTTAGACTTTAGAGGAAGTTTGAGAGAGTCATTTTGATTAAATTTTCAATTGACATTCTACTGAGAGTTTGATTTTGCTTAGAAATTTCTCGAAAATACTTCCGATTAGATTTTCTCTCATTTCAATTTCAACCTTATAAAATTTCGTTTTTAGTTGTCCTAACAAAAAATTATCTAGAGAGTTCGAATCGAGCAATCATTGTGTTCAAGCAATAGGGCTCCAAGAAAAGTGCCAAAAAACAGCTGAATAATGGCTACTTGAAGTAGAATCTCAAAAGGGAAAGGCTAATAGGTACTATGTTTAATATTTCGGAATAAATTTTTGAATTCGATAAAAATCTCAAAAAATCACGAATTTCAATATCGACAATTCTTTATATGCCAATAATTTGACAAATGAATATCAAGTGGACCGAAAATAAACAAATTTCAGATCGTCACTTTTTTTCAAGTGAAATGACCCCAGAAGTCAGATTTTGCGAGGGCCATTTTTCTTGGATGAACTTTTATATGTCCATGATCAGACGTCAAACCTAGTCGGAAGCGATTACGAATGAATTTATTCCGAGACGATATCAGAAGCATGTTTCTGATGATTCTTTAAGGAATATTCACGAAAAATATAAATTTTTTAAATACGCTCATGCTAAAAATATAAACATAAAATTCTTGCGTTCTCTCTTTGTTAAATATTCCCAACAATTTCTTGAAAACGGAATCAACTGCATGGAAGCGGATTTTAGCGTGAATTGAGAAGGTCACCGAATAGGTGAAGTTATCTAATTTGTTCAGGTTACGATATGATTTGCTTTAGATTCACTTATTTTTCTCCCATGAACTTATATATAATGGAGAACGGCATTATTCATCAAAATATAATCGATCAGATTATCAGAGTTGATTAATCGAGGATAATGAAATTTTCAGTTTGAACATATTTTTTTAACAGTGAATTTGTTGTCATTCAATCCTATGCTTGAGTGCTGATATTTCCAGAAATGTCGTCATGTGATCCCTTTTCAAGCTGAAGCTAATGTCGAATACAAATGTGTATTGATATTAATTTGTCAGATTGGTTGATGTATAATGTATAGAAATAATTGAAAATGTATCACGTACCTATTGAATAAATTCATCATCTGATCAAAGGGCGATTAATTGGAAGATTTCTATGTTCCGTTGGAGTAATGGGTAATTTTTAATAATGAGTCTAGAGCAAAAGCAGTCATGAAGAATTGAGAAATATAATATTGAAGTTATTGCAGAGGCAAGTTGCTTGTCAATATAAGGAATTTTCATCTACTACTGTTTGAAAGATACGAAAAAATGATATTCACAAAATTAAAAGCAATCAACACTCAATCTCTAGAATGACCGATAAATAAATTGGAAAATGTATAAGAAACATGAACAAACAAAATCGTGGGTACTATGAAAAGGATTTATTTTACCGAAGTATATTTCTGTGAAAGAATACAATTTTCAGTTTGAAGAAAGTTGAAAGAAATTTATCAGTTATAGGTTTTCCTCTAATCGGATGTGTCTCATTTATTGAAAATATACATCGATAATGTTTTTTCAAGGAATCTCCTATTTTGTATTTATTGTTTTCAAAAACTAATCAACTCCATTGAGTTCACTCATTAGTGACCTCAACGAATCTGTGGGCTTCAATCAACTTGAAAGTTTTTGATCCATCCACCAAAATCTCGTGAAACCCACAATTTCAAAATTCGATATCTGATAAATTCAGAATGGATTCGTTATTATAATTTTCGACGAATTAAATATTTTCATAGAAGCATTTTCGGTAACATTTTGATGATAAAAATATTTGCTGGAAATGTAAAATAAGTAAGTAACCTGATTTTTTAGACAAAATTCGTCAAATCAATCCGGAACCCCCTGAGTCACCCAGGGTAAATAAAAAAATAAACAATGAAGGGAAGATAATGCAGAGATACTTTTTCTCAATATGGAAAATACTCAGGGCCAGTATAATAAACTCATCCACCGAAAATTGAAATTTCACCTCAGCTTGAGAACCGGTTTCTGTATACTCAAACTCTTCAGCCTTCAAACTGAGGATGAATTTCAATTCTCGGTTGACACGTTTTTAATACTGGCCATGAATAATCTTCCACCATTTCGCAAATTATTCTGCGAAGCAGAATAGGACAATACTCAGGGTTAGTCTTATGTTTTATTATATGCAGATGATTCCAACTTTACTGCTTTTGGAAATACTATAGAAAACGTGATATCCACCGCTCAATTACAACTGAAGAAGGTTAATCAATGGTGTGAAGCAAATAAAATCAAATTAAATATAGACAAAACAGAGGCAATGTTTTACCGAATAAGGAAATCAAATCCCACACCTCCCAGGGCAATTAATATGAGAAACAATGAGATAGTTGCACACTCGTCTACAAAATTAATGAGAATCTATATTGATGACGAAATGAAGTGCAAAACCCACTGCGGCACCCTTAGTAAACGTCTGCACTCGGTGATATACTCACTAAACGTTTTAAAGTATCACTTGAATGCGCCAGTTCTCAAGGTAATATATTCTGCAAACTATATGGTATAATTTTTCGGGGTGGCAGTTCTTCATCACACAGAATATTACTAGATCAAAAATGAGCAAATCGAACAATCTATGGAATTAAGAGAACAGAGACTTGCCGTGGTGTTTTCAAGGAGCATAGTTTAATGACGATGACTGGATTGTATATTTTTAAATGTTAAATGTTTGTTCGTCAACATAAAGAACTTTTCATAGATTTTGAGAATCGCAACAAAACAAGAAGAATGGATAGATGTTCATTGCCCAAATGTCGTCTCACTTTATCGCAGCATCAAGTAGAGTTTATGTCTCTTAAGCTTTAAAACAGTCCACTATCATCTTAGCACAGTGCCCAGAATGAGAAAATCTTCAAAAATAGAACTCGAAAACTGATTTTGCAATGCGAACTCTATAATATTCAAGAATTTTTTGACTCCTGCTGCTCTATAAATAACTAAAAATTGTGTTTCTTCTTTTTTTTTGTATAGCGTATTTCCCTTTCATTGCACATAATCAATAACTGTGATGAAATGAATGAATATTATTATTATTATTACTATTATTATTATTATTATCATTATTATAAACATGTCAACCGAGAATTGAGATTTATCCTCTACTTGAGGACAAGTTTAAGCTCAAAAAACTGGTTTTCAAGCTGAAATTGAATTCCAATTCTCGGTCGACACGTTTATAATATCGGCCCTAAGACTGGTTCCTGAAATATAGATCCGAAGTGATTGAGAGGCAGGGGAGATTTAATCTGTATCAACTACTTTTTGAGATGAACCGAAGAACACACTAGCTAAGGCAGCGATTACGCAAAAAAATTCTATCGAAATAATCTATAGTTGCTCATCATTCGAATGAGATATCCAACAGTATTCACATATCAATAATATTTTCATTTATTTATTTTTTTTTATTTATTTCCTCAATTAATTGCTTCACACAAACTAGAGCCTTTGAAATAGGTACTCGATTATAAACTTGCTAATTTCTTCATGAATACATTTCACGAATGTGAATAAATGTAGATAGTTAATGAAATTTTATGTATCCACACCATACGAACGGATTGTGAAACGTTTTAAAAAAATTCAAAATTGAAATTATTATTTTGGACTATAATATTATATGTATGTCCAAACCCTATAACTTTTAGAAATTTGTTCGTATTTCATTATAACTAGAAGTATGCAGCTATCTCTATACCTTCTTCTTCTTTTCTTCTCAAACTGTTGAATAATAGTTAAACCTGAGGGAATCATGATTATTATTGAAAATTTTATGAATACTGATACAGACAAATACTTCGAAAAATCTGGTATCATTGAAATCGACCTAATCGAGGGATCCGTCTTTTTGACGTCCTTGCTATTGAGATTGATTTTGATGAGCCGATTTTGGTATGTCCATATACCAGTCAACCAGTAAAGTAACAGTGAATCGCAGGGAATACCAAAAAATATCACATCGAAGAACAACTTTGAGACTTATCATAGATGTACTAAGGATTAAACATTGAATGAATTCCAAAAAACTTAATAATCGCAATGACATCTTTAAAAGAACACCTCACAGTATCTTTCGAGAATGCTTCACAGCAACACGTATCATTGCAGCCGAGATAAGGAAATTTCATGTTAATAGGTAGTTCGATTTTCGTCTTAGGTTCTAGAAAATTGCAATACCTATTTATTCGTATATTCGTGCAAAATGTTTTAATTTTTTTTAGAAAATCATAGGTTATATCAAGGGCATAATAATAATAATAATAATAATAATAATAATTCATTGCTTACATTGGTTATAACACGAGCGTTCTAGAAAATTCGGCGTCAAGTAGGCTATAGATTTTCGAAGGTTTAATTTTCGGCTTCAGTCTCGGAATATTGACATTAAATCGAGGTATTCACGCAATGGGAATATAAATTCAAATAATGAGGTAAGAACTGCAAGAAGAAAAAACACTCAGAACGGATTTACATCAATTTTCATGTATCAGATATCTACAATCCTTGAATATATAAAGAACTAAAATAGTCAGTAGAACATTTGTTGTAAATTAACTTTTAACTGTATCCAACCGTTTTATGTCCATGTCATTTTATTGTAGCCCTGAGGAAGATCAAAAAAATATTAAATGATCGAAACGTTGGCAAATTATTAAGAATTGTTATCTTTTCCCGTCCTTCCACTACAAAAAGAATTCCATCAGATCAAATTCATTAATAATTTTTTTCAATGAAATAAAAATTATGAATATATTTCATTGTCCAGCAAGAAATTGAGAATTATTCCTTGTTAGGTATGACAATGTATCATACCGAATAAAATTCAAACCTCCATTTTGACTATTTTCGATTGATTTCAAAGCAATAAAATTTGGCCTAGGTCGTGTTGAAATTGTACTGGCCATAATCATTCCTTAATATCGAAGGGGAGTCAAGCCTCCAATGCCATTCTAAAGGTTGGGATATTCTCTACTAGAGACTAGGATCTGGGATATTCTGAACTACAGAATACCCAGCCTTTCGAATCTTCTCTCGTGCACGTACAGTGAAATAGTATAGCGCCAAGGTAGTCAGGTGTTGTTCGAGATTTTCACGTTTTCGATGAGGATGAATGAACTGAATATTACATTTTTTCATTGACCAAACATTCTTAATTTAAAATTCGAATTTAATTTCTAAAAATTATGATGGTTCACTTGATTCCGAAATATTCGTATTTCATAGAAATTTGGGTCTAAGCTGTATGATGAGGCTAAGCCCCCCTTGCCCACTCTGACGAGTCGCCCTTGATATGTAATAGTTCGATTTTTTCAGAAAGCTCTGCAAGTCGAAGAATTGAAAATATCTGCTTCCTGATTTATCATAATTCCAAAATTACACTGTAAAGTCTAAGATTGAAAACTATCCATCTATCTGCACACCTGTTCTTTTTTTCAAAATTTTCAATAATAATTATTATCAAAAGGTTCGTAGAAAAAAAGTAACAAGTGTACAGGTAAAGAAGGACAGATTGATAATATTATACAGTGAACTCTCGATAAATCGAACATCGATAAGTCGAATTCTGAGATAAATCGAAAAGTTCTTCTGTTACCCAGTGTAATTTCACCTCAATGAGTCAAACATTGTTCTTGATTCTTGAAGGCCTAGAAGATGAGTCTAACTGCTGGAAGGGTTGTCTAGAGAACCACAACCTCCATTAATTGTACTCCCGACCGCCATCGCCTTTATGGGTCGAACTTTTTGATCTAATCACTCGTGATTCATAATCGAGCCATGGTTCCATCAATCATCGGAATAGTTGACATCACTTGACGAATAACAGATTGAATTACCAAACTTTACTTGCTTGCTAATGCAAATAACTTAATTTTTCTTGAAAATATACCGCTGACAGTACGATTACGAATTATTTTTAACCTAATGACGCTTAGCATGAACATATCCGTATAATAAACATGAAAATGAATAAAAAAATGAAAAAAATTTAATATCCTGCTCAAATTATCTCCCTCAATTTCTAGTACATGCATGCAGTCATGGCTTACTTCTGCAATTGTTACCAGCGTTCTTTAGAGTCTGTGGTACATCTTCTGATTGCTATTGAAAAAAAAATTAACGTATTCAGCAAGCAACTAACAATTGGTATATGGCAATTTTATATGTGATCTATCAAATCATATCAACTGTTTCAAGAACTGTCAAAAATGATCGAAACAATGCTCGCTTAGGAATCATCTCTAAAATAGAGGATATCTGACTAACTTGAAAAAGTCTGTTACCTGCTCGGTTTTCTGGCCATATTTTTTCATTTCATGAAGGAATTATGGCGTATAAACCTTTTTGCTGACAAAGGAGATGGTTAACAAAACAACGAAGATTTTCCTTTTGATTTGTACACTGAGTTCATAATACTCCTTTTGAGTAGGTTCAATTCTTTCACCAAGATTTTATGAGCGAAGCAGTTACAGCCATTTATAACCCTTTATATCTCGGATTATCTGAATTTTTAGTGAACACTTTTTCTCAAGAAATGATGCCCATCTCCTCAGTTTTGAAAAACATATTTATCAATAGATAAATAGATATATGTCTTTATTTCAGATGATATTTTCTTACAGGAAAACACAAAAATGAAACAGCACAAATAATAAATTCAACAAGACTTAAATAATCTTCCAAACAATATGGCTCTAGATCTACTAGAAGTTTCTTGGTTCTAATTTTGAACTTTCTGTAACTATTGATTATTTTAAGATTATGAGATAATTAATTGAAAAGCTTTACACACATAGGAGATGGATTTTTTCTCTCTAAATTTCATGCCTAGCATTAATCTAGTATTATTTTTGACTGATAAATATCGACTTTAGTGCTGGACTCACTCCCCAAAAAATTATTCCGTATCTGATAAGAGATATATTATCATCTTAAATGTATTTATTCATTATTCTCATGGCATAACATACTTTGTTCAATTTATTCAGAAGGTCCTCTATATGATTTGACCATTGCAGAAACTCATCTTAAACGACCCCAGAAAACTGTTAAACTTCGAAGTTCTTACTTTATCCTCACCAGAATTCATCATCATTGGCTGGTCATCTTTTGATCCGTAAGATCGAAAAACAACTACATCAGTGTTATTTTCATTCAGAATGAATTTTTTCTGCGATAGCCATTCTTGGATTCCTCTCATTTCAATTGTAGATCATTAATATCACATTTCGCTATTAAGAAATTCGAATCATTCACAAAATTGGTCGACTCTGCATCTTCAATCGAATCTGCAACCTCACATATATCATTAATCATTATCAAAAATAATAATACTCCGAGGATGCTTTCCTGTGGTACACTAAATTTATTCATGAGCCAAGTTGAGAAAGATGTTCGGCCATCTATAGCTACTCTCACATACTGCTAACGATCAATAATTTTCGAGATAATATGAAAAAATAGACCTTTTTGAGTGATAGTTTATTTTATGTTTGAAATATTCGATTTCATGTATGATAATACAAATCCGAAAATATTTCATTTGATGTTATTTTTTTAATTTGAGCGAATATTTCCCTCCTGTCAAAAACTTCATGTTGATAGAATGCAATTATCGAAAATTACAGCGATAATTGCATTGTAAAGAGCGAAAGATCCCTGCGATAATTGCACTGCTGGTATCCATAGCAATTTCGGGAAATATTCCCCCGAATTACACTCGTGCATCAAAATGACCTGATAATTCTGCATTCCAGCGTGTTGTCTTTGAAAAACTGCATTCGGTCATTTTCATTTTTGGAGAAAGAGCCCGACACCGAAGGTGTCAAAAATGAAAATGAACCCATGCAGTTTTTTGACAACACGCTGTCATGCAAAATTATCGGTAATTTTGATGCACTTGTGCAATTACTTCCGATAATTTACTCGTTACTCTTTTGAAAAAAACTGATTTGAATGACATCTAATATTGAAGAGATATTGGAAAAAAACATAGGGACTCTCACTCCGCGCGACAGCCCTTATGTACCAGCTATGAGCGCCAGCTCCGGAAGGTTAAGTTCGCGTAATATGAAAGGAATTAACATGTGTTCATGATTGAATAAACTCACTGAATGCATTTGAGAGAATAGGTGCAGACGTTGAATGGCAACGCTGTTGGTCGTCTAAAAAACGTGGGGTATACATAATATATACGTTCGGTCGTCAACTCGTACGAACATGAACGGACGTGAGATAGCACTGAAGTGACTGGAAAAAAAATTGGTGAATAAGAAAAACTGAGTACGACACTAGAACCTACAACAACTCGTTTCATCATATACATCATTAGATTTGCGAGAACCCCGTTATTTTTGATGGACCCCAAAAGCCTGGATTCATACGGGACGTCTATCAGCACTAGGATGTATATATATAATATATATATATATATATATATATATATATATATATATATATTATGCAGAGCAACACACTGATGTACTTTCTCGACGAATTTCTGTTACTTCGGCTCATGGCAATGACATTTTTTTTACAACTTTGTAGCCCTCTTCTGTCTTTTCGTCTCTCTCAAATTGTCAGATTAGTGTTATATACACTTTTTAACATGTAATTAACTCACCCTACCTTAATCTGACACGCTCGGGAATGTCTGATGATCATTTTTTTTACTTATCTGATCCTTTATGGCTTTTGGAAAACTAAAATACATATTCAGAAATAACAACATCCCCATAAACCTGAAAAAGAGAGTTTTTGATTCCTGCATATTGCCAGTGGCGACGTATGGGCTTGAAACTATGGCACTGACAAAAATGTCTACAAGTAAACTGAGGGTAATGCAGAGAGCCATGGAACGTGCGATGCTTGGTGTGAGTCTGAGAGATAAGGTTACAAAAGAAGAAATACGACAACGTACAAAAGTCGTAGATATAATACAGCGTGTGGCAGATCTAAAATGGCAATGGGTAGGACACGTAGCTCGTCAAGATCCTAACAGGTGGGCAAACAGACTTACACACTGGCGACCAAGACAAACAAAACGTGGTGTTGGAAGACCGCAACGGAGATGGCTAGATGATATCAAGGCCCATGCGGGAAAAAGATGGCATCAGGTGGCCACAGGACAGATCGGTGTGGAGACATTTGAAGGAGGCCTACATCCAGGAGTGGATGAATAATGGCTGAGAAAGAAGAAGAAGAAGATCCTTTATCCAGGACGGGCGGCCATATATATGGCGCTCATATTTGGTGGAGGGACTTAACCGGGTACAAAAGGAATCCCTCTGTATATTAATCTGCCGCGCCTGAGTAATTTTAGAAATCCTCGCTTGGCTCCCCTACTATTACTGTAATATAAGGTATTCTTACATCAGGTTTGAAGAGCTTCAGTTTAGCATCGTAAACATTCCGCGTTATCTGCTATGATAAATATATGTTACCCTTTCACATTGACCTATTATACTATGGACTCCTTGTCACGTGACTTTTTAGAAGAAATCCGAGGCAATCTCCATAAGAGAAAGAAAGACTCATACAGTTCCCATGAAACGAACAGAGAGGATCCAACTTAGGGCGCTGTCAAAAGCACGTGTTGGAAACAAAACAATGTTGTTATATAAACACCATGATATTGTCATAGTTTTGTGATTAATACTGAATGAAACTAATTTATTTTTTTGCAAAAATTATTTCAGCAGATATCCTAGATTAAAAATATAAAGTTTGGGCGAATTCCGTTAAATATTTCTGAAGTTGAGTTTGATCTCGGAAATGTTTAAAAGTCAAAGGAGTCTTAATGAGGAATGTTGATTTTTTCACTGGTTCCCAATCCGTTAGAGTAAATATTGGTTTTAGTGTCAGAAAAGAGAATAATCATGCTAGGTTTTCTTATGAAATTTGTAAATGCAGGAATTTCCATGGAGTTGGAATTCGGAGTAAGTATTCAAAAGGGGAATTCTATACCATTGTCGAATTTGATGAAAGAAAACACTTTTGGTGTTGTAGTTTATCACTGCAATTATTCATTTCTCAGTCGGCTTTCACACTCACCACTAAGGAGAACTTTCTCTCATCCAGTATGTATATGTAAATTGGATTGCCCGACCCCCTCAACTTTGGTCAGCATGTTTTATTGATTGAATTTGATCATTTGGATATTATTCGAAGGTTTTGAAATTCCAGGGCTGAGATCATTAATCATGGTTAATATTTGTGAAATTAGTAAATTGAATCTTTAAATTTCGAATCAACTACCTCTGTGGGATTGAACTATTCCATAAAATTAATTTCATAGAATTTAGAAAAATAAATATGAGGTTTATCCTTCCTTTATTCGATGAGATATATCTACATATAGACATTATAATAAATAACACATTTTAGAAAATAAATCACTACATAATAGTGACCACTTCCCATAATAATTGAAACTGATAATTTCAGAGATATAACTTACACTACGGAGAAGTGGCTAACAAAAAAGGCTGATTGGGATCTTTTCAGGGAAAACCTGATCGTACCTGACTCAATAAATGTTACCTCGATTACAGAAGCCATTTTATCTTCAGCAACAAGAAGTATACCAAAAACCGGAAGGTCTGTGATCAAACATTCAGTTCCATGGTGGAATAATGAAGTGGAAAATGCAATACAATCCAAAAAACGAGCATTAAACAAATATAAGAAATATCCTACCTCTCATAATCTGATTGAATTCAAAAAAGCACGAGCAGCATCTAGACGAGTTATCTTGGAAAGTAAAAGAAACTCCTGGAATCAATTTACATCGTCTATAAATTCAGATGCAGACATTCAACGTACCTGGAAGAAGATTAACTCCATATCAAGAAAAAATTGCGAAAGTAGACCAACATGTTTACGTACTTCAAACAACGAGATGACAACAAGAGATAGTTGAGTTGTTAGCTGAGCAATTCGAAAAAGTTAGTAGTACATCGAACTATGATTCAAGTTTCCGTGAAACTAAGCAAACAAGAGAAATCCTTTTGAATTTCTCTATTGATTATTCATCACCATCGTTGCATCTATATAATCTGCCTTTCAACAAAGATGAGCTAGAGAAGGCAATCCGCCAGCTACACTCAACATCTCCTGGACCAGATGATATTATTAATGATATGCTCAAACAATATCGGTTGATATGAAAGGAGCTCTGCTTTATATGTACAATCAGTTATGGGAGGAAGGCAAATATCCGGACGAATGGAAAGAGTCGATCATTGTCCCCATACTCAAACCTGGTAAAGACCCCTGCCTAACATCAAGTTATAGACCTATTAGTCTCACAAGTTGTCTGGGAAAATTGATGGAAAGGATGGTCACAAACCGACTGCAGTGGTACCTTGAACGTTACAATGTATATGCTCCATATCAGGCTGGATTTAGGAAACAGAGATCGACAGTAGACCATTTGGTCTTGCTTAAAAATTTCATTCAGGAGACCTTCAGACAACGAAAACATTGTGTGGTGGTGTTCTTTGATATAAAAGGCGCATACGACATGACGTGGAGATATGGCATCCTCAAAAGACTACACGAAACAGGCCTCAGAGGGAATCTTCCTTTATTTATTTCATCATTTTTGAGCAACAGGCAATTCAGAGTGAGACTCGGGCATATAATGTCTACTGCGAGGTTTCTTGAGAACGGTATTGTACAAGGATCCCCTTTGAGCTGTCCCCTCTTCAATGTCACCATAAAGGATGTAGCAGCAGATGTGGACAATACTCTCTTAAAGCTTCTCTATGTGGACGATCTTGCAATTGCGTGCTCTGGATACGAAATAGAGAGCATAACTGAAAGACTGCAGGCAGCAATAGATATTGTTGTTGATGGCGGACAGAGAATAGGATTTAAATTCTCTGAGGATAAAACAACCTGTGTACATTTTTGTAGAAAATCTAAAATCCATCCAAACCCTACTCTGCTCTTGAATAGAACCCCTATCTCGTGCGAAGATACAGTAAGATTCCTAGGACTGACGTTCGATAAAAAACTGAACTGGAACTCACATATTGGACAATTAAAGCAAAGATGTTGTAAATCTCTAGACATTATAAAGGTTCTCACACACACCAAATGGGGAGCCGAGCCTAAGCAACTGCTCAGGGTCTATAGAGCTCTAGTGATGAGTCGTATAGACTATGGCAGTATAGTTTATTCTTCCGGAAGAAAGACCACCCTTTCTGTACTGGACAGTATCCATAATATGGGTATAAGGTTGTGTATTGGCGCGTTCAGAACAAGTCCGATTCAAAGCCTGTACTGTGAATCGGGGATAATGCCACTACATCTAAGGAGAAAACAGTTGCTATGCTCTTATATGATTCGTCTGGGAGCATATCGTACACATATTAACAACGATTACCTTTTTAAAAATATAGTGAAATTTCAGGCGAGACCAACAATTACTAGACCTGCTGAGTGAGGTTCAGGGAGCATCTAGAAAAAGAGAAAATTAATATTCCTGAAGTGTTCCTTTACGGTTTCAACGAAGTACCGCCTTGGACAATTCCCGAAATAAAAAAATCCACCCATTTACTTACTCTAAAAAAAGACGATACACCGCACGAAATATATCAGAAGGAGTTCCTCAGAATATTGGATATAACTACTCCTGACTGTATAATATACACCGATGGCTCCAAAACCAAAAATGGTGCGGGATCGGCAATATATGTAGAGGGGAATCACACTCTTGGTCTCTTCCCGGAGAGTCCTCGGTGTATTACGCGGAGGAATATGCCATATGGCAAGCTCTGCTGTATTGTTACTGGTATCAAAAAGAAAAACCTACTATAGTAACAGACTCACTAAGCGTTTTGACCTCCCTGGAGGATATATACACAGATGATCCATTCATTCAGAGAATACAATCTCTGATCTCAGAACTACACATAACAAACTGCCAAGTAGAGTTCATCTGGATACCGGGCCATGTTGGTATAGGAGGTAATGAATTGGCTGACCGAGCAGCCCGTACTGCAGCTTCCCAATACAGAAAAGACGTGAAAACAACCAAGGTCACCGACATGATAAACGTAGCTAAGCAATGCATATCATTGGAATGGCAGAGAGCCTGGAATGTCTACGACGCAAAACTGAAGCTCTTCAAACCGGATGTAAGAATACCATACATAGCAATAACACTGCCCAGAGTGGATATGACAAGAATACATCGTTTACGTATAGGTCATACGGCACTCACCCACCTCTACATCCTTAAGAAGGAAGAGAGACCAAAGTGCGAGCTATGTGATGTAGATCTTAGCATCTTTCATATCTTGCATGAATGTCCTAAATACTCGCACGATCGTTTACAGCACAATATAAAAAATGAACCTGGCTCACAGGAAAGAGAGGATATTTTAAATACGATCGAATTTTTAAAGAAAATTCGTATATATGATAAATTATGACGAAACCACGCCTAAACTTTTTACAAATTTATTATCTTTACACAAAATTTTTGTATTTTATTTGTTTGCCTATTTATCTAGATATTTATTTATTTACTTACTCATTTATTTGTTTATTTTCCAACAACCGTTCATATTGACCATGTCTGTTGCTCTCTGTTGTTTTCTGTATAGTTTTACCTTTCTCTGTCCATATTCAGGAGAAGCACACTCTGAAGGGATGAGATATTAAACATTTAAGGCTAATGACCGTAGCAGTCGATGCCTCGAAAAAAAAAAAAAAAAAAAAAAAAAAAAAAAAAAAAAATCACTTGATAAAAAGAAAACACTTTAATATACATATATTCATTCTTTTGATATAAATAATAATACACAAAATAATACAACACAATAATCCAAAGAATACAGCATGTAGCATGTGTTAGAAAAAGTGTTAGCTGAGGTTTGGGGTACTATAAATATTATATAAAAGATAGGGAAAAAACATCAGCAAAAAAAAAACCCTAGACCCCAGTAGAATGTTGTGTCTGTCCAGACTAATGAGCTGCTACATTCCAACAATGCAGGACATCTCTTCTTGCAATAAACATCTGTTGAAAAAAAAAACAGTAACTTCTCCAAGATTCTCGAAATTCAATGTCAATGTGTAAAAACCTTTTTTCACAGTCTGCTTTCACACTCACCACTGAGAAGAACCTCCTCTCGTCCAGTATGTATATGAAAATTGGATTGATCTCTCTTGCCTCTGGTCCTCTTCTCTAATGGTGCTCAATGTTATCCTTCAAGGGATGGTTCAGCTGTCCTATTCCCTGGAGATATTCATAATGACAATGAAATGTCATAAGAAAGTTGAGAGATAACTTCAACATACTTTTCAGATATGTGTCTTATAGGTCAGCTCTTCTATAAAATCTCCTACATACACAGTAACTGATCTTTTTCTAAAGAAGGAATGAAAGAAGTTGGAGAAAAATTATGTAAGGTAATGATTCTTTTATAAAATTTTTATCTAGTATGAAGGCAAAATTTCTCATTCACCTTTTCCTGATATTGGTTTCTTCTACCTGGGGCTGCACATCCTGAATCTCGTGTGAATTAGGTTTCATGTCTACTGGTGAGAGACAGAGCGATTCTTTTTCTCCTTTATCCATGAAAAAGTTGGGGCTTTCCAAAAACGGAACTACGGAAAAAAAAATTAACAAGCAACTGAATGATACAACATTGTTCATTATAATTAATCTGCGAATTACTAGTGAATTTATCACAAAGAAGTTCCACGAATTCTATAAATATGAACCTGTCCTACCATCTGCAATTGTTGAAATTATTTCTTTCTTTCTTTCCTTTCTCTCAGATGTTGTAGGAAATATGAAGCAAAACAAAGAAGGAACAGCATCTTTTTTGAGAATTACAGTCCCATTGGGGTTCACATAGTGATCTTCTTCTCGTAAATGATTACTCAAATTTTCGATAATGAAGAAGGTTCGTAATCAGCCCTTCCTACAGCATCAATCCATTTTTTCCTCGAGCTCTCGAGTTTTGGGAACCTGTAATTTCAATAAATTCATGGAGGCTACTAATCGAAATATAAAAAGAGAATGCGTTCCTATACTTACGCATGAAATTTCAAATTGGTTCCTTTTTTATATCTGGCAGTGCAGTTATATGCAACACAACTATCCGGCCCGGCATTATTATTAATAGTTCTTAAAAGAACTTTGAAAGAATTATCTTCAACCTTCAGAATAAAAATTCTAATCAACACAAATCCAACATAACTTGGTTATGTTTATGTGTTTGACAGTGCCCTAAATTACTCCATCTCATTCAGAAGTCCACTTTCTCTCTCTAGAAAGACGTCCATGTATAATAGGTCAATGCCCTTTCATCATGGCCAAAGTATTTCTGATTATGGCCATCAGACAAGCACATAGGTAGTAATAAGAAAATCACTATATTGAAGTAACTTCTATGGTCTCGTCTGTCATTTCTGAATGCGTGACGCGTGTGGGAAAAACGGACAAAACGGTTTGAAATTGAAAATAGAATAGTGAATAATGTACTGTAACTAAAAAACCTGTAAACATTGCACTACACCACAACTGATAGAAGAGTTTTTTATTATAAACATATGCTCAATATCTCTCTTACGTGCATAAGTTAATATCTTGCTATAATATTTATATCAGTTAGAAGGAAAATATAATTACAGAAATTTCGAAATGTCTAGTTCACGCAGTAAACGTAAAACTCCAATACCAGACACAATCACATTAACACTTAAAACGCCTAAATCCAAGCAATACTTATTTTCTAGTGAAGTAAGAACAAGTCATGAAAAGGGAAGTCAAAACGAAGAAGGTACAACCCAATCAAAAAAATCTAAAAGAAAAAAGTTGAGGAAAACTCAAAATTTTGCTCCTATTATTAATGAGAGCGATAACGAAATAGATTCACGGAATTCAAATGATGTTAAAAGAACAAAATTGCAATCCTCTAGCATTTCAACAGATTCATCAAGAGTTGGAGATGTCTCATTTGAAGGAATTCGTAAATCAGTTGAGAAGCCAAAAATTAAGAAATCCAAAAGAAAAAAATTTAAATTACCTGAAGTAAATCTTGATTCTCTTGGAGGTGAGGAAACTAGAGCTCAAAGTCCTCCAATGAAAATTTCACGCAAGAAAAAAAAAGCTTTATCAGATTCAATAAGTTCGATGTCAGATGGTGAGTATTATTTTATTGTACTTATGAATAAGTGATTTTCAATGAAATTTTTTTCGAAGATGCTGTCTCTGTGGGAGTATGTGAAGAACCAATATATAAAAGAAAGAAAACTCAATTATCTGATCTGAACCTTGTAAACCTTGATGATCTTGAGATTATGGATAATGGCACAAGCGGCAAACATTCTCATAGGAAAAAATGTTCTTCAATAGAATCAATCAGTTCTACATCAGACGGTGAGTTCTTCTTATATTATCCCTTTAACAGTTAGTGACAACTGTAGAAGCCACTTGTAGTGAGAGTGCTAGAAGCTATTTAATCAATCAGAATGTGTACGATTGCAAATTATATCTGCTTATTGGCCTCTATAGGTGCCACTTGTCTAACCGACACTAAAATGAAATATATCATGTGGCTTATATACATGCCATTGAACATTAAGGGCTCTTGTATCATTTTGAAAGCAGAAGTCAATTTCTTCAGCTAAATTGTTCGCTCAATTCTATGTAATTTTGTATGATATCGACCCTTATAACAAATAGTCTAGGAGCAATAGATCCAAAGATCTTGCAGGCCATTATATACAGGTTTATTCATGAATATGGCTCTATAGAATATTTTTAGGAAAGACACAAGATTCAGGATTGAAATTCTAAAGGTGAACTTCAAGTAAGAAGACGACTTCTCGTATATTTTTTGAAGGTTCTAGGACTTCCGGTTTTTCCAAAAATTTTTTATTTTTTTTTATTTTAGCGTTTATTGCAATTTTACAATCTACATCACATTATTGAGTATTGAGTAAAATAAATGAAAGAAAGTGGACATGGAAGTGAGGTGCCCACTGGCACTACACTTATTTAATTATTGATGTTGTAGGAGGTCTTCAGGCCAGAATTTTTTCAATCTTCTATTTGATGGTCCATCCTGTATAGGTTTCCGATATGGTCGTTTGTATGGTCAATTGTTCGGTTTTGATAGCTCGTAGCGACTTTATTGATTTCTTCACTTATGTACGGTATTTTGAGGTCTTCATGTAGGGTTTTGTTGCTTACATACCATGGAACATTTACAATTGAACGTAATGTTTTCGAGAAAAAGAAAATTCTTTGCCTTTATGAAGGCACATCGAGAACATTTTTGAAACATAGATGAATTCAAAATAGTAATCATGAAAATGGTATTCATTTCGATGATTACTATTTTGAATTCATCTATGTTTCAGTAATGTTTTCGACTGGAATCTTTGTATGACGTTGATTCTGATGATTTTGCACATCCCCAAAGTTGCAAGCCATATGTCCAAATGGGTTTCAGCATTACTTTGTACAGTAATATGTTGTTATTGATGGAGAGTCTGGATTTTCTCCCTAGCAACCAATACATTTGCCTGGATTTGGTATCTAGTTGTTTTCTCTTGGTTTGTATGTGTTTCTCCCAGGTGAGTCGTCGATCTAAGTGTAAGCCAAGATATTTTACATTATCTTTAACTGGTAGAGAAAATCCGTCTATTACGACTGGGGGGCAATTGCTGAGACAAGTCGTGAACGTCACTTGAACTGATTTGGAGTGGTTGATGTTGATTCTCCATTTTTTGTACCAAGAGTTCAATATATTCAGGTGATTCTGCATGTTAGCTAACGAAGTGGTTGTGTTTTCGTCTACGGAGAGGAGAGCTACATCGTTTGCAAAGGCGGCTATAGTGGTGGAATTACTAACAGGCAGATCGTAAGTGTATAAGAGGTAGAGTAATGGTCCCAAAACACTACCTTGTGGTACTCCGGCTTTTATAGGGTAGTGGTCTGACGTGGCGTCGTTGAACCTCACTGAGAAATACCGTTCTGATAAGTAAGAACACAGAAGATGGTAATAGCTGTGGTTCAAGGTACATTTGATCTTGAATTTCAGTCCTGTGTGCCAAACTTTGTCAAAGGCCTGTGCAATGTCGAGGAATACTCCAGTACAATATTGTTTTTCTTCAAGGGTTTTAGCGATGGTGTTTACTATTCTGTGTGCTTGATGAATGGTGGACATGTTCTCCCTGAATCCAAACTGATAATTGGGAAGGATATTTACCAGATCGTGGTCTTCGCGAATTCTGTGGTATAATAGTCTTTCGAATATTTTGCTTGGTATAGGTAGCAGGCTGATAGGTCTGTAAGATGTTGCCTCTTCGGGGGTTTCCCCTTCTTGTGTATCATTATGATGTTGGCGTATTTCCATATAACAGGGAAATAGCACAATTGGAGAATACGATTATAAATCGTTGTGAGGAAAACGACTGCTATTCTAGGCAGTTTTTTGAGAATTTCTGATGTGATGAGGTCGTACCCAGGGGATTTTCTGTCGTTCAGATTTCTTATTTCCTGTTTCACCTCTGTTGGGTTTATATGTCGGATCGGTAGTGACATTTGACAGGGTGTATCAAGCAGTTCTTCGATATTTGGGGAATCGGATGTTGCTCCAGGCTCTTCAAACACATTGTAGAGATGTTCTGCAAATGTATTTGCTTTTTCTTGATTCGAGCGTGCCCGCTGATTGTTGCTGGCAAGTATTGGAGAGACTGGGGCAGTGGGTCTTTTGAGTTTTTTTGTCGCTTTCCACAGGGTATAGTCATCCGGAGACAGTGTTTGCAAAAAGGTGTTGAGCATAGAGTTTTGTGCTTCCTTGAGTGTTCTGGATAGTTTTCATGATAGTATTCTGTATTGATGCAGGTCATTTAGGTTACGTGATCTTTGCCACTTTCCTCTGGCTCTTCGTTTCTCTGCTATCAAGTTTCGAATGAATAGTGGGGTGCTTTTGTATTTATTGGATAGTTCTTCCTGGGGGGTTGCAGACCATGCAGCTTGTTGTGTAATGGTTGTGAAATGTTGTGCAGCTTCGTCTATTTCTGTTTTTTGCTTTATTCTCATTTTGGTGTTCAAATTTTTCTCTATATAGGTGGTGAATTGATCCCAATTTGTTCGTGATGAGGTCAGCTTGGGATGAGTACTCTTGTACAGGGTGGTGGAGCACAAGTTTATGATGACTGGAGTGTGGTCAGATGACAGTTCGTAGCTAGATTCAATGGAACAAGTTTGGGTGGGTATGCCGTTCAATATAAAGAAGTCGAGTAAGTCAGGTAATTTTCTGGGATCGGTTGGCCAGTAAGTGGGCTCTCCATAAGTGACTATAATTAGCATCTGTCAGAACTCGGAGTAAGTTGCGTCCTTTTGTGGTTATGAGTCTGGACCCCCAATGGGTGTGTTTAGCATTCCAATCGCCCCCCACAATGAATTTATTCCCTAGGGTATTAAAGAACTGCCTATACAAATCTGTGTTGATGTTATGACGTGGTGGAAAGTACAAAGCGGAGATGTTAAGGTTTCCTCTGTTGGAGGTTATTTGTATTGTCGTAGCCTGAATTTCGTTGGTTTGGTACTTGTCTAGTTCATGATGTCGACCCTCCATGTCCTCTTCCATCGGGATGGGTGGTGTGATATATGGTGTAGTATGGTATTGAGAAGGTTGTTAATTCAGTAAAATGAGTTTCTGACACCAGTAGTACATCCACCTTATTTATATCTAGGAAAGCAATCACCTCCTGTTTATGGTTTGCTAGACCATTTGCATTCCATGTTGCTATTCTTAATATTTTATTAGCCATTTTAATTTAGTTTTTTAATGACAGATGTAAGCAGATTCAGGATCATGCTGTTTTGATTCATGAGTTGAGAAAACATACTTTTGAATTCTTCTAGGAATTGTATGAGTTTTGTGCCTAGCTCTTGTGTTTGTTGTTCTTGTGGTCCATGGGACTGTTGTTCATTCATGTAGGTATGCCTATTTCGTGTTGCATCTGCATATGATCGGTAGTAATTTTGTTGTTCGTTGACCTTTGCTTTGAGTGGTTCCATTTGGGCTGTAGTGTGTCTTGGAGGATTTGTTATTTTGTTTGGCTTCTGTCTTAGGCTTCGTTTTTGGATGAGGTCTTTGTAGACAGAGCAACCTTTATAGTTGGCAGGGTGGTCCCCATCGCAAAGGGCACACTTTGCAGGAGTATTTTTTGGTTTCTGACATTCTCTAGTATCGTGTTGATCACCACACTTCACACAGTTGTATGGTTTGAAGTAATAAGCTTTGGAGTGCCCATATTCCTGACAACGAGTGCATTGCACTATATCCCTTTTTTTCCTTGGAGGTTCCACTGTAATTTTTGAATTGCTTATGAATTCTTGTTCGAAAATTTTTTTATTGTTAGGTTGGGGTTCTAAGTCAATAAAAAACATCGACAGTGGCTTTTTTGTTGTTTTATGTTGGATATTTGTTATGTTGCGTGCTTTGTGTCCTGATTTGGCTAACTCGCTTCTTATTACTTCCGGGGGTACAGAATGATGGAGGTTTCTTATGACTACTCTATTAGCTCTGTTCTCCTTTGGTTGGTATGTGTGGTGTATTATTGCTTCATTCCGTAGGTGCCTTATGAGTTTTCTATAAGATTCTGAAGTGCGGGGACTTACTTTCACAGTTTCCTCTTTTAATGCCTTCGTGAAATAGGAATTGGAATCAGTTACTGTGTTCAGATTCGCGATCATGGCACTGAAGTCATTAACGCCGTAAATAAATATTGGCGGTGGTTTTGGCGGAGTCGGTTCTCTTTGATTGTAGTTGTTAGATGGCTCGGTGGAGTTTCCATTTTCTAGATTTTCTGTATCCATGGACTGTAATGGTAAAAAACGATTTTCTGTTGGTGTTGGGTATGTATGTTGTTCTCTGATGGTGAATGTATTCTTTTTCTTTTTTTAACGCACTGCCATTTGTGTCTTGAGCCCTCTGCATTTGGTGTTCTTTCTTGGGTCAAGTTGTTTATTACCGAGTTTATCATTTGGGACGTCCCTGGTGTTTGTTGGGTTGGTTGAAATCCCAGGAAATCGTCTTGATTATGTTGGATCATTGTTTCAGGTATGAGCACAGAATGGTTATTGTTTGGGGACATATTTATGTCCTCTCGGTGTGTGGCCACCTTTACCACATTGACAGCTCTCCTTATCTTTTTACAGGTGTTGCTCGCTTCTCAATGATGGATTATTTTGAAAGTTTTTTAGGTGTTCTTATTTCCGCATTTCCGCGGAAATATAATGAAAAATTTGTAATTTCGTCAATAGAAATAAATTTCTTGACCTTATCCACTGTAATCCTCACTTTTCGATTTTTTTCAATCACGAATTACACACTCTATTTTAAAGACAAAGCAGAATAACATGAAACATGTGTACTCTTTGATGTTCGTCTATCGAATAGTTTTCCAAAATGACATCAACTTTTGTTTCTCAAATGGGAAGATCCATTTGTTATTGTATAAATAGATTCTCCATTGAATTCTGAGTCTTTTTGATTCCAAAAGTTTGAATTTTTCTGAGAAAATTCTCTTTAAGTGAGGAAATACAAAAAAAAATTTCAAAATTGAACTCTGTTGAAATACAGACAACTTCGAGGTTTTTTCATTAAAAATTCTCATTTCTGAGGATCTCCGAGAAGAAAGGCTGATGCTTCTTTTCTGATAGCGTGATTTTCAGAATATGATACAGGAGGTCACAAATTCTTTGTCAAAGTTAGAATTTCACTTGACCGCTAATTATTTTCCAGTAAAAAAACAGATTCGGAATTGAAGACAAAATTGTTTTTCCTAAATATCTCGAAAAATATTCATTTTGGGATAAAAGTCTTGGGCGTATGCTCCTATTATTTTTTGATTTTTCGTCACTTCTAACTTTGACAAAGAATTTGTGACCTCCTGTATCATATTCTGAAAATCACGTTATCGGAAAAGAAGCATCAGCCTTTCTTCTCAGAGATTCGCAAAAATAAAAATTTTTAATTAAGAAACCTCAAAGTGGCGAATCTATTTATGCAATAAAAAATGGGTCTTTCCATTTGAAAAACGAAAGCAGATGTCACTTCCGGAAAAACCGGAAGTCCTAGAACCTTCAAAAAATATACTAGAAGTCGTCTTCTTGCTTGAAGCTCACCTTTAGAATTTCAATCCTGAATCTTGTGTCTTTCCTAAAAATATTCTATAGAGCCATATTCGTGAATAACCCTGTATATAATGGCCTGCAAGATCTCTGGATCTATCGCTCCTAGACTATTTGTTATCCATCCAAGAATTAGTATACAAGGTTGATATTGATTCCAGAGAACGTCTAAAAGAAAAAATTGAAGCATCTTGTGACTTGATTGGGAAGTGATATGACATATCGAGTATCTTTTGTGTATCTTTCACTTTTGTTTCTTTTTTTCGTTTTACTCTTCATCATTATGTGATTAAACAGGTTTTTTTATATCAGCAGATAATTAATCCATTATATTTCGAGGCATAAACAAGATATAAAAATTATCTATCGAAATAAAAAATGACTGGCGCGGGGGTATTCTAGAATACTCCGGAACTACTTGTGGGTGTCATCTAGAATTATCAATTCCACCATATTTACAAATGTATTGAAATCTCGTGTTTTTTATTTACAGGCATAAGGGAAAACACTCCCAAAAAGAAAATTAAGAAAAAGAGGGGGTCCAATAAAGCAAACCAACAGGATGAGGACATCATATATGAAACCAGAAGTTCAAGAAAAACTCAAAAAGAAAAGAAGTTTGAGAATAATATTGAAATACCTTATGAGAATAAGGAAAATCTGAAAATTGAAAATGCGATTATTTTCGAAAATCCGATGGTTTCTGAAAAAAATAGGCACCTTTCAAATTCTCATTTTATCGAAGAGACCAAAAAGTCAAGAAAAAATACCAAGAACTTAAGTAGTGAATCGGGTAACAAAGAGATTAAGATGGTTGAAAACTCTAGGTCTACTAGAAAAAAAAAGAAAATTTCTAACTCTGAGGACATAACAGAAGAATTAAATGAAAATGTCCAAATTCCAAGTGTTAAGAACTTAAGGACCTCCAGAAAAAATAGTAAAACTTTAAATGCAGAAACTAACAATCCACTTAGAGAATCATATGTAAGAAATCTCAACTCTGAAAACACTGATCAAACAGAAGAATCAGAAGGAAATATTCAAATGCCCAGTTCTAAAAACTTAAGAGACTCAAGAACAAACAGCAAAACTTTTAATTCTCATTATTCTGACCAATCTGCGGAATCAGGGGAGAATATTGATACCCCTAGTGCCAAAAAGTCGAGGACCTCCAGAGATACAAGTGCAATATTCAACTCAACATACACATATCAACCTGAAGAATCAGATAAAAATATTGAGATGCCGAGTATTGAAGAACCAATGATCTCTAGAAAAAGTACTTCACACTCCGATCAAGGTGGAGAATCAGATGATAATTTCGAAAACAATGTGGTTGACGAAGTTACTATTTGCAACAGTAAGTCTAATACATTGGATGATAATGCTTGCGAGGAGAGTGGAAGCGATATGAATAAAAAATGGGATAGTCCTTCTAAAAATCCATACAAGTCACCATTCGGAGATTTATCTAACCAACAACAAGGTCAACGGAAAAGGTAAGCAATTTGAATGAATATAAATTAAATTTAACGATGAGTGAAAATACATGAATTTTATAAATATACTGCGCAAAAAAATTAACGCACATTTTGAAAATCTCAATTTTAATGAAAGTTAACTCTACATTGACTTTATAACTTATTTTTTATGTTCTCTCAGGAAGGTTTTGAACGAAGCAAGACACATTAAATGGAAGAAAAATTCAGGATTTCACCGAATCTTATGTGAAAGAAGAGAAATGAACAATTTTCAAAATACTGAAATGCTGATTTAATACTTGGTATTTCCACCCCTTGCGTTAATTACAGCTCGGCAACGACGGTTCATACTCAAAATGAATGATCTTAAAATGTTCTGATCTAATCCTTCCCAGATTTCTCCGAGTTGGATTCCTGAGTCATTAAGAGTAGCTGGATGATTTTCTGAACTTCTCAGCCTTCTATTGAGGTTGTCCCAAACCTGCTCAATCGGATTGAGATCTAGAGTTCTTGCTGGCCATTCCATTCGAGAGACTTCAACCTCTTCAAGGTACTACTGAACGATGCGCGCACGATGAGATCTGGCATTACCGTCCATAAAAAATGAAATTTTCACCAATGTATGGGGCAAATGGCACTACATGCTCTTCAAGAATGTTCCTATATACTTGTCAGCATTCATAGCTCATTATCAACGACCACTAGGTCTGTGTGAGCAGTCAAAGATATTCCACACCATACCATAATCGATCCTCCCTCGAAACCAGTAGTATTCAGGAAATTGCACTGAGCATACCTTTCATGTGGACGTCTATATACAAGGGAACGTCGATCACAATGGTAGAGGCAGAATCTAGACTCATCTGTGAAGGGGAACTCTTTCCCAATCGGCCTCTTCCCAATGGATATGCTCTCTCGCAAAATCCAAACGCGCCCTTCGATGGGCTGGGGTAAGAGCTGGGCCTCTTGCCGCGACACGAGGCCTTAAATCATATTCTCTGAGACGATTTCTTATTGTCTGAGTGCTAATTTGCACTCCATGAGTTTGCTCAAGCTGATTTTGAAGGAGGCGAGTGGTTGTAAACCGTTGTCTCAACGAAGAAACTCTCAAGTAACTTTCTTGAATGGCAGTTGTTACCCGTGGTCTATCCTGTCCTGATCTTTGGACATTCATATCTGTCTCCCTGAATCGCTGCAACATTCTGGACACACTCGTATGGGAAACTCCAAACCTTTCTGCAATTCTTGTGTATGTCCACCCTTCTTTTCGCAAAACTACTGCTAGGGCACATTCCTCTTGGGTCATGAAAAACGTTGAAAGTGGATAACATATGCATGCATAATTCTGATAAAAATAATTATCATTGAGAACACCTTCAGTTGTAGAATAAATTAGAGATTTCCATAATGTGCGTTAATTTTTTTGCGCAGTGTACAATAATTACGTGGCCAATTGGTGCCATTCCGATCGTATAATAATAATAATTTTAATAATAATAATTTATTTAATAGCATAGATGCTAACAACAACATTTTAGGATGAATTTCATAAAAAAAAATCCTACACTTTACCAATTTACAAACATAACTATGCAACTTTCAACTTAACACTAATATCATTCATGTTCGCTTGTCAATATTCTCTCTTATACAGGGTTATTCACGAATATGGCTCTATAGAATATTTTTAGGAAAGACAAGATTCATGATTGAAATTCTAATGGTGAGCTTCAAGTAATAAGACGACTTCTCATGTATTTTTCGAAGTTTCTAGATTCTCCATTGAATTATGAGTCTTTCTGATTCCAAAAGTTTGATTTTTCCCGAGAAAATTCTCTTTCAATGAGGAAATACGAAAAAAAAAACTCAAAATTGAACCCTGTTGAAATACAGACAACTTCGAGGTTTGTTCATTAAAAATTCTCATTTTTGAGAATCTCAGAGAAGAAAGGCTGATGCTTCTTTTCCGATAGCTTGATTTTCAGAATATGATACAGGAGGTCACAAATTCTTTGTCAAAATTAGAAGTGACGAAACATCAAAAAATCGTTTTTTTCAAAATTGGAAACCCATTTTTTCGAAGCATTTTCGATATCTTCGTTGATAAATAATAGGAGCATACGTCCAAGACTTTTATCCCGAAATGAATATTTTTCGAGATATTCGGGAAAAACGATTTTTACTTCAATTTTCAATCTCATTCCGAATGTTAAATTTTTGGAAATCTCTGTTATCGAGAAAATATTTTCTTATAGTTCAGACGAGTTCAGTTTTTCTTTATTTTGTAAAGCTTAGGATAATTTCCGGAAATTCTTAATTCTGGAGAATTTCTTTTTTGTCGTGGTAGGGAAATTTTAATTTTCAGTAATGAAATTGTTACATGATCTGTTGATTATTCTTTCAAAAGCATTAAAAAATGTGACATGTTCTTTCGAGCATTTAGGCCGTCGTCGTAGATTAGTTCTCGACGTTTCGCCAGTTCGAGTGTCTGGCATCTTCAGGAGTTATATTTCAGGAGATGTTCTCACTGGACTGAACTGCCTGAGTGTGACGGGGACGCAGATTGTACCTCCTTATATAACCTCGGTCGGGGGGCGTGGCTGCGCTTGACCGGTCCCGTCCCAATAACGAACGCGCGCCGGTGTCCGACCGGTTCACAACCGGTTCCCGATCTTCATTCACTTCATGAACCCGGTTATTATTATAGGGGAGTGGTTTTGTGTTTTTGAGTACTGGCACCCATGTTCTATTGATTTTCAAAGATTCCTCCGATTTATTGAAATTCGTTGGGTGTTTATGAATTTCGATTGCTTCCCTGTAGAGCCTGGGGTAGTATGCGGTAGTGGTGCACAACACTTGGGTTTTGTCGAATTCTATTGCATGATTCGTGTTGTTCAATGTGTGCTCTGCGACGGCGGATTTCTCTGACTGACCCAGTCTACAATTGGCCTTGTGTTCCTTGATCCTCGTATTGATGGATCGCTTCGTTGTACCGATGTATACACTTCCACAGCTGCACGGAATTCGGTATACACCTGGTGTACTGAGTGTATCCCTTCTGTCCTTGGGGGAGTTGAGATGGTCCTTGATCTTCTTCGACGGTTTGAATATTGTCTTAATGTTATGTTTCCCCAGAATTCGTCCGATTCTATCTGTCACCCGTGGGATAAACGGCAAGAATGCTTTTGTTTCCGATTCTTGGCGACGTGATACATTGTCGTTGTTGTGTTCAGCCTTTGTCTGATGTATCTATCGATGTCGTTTTTCGTGTAGCCGTTAGCCATGAGAGCGCGCTTCAAGTGTTCTAACTAGGTTGCTAGTTGTTCTGGCTCACAAATTCTTCTCGCTCTGTCGACTAGCGTTTTGATTATCCCTTTACGTTGGCATGGATGATGATTTGAGGTGTTGTGTAGATATCTGTCCGTGTGTGTAGGTTTTCGGTATACAGTGTGTCCTAGAGTTGTTTCCTTCCGTGTGACAAGTACATCAAGGAAAGCCAAATTTCTGTTTTGGTCTTCTAATTCCATTGTGAACTGTATACTTGGGTGCATGTTATTTATGTGTGTCAGAAATTCATTGAGCTTTTCTCTTCCATGACTCCATATGACGAATGTGTCATCTACATATCGAAACCATACTTTCGGTTTGAGAGGTGCGGTATTCAGAGTTTTCTCTTCTAATTTCTCCATGAAGTAGTTCGCTACCACTGGGGCCAGTGGATTACCCATTGATATTCCATCGGTTTGTTCGTATATTTCCAGGAAATATTTCTTTATTCCTGAGAATTTTTTACGTTGACTTCATTAAAACTCACATTAAGAACTTTAAACCAATTGTTGCTCTCGCATTTCAGATGATAATTCAAGAACTCAACTCGTCTGAACTATAGAAAATATTTTCTCGATAACAGAGATTTCGAAAAAGTTCACTTGACCGCTAATTATTTTCCAAAACACATTCGGAATGAGATTGAAAATTGAAGACAAAATCGTTTTTCCTGAATATCTCGAAAAATATTCATTTTGGGATAAAAGTCTTGGACGTATACTCCTATTATTTTTTGACGAAGATTTCGAAAATGCTTCGAAAAAAACAAGTTCCAATTTGAAAAAAAACGACTTTTTGAAGTTTCGTCACTTCTAACTTTGACAAAGAATTTGTGACCTCCTTTATCATATTCTGAAAATCACGCTATCGGAAAAGAAACATCAGCCTTTCTTATCGGAGATTCTCAAAAATGAAAATTTTTAATGAAGAAACCTCGAAGTGGCGAATCTATTTATGCAAAAAAAAAGGGTCTGCCCATTTGATAAATGAAAGTTGATGTCACTTCCGGAAAAACCGGTAGTCCTAGAACCTTCAAAAATATACAAGAAGTCGTCTTCTTACTTGAAGCTCACCTTTAGAATTTCAATCCTGAATCTTGTGCCTTTTCCAAAAGATTCTATAGAGCCATATTTGTGAATAACCCTGTATATTTGATACAATCAATCTTAAATTTACTTAAATTATTTAAACATTTTATCTCTGGATGGAGGCAGTTTATAATAATCAATCAACCCTTTATGGACTAGATAATTCTTCGAGAATGATGTGGAAACCCCCCGAACAAAAAAATTATCCCTATTTCTAGTCCCATAATCATACATCTATCTTTAACAAAAATCAAACATTCATACAAATGATCAGGATAGATTCTATTCTCTATTTTATGTATTACCTATTACCATCATAACATTTAGGGAAATTGTCTGTCTCACGCTCAACAAATCCTGTGGTCGCCAAATGTATACCTATTTCATGTTAATAAAGCCCGCATTACCGTGTTCTGTCTTTTTTGCTAGTTATTTAATTCTGTGTTATTCAATAAATCCAGCAAAGTTGAAGAGTAATTGAAATGAGGTCGAATCAACACATTATACACCAATATTTTTCTCCATTATGTCAACCACTTTCCTATATTATTTTAACACATACAGATGTTGTTTGTTTCGGTTGTTGATTTATTTTCTATTTGTAGGCTTCTTCAATGATCAACTGTGTTCATATGAATCTTCTGTATTCTTCTGGTAGAAGTACATATTTTGAAAGAAAAAGTTCTCAAAATCTGTGTGTACGAGTTGTGTCACGAAATTTTAATTTGATAATCCATAGACATGTACTCTGCATGAGATCTTGCACTGTCGCTCGAAAAATATAGTAACTCTCAAAGAAACTGCAACACCTGGAAGAAGCTGTTTAAACTTTAATTTTTTTTTAATAAAACAGATAGTATAGCAAGGAGTAAATGATTAAAATTTGAAGAAGAAAAAACGAAGAGTTTACAATTTTTTTTATTGAATTTGTTATTAATGTGTTTGTCCAATACGGTTATCTATACACTCTGCAACACATCTTGGCAATGATGCAAGAAGATGGTCTATTTCTTTTGGAGGGATACTTTCCCAAGCTTCTTGTACTTCATGTCTCAGAGGCTCCAAAGTCCGTAGGGGCTGGGGTAAATTTCCAAGCTTTCTACCCATGATGCCCCAAACATGCTCTATGGGTGAAAGATCGGAGGATCTGGGCGGCCATAGCAAAAGATTCACATGGGTCGCTTCAAAAAAGTTCAATCTAACTTTGGCAACATGAGGTCGAGCATTATCTTGCTGAAATATTGGATATGCAAGTGTCGAGAGCTGGCGGAACTAAGAACCATTCACATAGGGAAGTCGGTTCTGGATCCTCATGAAGTAACAGCTAAAGCTCCTAAGGATGTCGTTGGATTCATCAATGCCATTGACGGCCTCCTTGGAATTTGAATGAACGAGATGGGAAAAAAACAAAAGATCCTTGAGGTCGAAGTTCCTGGAAGGCTGAACGTAGCCACAACGATCCCCTGTTCAGAATAAAATTAAAAAAATAGATCTCCAACAGCTGGTTTGCTGTAAAATTTTAAATATTTGCACAAAACTACTACAATATTCATGTAACAAAAAAACTTCACGATTTTTTTTTCCAAATTTCAATAATTTACTCCTTGCTATCTATGTTTTACAAAAAAAAAATTTAAATTTAAACAGCTTCTGCTGGGTGTTGCACTTTCATTGTCATTAAGTATATTAGAATAGTATTTCTGTCGAAATTCGTGAGGCATAATGCAATCCAATTTTTTTGAAAAGCATATTTTTCGTTTCATTATTCCAGATGGACAATTATGGCAATGAATTCTAAAAATGATATGGAAGAAAAGGATGAAAAACGAAACACATCTCTGAGTGCCAACCCTAATGGTAGACGTTCAGTGAGAAAACGTTGGTCCACAGAATTGAAGAAAAAATTAATCGAATCCGCAATTTTTCCAGTAAAAGAAATCAATGAATCATTGGTTGGCATTAAAACTACTGAAGAACAGTTTGTGAATAAGGACATTAGTGATAATCATTCCATAAAAAGGTAATACACTTTGGACGTCAAATAATTTCAAATATGTTGACCAACCAAAAACATTTCCATGTAAAATATTGCCAAGACGAGGCCGTATTTCTAACATTGTCAAAAAGTTATCAGATGTCATGTAGAGCCAAGCTACTAACTCTACACTCTTCATCTTCACAAGTCCCTATTTCACAAACTCTATGCCTTGGCCAAAATAAGTGATTTGGCAGTTTCTCTTTCGCCACGTGAGCGTAAGGTGAAAAATTCAATCGCTGGTCATAACTTTTCTGTTATAAAATAGTTCTTATAGTTACGAAACGGCCAAGTCACTTATTTTTACCAAGGTATAGAGTTTGTGAAGTAAGAACTTGTGAAGATGAAGAGTGTAGAGTTAGCAGCTTGGCTCTACATGAGATCTGATAACTTTTTGACAATGTTAGAAATACGGCCTCGTCTTGGCAATATTTTACATGGGAATGTTTTTGGTTGGATTTAAATTCTTTTTGCACGTTGCTTATGAAAAAATCCTTTTTTTTTTTGTTCATTTTTTCTCAATAATGATTAAATAAAATATTATTGCGAGATCTATTTCAAGACGAACTAATTCACAATTCATGTTCCAAAATCAACAATGTACGAAGAATAGAAATTTACCTTTACCTAGGTTCAAGCTGTGATGGCGATGTATTTGGTAGCTGCCATCACAACCATTGTATACAGAATCGTATCATTATACAATGGTCACAACGGGAAATTGCACAATGGAAACTGTGGTTGAGGTTATTACAGGGAAATTGTAATTATTGTAAATACAAATGAGGCGTTTCACGAGCGCTTCACTTTATCCCCTTATTCAAAATGTGGGGGTAATTTTCACGGAGAATTCTTGCATATTTTTTTTACATTTATAACAAGCAGTCCTCCATATACATATATCAATTTTCACCTGGTTCTAAAGGTTGGGGAGTGAAAGTTTCAAGTTTAAGAATTTTTTCGTTGTTTGTGTACTGAAACTAGCTCACATACCAAATTTCAACTTGATAGGACATCGGGAAGTACCCTAACAGTTTTTATGATCATCAGTGAGTGAGTGACGAAATCGGGGGTTTTTAGATATCTATAAAATCTTAATTGTACGTGCTATGCACTCGAAACTTTGCATGTTTGAAAAGTTCAGTACTGGCATTATATCCAACCATCTACTATATTCCAAACTCAAGTTATGGGGGTTCAAAAATACGACGAAGCACTTCGAGAAAATATAGATAGTAGAGAGTTATCGAAACGCAAATAGAGCCCTAACTTAAATAAAGTTTCCCTTATTTTGACATTTACTCATGCGCATTCGCAAAAGATTTTAAGGCGGCCTGTAATAAAATACGGGCCTCCTCTACTTAACTTAAGTAAAGGACAGCCGTATTTAAATAAAAGATCCCTTATTTTGACAGTTCTCGCAATCTTCTGGGTTAAACAGCTTCTCACAACTGTCAAAATAAAGGAAATGTCATAACAAAATTGTCAAGATACAAATCGTTGCGATAGCTCAAATATTCGACCAACGTTAAGGGATCTTTTATTACAGGATCCTTTAATAAAGTCAGGCCTGTATTTGTGTTTCGATAACTCTCTAGTGTCGCTGCGCTTCGCTTGGCTCGTCTTGACGGGGGCACTTTCGTGCCCCCAGATACGGTTTTCAGTAAAGTTTATTTTATGGAAGTCAATAGAGGAAAATTTTAACATTTTATCTAAAAACGCAATTTTATTTTTTTTTATTGTTGTAAGCATGATAAAACAATTACATATTTTTTAAAATTGTGATTTTTTTTTATTTTTCAAGTTTGTAAAAAGGGCTTAAATAAATTGGGCTTATACATTGTAAAATAAACCAAAATATTCAAGGTGACTCATTTGAACTTCTAAGACAACGGTTCATCAATATTTCGTTTTTTATGCACTCCTATAAAGAGGCTTCCAAGAACTTTAAAATGAAGTATCACTCAACTCCTCTTCCCTATTGAATTTGAGGGTTGAAGCTTGTTCAAGCCTCAAATAGAGTCAAAAGATGTTCTTCGAACAAAATCATTCGACGTGTTTCGGGAAATTTTTCCAATCACTGTGGGATAAGAAATATACAGGGTGGCTCGTCTGAGAACAAACACCCTGTATAATGCCAGTACATCGCAAAATTTTCATTAATTATATTATCGTCGCAGCGTTCACAATTCATCTACAAAGTCGATTGCTTCAACTCAGTGGACAAATATTGCGAATGCTGATTCTCCTCTTACACACAATGATTGTGATGAAGATGACACAGCAGATGAAGTATTTGCGTGCCATTCAGAAGCAGAGGACTACAAAAATAATGCGCACGATTTTTCTTTGAGAAGACATTCTAAAAGGTATGAAATGATCACTGATATGATTCGTAATGAAATATTGCAATTAAGTTTATTCATATAAATAAATTTTCAGATACTCGAAATCTTTAGATTTGTTAGAGGGAATTGAACCATTGAATCGAACATCAAGCTTTGGAAATGCAGAAGCAACACTTATTGTAGATGATCTGCAGAATCCCCGCATAAGGTAATAAATATAATATTTTTCAATATCAATATAATATTATAAATGTTAATATCCGTGTGTTTGTTTGTCCTCTATGGACTCAGGAACCAGATTACCTATTTTGATGAAACTTTCACTATATTGTAGAGAATCTTTCTTTTTGAGGTTTTCATGTAGGGTTCATCCTTATATAACGAAGAAATAAGAAAAAATATCGATTTTTCATGAAAAATCCCGGTACTTTCCGGCTTTTACAGTCGACGCTGCGTAAACTATAAGAGATAGAGAAACATGGTCAAAGACAATTTTGTAGTGCTCGAAAAGTTCTATAAAAAAGTCCGCGACGGCAGGGACGGGCCGAAGCCAAATTTTTGGGGGGGGAAATTTTCCAACTGGACATTGAATTAACAGGACACCGTTATACATATTATGGTATAATATTTGTTTCGGTAAAAAAATTCAAAATGATTAATTTCAACAGAGTGGGGAGTAATTAACTTTTTTTCCATCTACCGAACATTTAATTAAGTAAATTTTATGGAGTTTGTTTTTTCATGAAGAGTATCTTGATGTTGCTTGAAACTTTGAGAAACACTACTTGTTTGTTTCTTCAGTTTTGTAGCCCTTCTTTAATTATTTATTTCATGAAATCTAAAAGCGAGGGCAAGGCTCATTTCCATCAGAGAAAATTTTTTTTTTAAATCTATTCTTTTTATTACGAGAAAGGAGTAAATATTGGGAATCAAAGTTATGAGAAATTAACGTTAATTTTCCAATTACCCAATATTCAATAATGTGAGTTTCTTCATTTCATGGAATCTTTTTGAGATAGAAATACCTTGAAGTATGTTTGAATATTTGAGACACACTTTTTGTTTCATTCTTTAATTTAGTTCAGTTTCATTCTTTGGAGTATCTCAAAATTTCAAGAATCATAATAAAACAAGATATTTTTCACGAAAAAAGCAGATTCCATAAAATAAAGAAATATACATGATTGAATGTTGGGTAGATGAAAAATCAATGATAGTTACTGAATACTTTGATGAGATTCATAATATTGAAACTGCTCATACGTAACATGGGTCCATTTTACAGAATAAAAGGAACAAAATTTTCATAAAATATATTTCGTTTGATAAAAAATGAGCCTTACTTCTGCTTACACATTCCATGAAATAAAGAAAAGCAACATAACTAGGGAATAAAACAGAAAATGTATGTCAAAGTGTGTCTCATGAATCAAGAGAATTCCTTAAAAAAAAAACAGATTCCCAATTTAACAGGGGAACGATTTTGACCTAAATCAGTTATATTGAAGAAACAATTTTGAACAAAATTTGCTAATTTGAGTTGGCGATTTCGATCTCTTTGCAGCGTTTATTTCAATTAGTGTTTGGAATTGAGGATGTATTTAGTGTTTCGAACGATTTTGGTTGTGACTTAGGGTATTCTGTGGTTACTACCCATAATTTTCTCTCATACTTGTTGTCCTTCAGGCATTTTCTGTTCATAAAATTTTTTTTTGGAATTTTTATAAGGCACCACATAACTCAAACTTCACTTTGAATCTTTTTTGGTTCATTATTCAAATTTATTTATACATATTGTTTATTCGCAAAACTGTAACCCAATGTACGAAGAGCGTACATAAAGATGATTCCATTTATGATGCCAGATGGTTTTTTTATGACACAGTCCATGCGACGTAACTGAAAAATTTACAACTAGGTACCTACGTCTTGGAGCCGCATCTCTCCCAATACTTGATTAGTTAAAATATTGGGTTGAATACCATTTATTGCCGGCTATAAATATATTGTCAAGTACTGATTGCAAACTTGATTTTTTCTAATTCAGATTCCTTCGAATTTCATTTCTCTCTCGGAATTATGTATTTCAACTGCTTTGAAATTTTACCGCAACTGCTTTGAACATTTTCCAACTGCTTTGGAATTTTTTCCCACTGGTTTGAAATTTTGCCAACTGCTTTGAAATGTTTTCCAACTGCTTCGAAATTTTTCCAACCACTTTGAAAATTTCCCAACTGCTTTGAAATTTTTCCAACTCCTTTGAAAATCTTCCGACTGCTTCGAAAATTTGCCAACTTCATTCAACATTGGGGGGGGATCATCCCCCCCATCCCCCCCCTTGGGCCCGTCCCTGCGCGACGGCATATGTCTAACTGCCGAAGACAACCCACGATAGCCATTTTTAACATTTTCAATTCAATCCAAAATAATGGTCAATTTGAAGAGGGGTTTTGACTGACATGGAATGAATGAATAAAAAAATGAATGTGACTGTTACCTGCGGCATTTATTCCTGATGAGAAATGGATAATTTGAAAGTTACAGTAGGTTGAACGAGTGTGAATTTCAGCAAAAAATTATTGAATTCACACGACATCGTTTTGTCATGTATACACGTGCTGTCTCTGCTTCTATACGAGGTTATGAATGTGGGGTTGCGGACCTATTAGTACCGTTTTATATTGAAATATAACGCGAGCGGAGCCGCGGGTATGAGCTTGTATTTCAATATACTAGTGTGGTTCAAATATAATTGGGACAAATGCTCCGACACGTTTATTTACTATCATTCACAGTTTTTCTATGTTAATTCCCCCCACTAGTTACGCATTTTGTCCACCTTTTCGTAAGCTTTTTGATGTCGCTAGCAGAGAATTCAATTCCGATTTCGTATCGAGCGTGTGATGCGAGGTATGAGGGCGCGCGTTATCCTGGAGAAGAATCGCATTCCTTGCTGAAATGTTCCTCCGTTTCAAGCGATATATATATATATATATATAGCTCTCTTATTCAAAAGAATATATATATATATATATATATATATATATATATATATATATATATATATATATATATATATATATATTCTTTTGAATAAGAGAGCTAAAATAATACAATAAATGTTGAAACAAAAAGAACCTAAGCTGAGGTAAAAAAAGGAACGAGGTACCACAACATTCTTCGTATGATACTATAGTATACAGGGTCTTTCACGAGGAACCTCACCCATATTTAGACGGGAAACTACTGAACGTATTTTCATGAAATTCAGCACTTATAAGTATTTCACGATGCTTATGAAATCTAAAATATTTTCAAGGCATGAGCACCTCCGGTTTTTCCGGAAATGACGTCAACTTCCGTTTTTCAAATTAGAACACCATTTTTTTATTGCAGAAATAGATTCCTTAGAAAATTTCAAGTTATTTTGATGTAACATTTTTCAGTTTTGGTTGGAAAATTCTCTCTGAGCGGGAAAATTCGAAAAAAAAAATCGAAAATAGAGCTCCGCTGAAACAAGAATAACTTCGAGGTTTTTGGATGGAAAATTTTCATTTTTGGGATTTTTCAAGATGTAAGATTGATGTATCCACTTTAAAAATCGAAATCGCGATTCATGATACAGGGGGTGAAAAAATCGCTTTCAAAGTTAGGGATGACAAAATCGTGAAAAATCAATTTTTTCAAATTAGAACCCCATTTTTTTATGGCAGATATTGAATCTACGTTAAAAAATAATGTGAGTGTATGCATCACACCCTTGCCCTAAAATGGATATTTTCTGAGTTATTCACAAAAAACTGTTTTTCGTCTTGAATTTTCAGCTATTTCTTTTCCCTTCACTCCAAAAAGATGAAATTTTCAGGAACTGTTGTTTGAACCATGCTGTAGATTTTTCACCCCTTCTTGAAACCGACTTCAAGTTACTATTAGGAGAACCATGGCAAACTCTCGCAGTTATAACTAGAGAAGATGCTCAAAGTTTTGACCGTTAATTTCTAGACATTTATTTATACGTCTCAGGAATGCTTCGTGCGTTGCTCTTCTTATTTCATCGGGAGGAAGAGATCTGCAAAAGTGTTTAAAAACCAAATTGAGTTTCAAAACTATGAATCTAAAAATCTAAACAAACCTGAACGCATTTCTGACTCGTTCTATGCAGTCCTCTTTATCAGTCAGGGGAGTTGAGTAGACAATATTTTTTATCCTACCCCAAACATAATAATCTAAAGGAGTTAAATCGGGAGAACGTGGTGGCCAAAGATGTGGACCATTGTTCGCCAACCATCGATCTTCAAATAGCCTGTAGAGGATATTTGATACATTGAGTGAATTGTGTGGAGGCGCGCCATCTTGTTGATACCATAAGTCATTATGGTTCTGTACTAGCGGCTCAATTATTTGAGTCAATATGTCAGAATATCTATCTCCTAAGGGAGAACATTCTTTAAATAATGCAAACATGTGTAGTGTTCTATCTTACCAGTTAAAGTCCCATCATAAATGTGAACATCGAGAATTGCATTATTTTTGATGGCGCAAAAAACATTGAAACTCCAGGTCTCTTGAAAGTTCCATTGTCTGAAGTGGTGGTTGTTCTCTTCATCCCAATAATGACTGTTATGCCTATTGAAAGAACCATTCTTTGTGAATTTAGATTCATCTGTCAAAATTATACAGTCCAAAAAGTTTTCATTCTCTTGAAATCGAATCATCATAGCTTCGCAAAACTCTGTTCTCCTGACGAAATCAGTTTCCTTCAAATGCTGTACCCTATTGAATTTATATGGGTGCATTTTATGTTTTTTTAATATTCTCCAAACACTCGATTGAGATAATCCCAGATCAATCTCGGCATCTTTGAGAGAATTTTGAGGATTCACACGAAAATATGCAAGAACTGTAATTTCGTTGTTCTCATCTTCTACTACACTTTTTTCTCTGTGTATAGTTTTCTTAACGAAAGATCCGACATTTCTCAAGTTTGTCATGGTTCTGTTAATGGTATCTCTCGTTGGTCTGGGTCGGTCAGGAAACCTCTCAATGAACAGTCGAATCGTTCTATCTACAACTTTATTACATTCTCCATGAAGTAGAATGAGATTTAAATAATCTTCATTGGTAAAATTAGGCATAGTGATCGATTTTATAACTTAATACGAATTATCACCAAATTAATAGTAAACACAAAATGCTACTGAATAAAGAGGAATTTGGCAGATGTATTTAATGATATCTATCATTAAAAAAAAAGAATGTAAAACATGGTAAGTTTTTGCATATGGTTCATAAGGAATTATTTATTTATCACTGGAGAGAAAACCGATGGCCGATTAGTTGAAATAAAGAGGTTTCGGATACAAATTCGAATCAAAATTCGCCATCTATTTAGGAACAACCTGTAACTTTTTTCTCTTGCATATTAGGGTAGTAAAATCTAAAACATGGTTTAAGTAACAGTTCCTGAAAATTTCATCTTTTTGGCGTGAAGGGAAAAGAAATGGCTGAAAATTCAAGACGAAAAACAGTTTTTTGTGAATAACTCAGAAAATATCCACTTTAGGGCAAGGGTGTGATGCATACACTCACATTATTTTTTAACGTAGATTCAATATCTGCCATAAAAAAATGGGGTTCTAATTTGAAAAAATTGATTTTTCACGATTTTGTCATCCCTAACTTTGAAAGCGATTTTTTCACCCCCTGTATCATGAATCGCGATTTCGATTTTTAAAGTGGATACATCAATCTTACATCTCGAAAAATCCCAAAAATGAAAATTTTCCATCCAAAAACCTCGAAGTTATTCTTGTTTCAGCGGAGCTCTATTTTCGATTTTTTTTCGAATTTTCCCGCTCAGAGAGAATTTTCCAACCAAAACTGAAAAATGTTACATCAAAATAACTTGAAATTTTCTAAGGAATCTATTTCTGCAATAAAAAAATGGTGTTCTAATTTGAAAAACGGAAGTTGACGTCATTTCCGGAAAAACCGGAGGTGCTCATGTCTTGAAAATATTTTAGATTTCATCAGCATCGTGAAATACTTATAAGTGCTGAATTTCATGAAAATACGTTCAGTAGTTTCCCGTATAAATATGGGTGAGGTTCCTCGTGAAAGACCCTGTATAGTATATATACTATAGAGCCAGGGGAAAAAACCTCAGCCGAAAAAACCTGTCTCCCCGTTAAAAAAATAAAATAAAATTGTTTCAAGCGATAAACGGGTTTCACGTATGTTTTCAGAAGGTTGGAATAGTTAGCAGCTTTGATGGTACGTTGGGTGTACAAAACGATAATCCAAAATGAGTCCACGATCGTGCGGCTCATTCACGACGGTTTCACGGCCATCTTTGAATGCTTTGGCCCTTTGAAAACCAACAGCCCTGCTCAGGCACTCACTACCGAACTGATTTCGCAAGCGCAGAAAAGTTTTCGTGTTTTTAACGATTTCCCATACTGAAAAACGAATGGCAATACGTTGCGCAATGGAGATCAGCACTAGGCATTCACTCTTGGTCGTTAGCATTCGCGTGAACATGTGTTCCCGACGAAAACCATGCCAGAGTGTTCGTAAGGGACCCAGCTATCGCATACTCAAGCCACAATCTTCAAAACATACATGCGCACCATCTACAGCATTTGTCTCCATAATTTTTGAACCAACCTCGTACTTGTCCTATATTCATTGTATAACTTAGTCGTAGAAAATTCTACAGGAGTGATAAATTTCTATTTTGAAAAGGAAGGGGGGGTCATATTTACCTGAATCTAATTGAACCTGATAGTTGATATTTCTGAAACTTATATTTTTGTATACACAACGATGAATTCTCCAAAATTATACACTCCCCGTCAATAAATTCCGGACAGGCAAAATTTTTGTCAAATTCAACAACCTGTATCTTTTTCCGTGGTGCTGCGATTTAGTTGAAATTTTCACCAGGTATGGTAATGGGTCTTGTAATATTAACCTGAAATTTACTTCGCAAAAATATCTATAGTTTATCCGTTATACAGGGAGAAACAAAACCTTGTTTTAAACTCTCTATTTCTGTATACCCTGTGCTGAATTTGAGGCGGAAAATTCAATATCATTAACTTTTAATTTGAAGTGTGACTCTTTCTTAACAAAATTTTTTATGATTTCCGTCAGTATCTGCTTTTAAAAAAGATACACAATTACAAAGAAAGTGTTACATTTTTTCACTTCTAATAACAATTTAAACATTGCAATACCTTATAGACTAGCAAACATAAACAAACATCTGAAAATTAATAGCATGTATTTCCACCTCGCTTTCTCATCACTTCTACCATACGACGTGGCATATGTACTTTCAATGCATTTCCGAATTGATCTGGGGGAGGCCTAGTATTGTTCTGCATTAACAGAAACTGTTGGGGAAAAATTCCCTCAAAAGAAATTCGGAACTGCATTGAAAGTATGCCACGTCGTATGGTAGAAGTGATGAGAAAGCGAGGTGGAAATACACGCTATTAATTTTCAGATGTTTGATTATGTTTGCTAGTCGATGAGGTATTGTAATGTTTTAAATTATTATAAAAATTGAAAAAATGCAACACTTTCTTTGAAAATGTGTCTTTTTTTCAAAAGCAGATACTGACGTAAATGAAAAAACATTTTGTTAAGAAAGGGTCACACTTCAAACTAAAACTTAATGACATCAAATTTTCCGCCTCAAATTCACCACAGGGTATAAAACAAGGTTTTGTTTCACCCTGGTTAACGGATAAACTACAGGTATTTTCGCAAAGTAAATTTGAGGTTAATATTACAAGACCCAATACTACACCTGGTGAAAATTTCAACTAAATCGGAGAACCACGAAAAAAGAATTTGACAAAAATGTTGTCTGTCCGGAATTTATTGACGGGGAGTATATTTCAATTGAAGAAAATGCTGCTACACTTTCTAATTTGTAATCGTTATGATTATTCAGATTTAAAAAAAGTACCAAGAAAGTGAATCGAAAGGTTTTTATCGAGTTAAACTCCATTTTTTCAAATAGGATCATTAATCTATAGTTATTAAAAAGTATCATCGAGGGAGTTCATAGCTCCTTAGGTCGAAAATAAGTAGATTGAAGTCCGTCAAGGTGGAGCTATGCTTTGAATATGTCCGTCAATGTGGAAGTATACTGTAGGGACCTCACGCTGCGTCGCCAAATTTGCGCCGTTCGCACAATCTGGCAACAAAATTCACATATGACACTGTTGTCGCGTGCGCAGTTTGGTTCTCTCGAATTCTCACATGCCGGAAGTACAATGTTACCGAGGCTTGTAACAGAGCAAGCTGTGGTTTCCAATAACACATTACTGGTTTTCAGGAAGCCCCAAACTCCTGGTTCCATACTGAAAAGAAGGGGCACTTATGAGTTGGATGTTAGTATCACCGATGTGTCCGTTCTCAGATCACTTTCAGAAAGTAATTTGTCCAATAGCGGATTACAAACGGACCTTGACGATTCTCAGAGCGGTAAAAAAAATGTTCGATTTCAGCATGTCACTAGGAGAAAAGCGTGTATCAAGAATAACGAACAATCTTATACACCAGAAATTAAAATGGAAGCTTCTGATGCACAAGGTATGTTCATATTTTTACCACAGTTTGTAGAGATTTCAATAAGAAAGTTGATACCATTTTTGGTATAAGTGAAAGTCATTGATATTTAAAAATATATCATTAACGAAAGTCTACTTTGCTCATATCTTCACACGAAATTTGGAAGGGATAGAATTTTTATTTCTCTGTAAACCTCTAATTTGCACTTCCGATGGGACAGCCTGTAAAGTTGTTTGCGTAATTCAGTAGGTGCTTACATGTATGAATTTGGTTAAAGCAATAATTTTCTTGATGAGACAGTTTTCATTTTTGCAGTTTTTCTTCAAAATATTAATTTTCTTTTTCATTTGAATTAAATTTTTCTGTTTTTTATTTTTTTATATTTGCTGAACATTTTTCTTTTCCTGGTATTTTTCATGCATTTTCCTTTCGTTTTTCTGCTCTTGTTTTGACATATCAGCCATTTTATTCACTTTATTTTTTACCTTTTTCTTTTTTTAAAATTCCATTTCCTTAGTCATTTCAATATCTTCATATTCTTCATTTATATTATCAAAAAAATCGTATCTAAGAATAATGAATTGGGAGGTATTTTCCACTTAAATTCAGTAGTATTTTATTTTTTTTATTTTCTCAGTAGAGTCAAGATTTAAGCAACTAAATTGCTAGCAAAGCCAATTCGGCACCTTGATGATTTTGAGCCGTATGTAGTTAATACACTCCCCGTCAATAAATTCCGGACAGGCAAAATTTTTGTCAGATTCAACACCCTGTATCTTTTTTCGTGGTTCTCCGATTTTGTTGAAATTTTCATCAGTTGAAGTATTGGGACTTGAAATATCAACCTGAAATAAACTTTGCAAAAATACCCGTAGTTTATGCGGGAGAAACAAAACCTCGTTCTATACCTTCCATTTCTAAACACCCTGTGGTGAATTTGAGGCGGAAAATTTGATATCATTAAGTTTTAATTTGAAGTCTGACCCTTTCTTAACAAAATGTTTTCTAATTTAATTTATGTCAGTATCTGCTTTAAAAAAAAAGATACACATTTTCAAAGAAAGTGTTGCATTTTTTAAATTTTTATAACAATATAAAACATTACAATACCTTATCGACTAGCAATCATAAACAAACATCTGAAAATTAATAGCTTGTATTTCAACCTCACTTTCTCATCACTTCTAACATACGACGTGGCATACTTTCAATGCATTTACGAATTGCTTCTGGGGGAATATTTCCCCAACAATTTCTGTTAATGCAGAACAATACTAGGCCTCACGTTGCACGGGTTGTAACAGAATACTTAGAAGAGGCGTATATTCAACGATTAGTGTGGCCAGCCAGAAGTCCGGATTTAAATCCAATTGAACATGTATGGGATATGCTAGGTAGACGTGTTCGAAATCGGCAGTCCAACACCTTACCCGATTTACGAACAGCCCTTCTTGAAGAACGGGAAAATATTCCCTCAGAAGCAATTCGGAAATGCATTGAAAGTATGCCACGTCGTATGGAAGAAGCGATGAGAAAGCGAGGTGGAAATACACGCTTTTAATTTTGAGATGTTTGTGTATGTTTTCTAGTCGATAAGGTATTTTAATGTTTTAAATTGAAAAAATGCAACACTTTCTTTGACAATGTGTATCTTTTTTTTTAAAGCAGATACTGACGTAAATCAAAAAACATTTTGTTAAGAAAGGATTACATTCCAAATTAAAACTGGATGATATAAAATTGTCCACCTCATTTTCCCCACAGAGTGTTTAGAAATGGAGGGTATATAACAAGGTTTTGTTTCTCCCTGTATGAGGGATAAACTACAGATATTTTTGCAAAGTAAATTTCAGGTTAATATAACAAGACCCAATACTACACCTGGTGAAAATTTCAACAAAATCGCAGCAACACAAAAAAACATACAGGGTGTTGAATTTGACAAAAATTTTGCCTGTCCGGAATTTATTGGGAGTATATTTGGAATTCTCATGAACCTAATGTCAAATTGATAGTATGTGCTACTGAGATATTAATTTTTTTCTAGCCATAAATACCAAAAAAGTCGCTCCTAAACTGACGGCAGCAAACAAATCAGTAAGTTTCGATCAGACAATGTTTTCTACATCATCATGCTCCACTAGTACACCTCTACATTCGCTCCGAAAAAATACTCTCCTGAAGCAAACTCTAACAAAAGAAGACTTGTCGTCCATGTCGAATAAAAAAAGGAGAAGCAGAAGTGTTGACGAAACGAAAAATAAGTTTGTGAGTAGAATAAGAATGCCGAACTTCACAAAGATACATCAAAGGTGGTTGGACAAAATGGAAGACATTTCTCAGATGACTGAAAGAAAGGCTGAAAGAGCAAGATTATTGTTATCTGGCCAAAAACCAACAGCTCAGTCTACTTCGAAAAGTAATGATAAAATGCAAAAAAGAAATATTAATGAACCTAAACATCCAAAACAATTAAAATTCCCAAAATCTAATCATACTGCTGCCAAAGAAGCAAGTTCAACTTGCAATACCAAAAACAAAAATGCCGAAGAGTCAAAATCGAGATTGCAGGACAAATCCAAGACTCAAAGAATTGTCGGTATTAAAAAGAATATTCCCAAGACGGAATTGGAATCGGTTAATTCTAAAGCGAAATCTGACACGAAAAAGATACCAGTTTGTATTAAACCAAAAACAACCCAATTTGATGACATTTTGAAGAGAACTGAACAAATCAAGAGTATTGCTACAAAAAGTAAGCCACAACATGATATTAGGGAAGAGAAAAGAACAATTCTGAAAGGCGTTAGAGGAAACAGGAGGTTTGAATTGTTGATGAAAATGAGGAATAAGTGATTTAAAAAGTATTTTATTGTGTTGTGTTTTAACTAATTTTATTAATATTGAGGCGATGATTAATGTATTATATCAGTATTATATGAATGAACATTTTTCATTGAAATATAAGTATTTTTTTTATAAACTGAGAGGACCTTGCAATCTTTCACTAGCAAAATAAATAAGAATTGATAATGATGAGAGTATAGGTAGCAAAAACTATCAAAAAAGAATGCAATCTATTATTTGTAATTGCAAAATATTAAACTAATTGATCTTGAAATATTTGCTATGAACTCATTTGATAATTTTTTTATTGTTTGAATAATCCATGGCATTTGAATAACCTTTTTGTGATTCCAAAGTTGAAGTTTGATTTTTCATTTTTAAAAATCAGGCTTCATTTTTAACATTCTGTTTTTTGATATTCCATATTAATGCATTTTATTGACATTAAGTTATTTAAAGAAACCGTAATCGATTTTTACTTCTGTTTTATGTTTTGATAACAGGCTCTTCAGTTATCAGGAAAAGACGTCTTAGCAGGCCCAAATATGGCAAAATTTGACCATTTTCGGCATCTGTTGAGTATTCTGTTTTCTTCCCCCCAGGTGGGAAATAAAAGCAAGTGTTCCCCTGACCAAAGGATTCTTAGTCCTAATTCTTAGAGATTAGTTAACAATAGATAAAAATAAAGATAAGGGTATATTTTCTTGCTTTAATTGCACTGTTTCTATTTTGCCCATTGAAGAAATAAGGAAAGAGGGATTCTCATTGAATGCATTACTTGAGTGGCGAACTCAAGTAGCCATCTTGGTAGACCTTCTGTGACTGATCATTTGTTTATGTCTATCGAAGGAAGCTGTCTCAAGTGATTCATTCCTACCCAGCTTGTATGTAAAATTTCAGCCCAATCGCTAAGTTATCTTGCGTTTGAGAGGACATTACGCGAGACGCTTCCGTTGTTTTCGTGAAAATGAATAAATTGGGAAAACGAGCTGTCATCAAATACTTCTATTTGTAAGGTTTTACTCCGAAACAAATAAAAAGAGGGATGGATTCAAAACTAGGAGACTTCTCTCCGTCATATTCAACTATTTTGCAGTGGGTTTTTGAATTTAAAATGGGTCGTGTGGGCACCTCTGACTAGCCTTGCTGAAGGCAGCCCGTTGAGGTCACAACTTCAGAAAAGATTAAGAAAATCCATTAAAGTTAAAAGTGTATGAGATAGCTAAGACCTGTGGGATGTTATCTGAACGTAGCAAAATATTTGCACAACCATTTGCGCATAGCAAAGCAAGGTGAGTGCTAACGCCTGACTAAAAATTGATACGAAAAACCATTTCTACCGACAATTTGGCGCTGTATAGGCGTAATCCAAATGAATTTTTCCATCGAATCATAACTATTGACGACACTTAGGTTCAGTTCACCACTACATTCATAAGAATCAGTCAAAACTATGGGTTGGAAAAAGGGAACCAACTCCAAAGAAGGCAAAAACAATTTCATCGTCAAATAAGATTATGGCTACTGTTTTTTGGGATGCGAGAGGAATTATATAAATTGATTACTTTAAAAGGGTAATACTATCATTGGTCAATACTACTCAAAGTTATTGCAACGTTTGAAGCACGAGGTGCAAATAAAACTACCTCATTTGGAGCAGAATTTTTTTTTTTCATTATCGCATTCGTAGATTGTTGACAAGTCCAAAATCCACAAATTGGAAATTGAATTGATGCTGCGTCCTCCCTAATCTCCAGGCTGCCCCAGCGACTGCTATCTGTTTCTTAACCTCAAAAAATGGCTTGTTATCGGAATTACCGAAGCTGTAAATCAGTATTTTGAGGAGCTTAGCGAATCTACGTTTGAAACTTATAACTTAATTAGAAGACCGTTATGAGAAATGTATCAGTGTTGATAGAGATTATGTTGAATAATAAAGATAAAAAAAATTTCAAAACATCGTATTAATACATCATAGGAAATAGTTTGAACTACTTTTCCTAATCTTGATATCGGAATTAGCATTTTTCTTACCCCACAACTCACCAGATTTATCCGTTTTGACTCATAGATATAAATAACAATGTATGGTTTTGACTAGATTCAAGAATGCGAATTGAATTGAATTCTTTAATGTTATTTTGCCCTAAATACAGATTTTTCTGGAATCATGAATGAATTTTAAAAGTTGAAAGCTAGAGAAAAAAACCTTTTATATTTAAAATTCAACTTTTCGAATGTATCCAATCTTGGTTTGTAAAGTGAATAATAATTATTAGCACCCCAGTGGTAGGGTGTGTTAAGTCACAAAATCAAATAAATTAATCAAAAAAGAGATTTCTCAGTTTTCCAGTTACTGCCATCATTTGACGAATTGGTGACCTAGGGAGTTGAATCTGTGTTCCACTAGCTAGAATTTAATAATGTAAATCCAGTATTGCAGAAAACTCGTTCTGTTTCCTGTGAAACGTAGTTTTTTGTCAAAAAAATCCTATTATGCAATTACTCGAAAGAATTGTTGGGAAAAGGGCGTCAGTAGACGATTTGTCCAGGGCGCAAATCACCTTAGTCGGGGGCCTGTCTGTGTTGCGTCGCAAACCGGCAACAATTGGCAGCCATATTGGTAGACCTTCGCAGACGCCTTTACATTTCGCTAATGCTCCTCCCTATTAAGAGTAGAGGTAAGTAGAGAAAAATAACTCCGTGTATCGAAAGTGTCCGCTGAAATCAACCAAAGAAGGATGGCGATGAAGCTTGAGAGTAGGTAATATATTAAAATTGACAACTTAGAAAATTTTCGTATCGTATCAACTGCGGTGCATTTTGTTTTGTTTTTGTTGAGCGGAATGATTCTTGCAAATTAACTATAAAAACTGAAAATATCTACCGAACACGAATACAACACAACAAAAATAAATCCTCAATTTCAAACACTAATAACGATAAACGCTGCAAAAAGTAGGTATCAAATCACCAATTCAAATTTGTCATTTATGATCAAATGAATCAAATCATGTGTTTGAATCACGGTAAGCGAAAATGATTTTATATGAGATCTTTTCACTATATTTTTGTGTCTCCCACATGTTTATCGATTACCAAGTTTTATATCGATGTGAGAAGTAAAATTGATTTATTCAAGAAATTCTTATCATACTTTCATGCATATCATGAGATTTGAACCAAAGAGCTCATTTTTAAGTTAAAAGTTAAAATAGGGCAACCTACCCTTGAATAACGAATACACCTCATCATTTCGGTATTTGCCTTAGCAAAAAAGAAAACTTATATAGCTCAGTCCATTATTTAGATATTTATCTATATCTATGGTTCATATGTATGCTCTCTGGTTACTAGTTATTTTTATTTTATTTTATTATCATTTCTCTGTGTGTCAATTGATCATGGGAAATGCAGATTTTGATTCTGCTGAAGAAAATTGGCAGGAAAATTCGGACGACTATTATGCTTTTTTAAATATTCCCAGAGAAGTAAGAATTTTGCATTACAAGAAATGTCCTAATTAGATGAGCCCGGCTTAACCTCAATCGATGAATTATGCAATTGAACTTATTTTTTAGGCTACTAAAGAAGAAATAAATAATGCTTACAGACGTCTTAGTAGAGTTTATCATCCTGATAAACACCTGGATCAGGAACTCAAATGTAAAGCTGAAATTTTATTCAACAAAACGAAAAAAGCCTATGAAGGTACATGCTATTTCTATAAGTTTCAAGAACCTTCGTTTTTATATTTTGAACCTAATTCAACAAAATTTTATTTTGTAGTTCTTTCTGATCCTCACCGAAGAGCAATTTATGATTCTTTAGGCGTAAAAGGTCTTGAAACAGAAGGTTGGGAAATAGTACAAAGACAAAAAACACCTGCAGAAATAAGGGCAGAATATGAACAATTGGCTGAGGAAAGAGCAGAAAGATTAAAGCAACAAAGGACGAATCCTACTGGAAATGTAACAGTTGCAGTTAATGCCACCGATTTTTTCAATCCTTACATTGAATCCTCATTCGAAGAAGATTATGGGGAGTAAGTCAGAATATGATTTGAATATTTCTATTTGAAAAATTTCTAGTGATTTTAGATTACCTAATATTGAAGTTTCGTTGATGCAGTTCTCACAGTCAATTGATTTTCCACTTACACAGAAAGACACATGTACTTTATCTGGCCAACTTCATACACAAAATGGAACGGGTGGAGGAGGTATTAATTGCAGCTGGAGACATATATTCTCTCATCGTAGCTGGGCAGAAGTTGAATTGGCAGCAGGTTAAAATTTTCGATAAATATAGTTGCAACATATGAATTGTGTTTTTGGATGTAGGTAATGGACCAACGTTGTCATTCAGAGGGTTCAGAACACTAACCAAAAGATTTTTCTTGAACGGAGGTACAGTTCTTCAGTTCACACCAGAAGGAATTAAACCAGGACTTATGTCGAGTGAGTACGAATTAACTGAACTTGAAACTGCACAAATGAGAAATTTTCATTCAGAAGGATGTTATTTATTCATTATAAATATCTTGGAAGTTTTTCCTAACAGTTACTAGAGGTTGTGCAACATTTTGAAATGGTAATCATATTCTCGGTACCTCAATCACAATTTCTATGTACAGGATATCCCGAAACTAGTAAATTAAACATCACACCATGATAGAGTAGACCAAATACAATCAAATGACACCAAAATTAGTTACGCGAAAAATATACTGTTTTCAAAATAATTAGAAAATAATGAATATACCTGAAATTGCTGATTTTCAAACTATTTTTTTAAATTTTAGGGCCAGTATGTGATTAACGATAGCGATTTTAGCCCATATTAATCCTAGATTATTGCATTATCACTCATAATAAAATTATTCTAAATAGTTAATCGAAAACCTCAAAAAATGTGAATTAAAGAACTCTTTTTTCTACATAATTTTTATTACTCTGAACAGAGAAATTTGTCATAGAGAAGTTCGCTGTAGGAAAGTTCCACTGTAATTCATTTGGTACATTTTCGCTGAACTAATGTTGGTGTCATTCCATAGTATCTGGTCTACTCTATCTTGGTGTGATATTTGATTCACAAGTAATGGGTCACTCTGTATGTGATGTCTCCTTATATCAGCATAGTTCCATTGAAATGAGTTTTAATACCAACTCAGTTTCAACCACATATATCACTGCCAACATTATTTTTTTTCAAGAATGTGAGCGAATTTTTTGTTTGGTGTAAGAATTAATTCATGATATGGTATAACATTCTTCAAAAGCATTTTTTCATTAATTCAATCTGACGCATTCACTCTTTATTGTACAATTTTGTAACAATAAGTTTTTGGATTGAAATAAACATTAAACAGTATTTAAGAACTGTGGTAGCTGTTATCTTGCGAATATTCTAGTCCTGTGAATTTGCATGAGAATCCTCTGAATGAGAGGTGTCAATCTAAAGCAAAGGTATTGAAAGAAATAGCCATTAATATAGATTTTTTGTAAAATGCAATCAAATATGTAAATATGTAGGAATAATAGCCATATCATTCAACCCTAAAAAAATAAGATCATAAATGGGCTTTAACCCTTGTTATTCATTCTCTTTCTTTTCATTAGAACAACCAAATACTGGGAATCAATCATTTAAATTTGCTTCTTAAATCTGACATAGTGTATTCGATAAAATATGCTTCACATGGCGCCTTTTATATGAGCAGAAACCGACAAAAAGTTTTTGACCATTTTATTTTTCATTTCGGCAGGGGAAATTCGTATCATAATTATACAGACTTCAATTAAGTTTTAAAATGATATCATTTATTTCTAGCCCTCGCAATGCAAATCGACCGACATTCTGTAGGTTATTTAACCTATCATGGAGGTATAAGGTCACTGGTATCCACTTCTATTGTGAGAGATACAGGTAAGATGAAATAGCTAATCAAACGTATTTATGACCCATCTTTGATTCTCTAAATTTGTGTAACAGTTTAATAAATCTAAATTATTTTCTTATACCACATTAAAATTAACGAACTTTATACCTACTATATTCAATCCGAATTCCTTCAAAACTAACAACTACAAAAAAAGATAGGTCAATTATCTTCTGAGGATTTCAAAGAAGAGTATTTTTTTTTTTATTTTTTTTTGAGGGATGTTGGCTTGCCTTTACAGCATTAGCCATCTGATTTATTACCTTTCCGCATTACATCACCACCGGAAACAATCCAACCAACTAACCTGATCAGTCAAATTGTCAAAACAAAGGAAAGACAGGGACACAGTTACGCAGTGGGGCTCATCAAAGCGTTTTTCTCTTCATAGACAAACTGAGTCAAGCCTCGGATAGACAGGTTAACCACACAGGGAACAACAAGGGTACACTCACAACCTCCAACCTACGAAAACCTTCCACTATTTTTCACATTTCCTTTAAACTATCTACTCTCATTCACTTCACACTTGGAGTCGTGATTTTCGTATGTAAAAATATAGGGAACAATACACACCCAAATTTCTCAAGCTCAATAATTGTTCAAGACTATAGGGCTGATAAATTCCCGTTATGTCATACACTCTTTTGAACAGATCCAATCTATCGTCTTCGTTAATTCTGCATTCCATGATGCAATGCTGTATGGTGCCTAATAGACCACATACACAATTAGGGTCGTCAAAGAAGAGTAACTTTCATCATATTATGAATATTTCCTCATCAATGCAATCCGAATTATAAATGAATAATGGTGACAATTGCAGGTCAGATAGTGCAACATATTTTGCTTCAATTTCTGATCTTTTTTTATTATTGACTCTCAAGGGACTTAATTAACTTACATATGGAAAGTTTTTAAAAAAAGATTTCTTTTTTGAAGAAAGGTCTGATCAATCTATCAATCTCTTGCAGGAGTACAGATATGCCTTCTTTTTTTTTTATGTTTCCAATATTAAAATTGCCACCTTTCGTCTACCAAGTGATAGTCGACTCGCATATTTATTTTTAGGCTTACTGTAATTAATGAAATAATTGGTTGAATAGGGAAACTTCAAATTTCAATCACTCAAAAACAAAGGTTCCTTAATTTTCAAGCTCCTGTATATTAGTCATGTAATTTGTAGTGCCACATGTTTTGAATCAACCACACATAATCTCATTTTATTTTTCATTTAGCTGATCCCTGTTTTTGTACAAGGTGGTCAGATTTTGATGATTTAGTACAACATCTCCTAAATTAAAAGAGATAGAAAAAAATACACAACTAAGCTATAAGGTGATTTTGGAATTTGGCTAATTATTATAATTGGCTATAACTTCCATATTATTGCAACTACGCTCCCAAAATAAAAACATCTTCAGGGCAGTTTTTTCAGTAGTTTTTATTTTTAACCGGTGCTATTGAAATTTCAGTTCCGCTTTCAGATTTTTCAAATGGAAACCATAGTGTGCTATGATATTTTCCAGTAGACTTTTCCGACTTTTCTTATACAATTTCAAAAATATATGTTATGATTTACTTCCGATTTTATCATACAGAAAAGACCACGTCAAACTAAAATGGAATGTAGGTCAGAATGTGCTGTACCTGATGTATAAAAAAATCGTTCATATGAAAGTCTCACAGAGATTTGATGTTTTATGAAAATGTTGAATATTTTCACTTCTAATACTTTCTCTCATGCCATAGGTACAATTTAATACTTTTCGAATAAGTTTTTTTTTTGCGTGAATATACACTGCGCAAAAAAATTAACGCACGTTATGGAAATCTCAAATTTATTCTATAACTGAAGGTGTTCTCAACGATAATTATTTTTATCAAAATTATGCATGCATATGTAATCTACTTTCAACGTTTTTCTTCAATACAGATGTTTTTTCCCAGCAAGAATAAAATAAGATGATATTATCAGATTCTGAATGTATTGGCTCCATTCTAAAATCAGTTGTTCTCGATCAATTCAAGTGATTAATAGTTTTTCTTTCGTTTGATTTTCTACACTCGATCGCTATGCAACGCGAAACATGCAATTTGACCCAAGGGGAATGTGCCCAAGCGTTAGTTTTGCGAGAAGAAGGGTGGACATACACAAGAATCGCAGAAAGGTTTGGAGCGATTCAGGGAGACAGGTATAAATGTCCGAAGACCAGGACAGGGTAGACCACGGGTAACAACTGCCATTCAAGAAAGTTACTTGAGAGTTTTTTCGTTGAGACAACGGTTTGCAACCACTCACCTCCTTCAAAATCAGCCTGAGCAAACTCATGGGGTGCAAATTAGCACTCAGACAATAAGAAATCGCCTCAGAGAATATGATTTAAGGCCTCCTGTCGTGGCAAGAGGCCCAGCTCTTACCCCAGCCCATCGAAGGGCGCGTTTGGATTTTGCGAGAGAGCATATCCATTGGGAAGAGGCCGATTGGGAAAGAGTTCTCTTCACAGATGAGTCTAGATTCTGCCTCTACCGTTGTGATCGACGTTCCCTTGTATACAGACTTCCGCATGAAAGATATGTTCAGTGCAATTTCCTGAATACTACTGGTTTCGGGGGAGGATCGACTATGGTATGGGGTGGAATATCTTTGACTGCTCGCACAGACCTAGTGGTCGTTGATAATGGAGCTATGAATGCTATTTGCCCCATACATTGGTGAAAATTTCATTTTCATGTACGATAATGCCAGACCCCATCGTGCGCGCATCGTTCAGGAGTACCTTGAAGAGGTTGAAGTCTCTCGAATGGAATGGCCAGCAAGAAGTCCATATCTCAATCCGATTGAGCAGGTTTGGGACAACCTCAATAGAAGGTTGAGAAGTTCAGAAAATCATCCAGCTACTCTTAATGACTTAGGAATACAACTCGGAGAAATCTGGGAAGGATTAGATCAGAACATTTTAAGATCACTCATTTTGAGTATGAACCGTCGTTGCCGAGCTGTAATTAACGCAAGGGGTGGAAATACCAAGTATTAAATCACTTATCAGCATTTCAGTATTTTGAAAATTGTTCATTTCTCTTTTTTCACATAAGATTCGGTGAAATCCTGAATTTTTCTTCCATTTAATGTGTCTTGTTTCGTTCAAAACCTTCCCGAGAGAACATAAAAAATAAGTTATAAAGTCGGTGTAGAGTTAACTTTTATTAAAATTGAAATTTTCAGAATGTGCGTAAATTTTTTTGCGCAGTGTAGTTGAATGAGTGCTTCAATTTAGCTCAAAATCTCATGCAGGGATTCTGAAAAAAAAAGTTAAATTCACGTTTTGGAGAAAGTGTTTTTTTTTGTACCGAATTCGATCTGAAATGGTGTAAAAAAAGTACTGGACTTTTTCCGCAATTACGTTGAAAAGTTACCTATTCGAATGTTTAGCGAAAATGGACCATTTTTGTGAAAAACTGATTTTGTCATCTTTTCCACGAAATTTTTCATTTTGTACACCCTGCTGAAAATAATCAATGAATTCATTATAAAATGATATTCTCGTGTCAATTGTGGCCCACCGTTCACCAGGCCTAAATCCTTTGTATTTTTTTTTTAAGTTTTCTAAAAAATTATATTATAACGAAAAAACGCTCGGACCAAATTTTGTTGAAAGGGGGACAAATAAGGGTGTTCAAATGAGTTGGATATCACTACCCTTCTAGCTGCAACCCCTAACAGCTCCTCTCATTGTTGAACAGGGAAAAGGGGTCGAGCAGCACCCTGTTGGAAAGGCAATTCGATTTCCTGCATTGGTTTATTTTTTTTTTCATCGCTTTATTATTATACAGAGTGATCAGTATTCCATCAATAACTTTCACACTCCGAATTTGGATCTTCGAGATGGAAAAGACGCTCGGACGGGTCAAAAAATGAATTCGATATCACTACCCCTGTTTACTTTTTCATCCTGTGCAATAGTTGAGCGATCGAAGAAAAAAATTATATGCTCTTGCAGGTAATTGAATTACCTTTTCAACAAAGGTACTCGACCTATTGTTTCTATTCAAAAATAGGTGGGAAGTGATATCGAATTCATTTTTTGACCCGTCCGAGCGATTTTTCCATTTCAAAGATCCAAATTCGGCGTGTGAAAGTTATTGATGGAATACTGAGTCACTCTGTATAATGATGAAGCTATGAAAAAAAATACACTCATGCAGGAAATTGAATTGAATCTCCAATAAGGTGCTGCTCGACCCCTTTTCCCTATTCAAAAATGAGCCTTTAGGGGTTGCAGCATCAAACTCATTTGAACACCCTTATTTGTCTCCCTCTCAACAAAATTTGAGCTTTTCGATCGTTTTTTTCGTTATTAAATCCGAAAGCTCAAAATTCGGGGAGGAAAGTTATGGATGGCGCACCCTGTGTATTAAGATATATATTTTTGAAACTGTCTGAGAAAAGTCTATTGAAAAATATCATAGCACATTTTTCTTTCCATTTGAAAAAAGTTTTTTTTTATTTCTCTGAAATTCAAATCGGCACTCTAATTTCGATAGCACCGGTAAGAAGTAATTAAAAAACGGCCCAAAATATGTATTTATACTTGAGTAAGTTAGAGCGAATTATAAAAATCGGAAACTAGACACTGTAGAGACTCATGGTATTCAGCAATTTATGTTTCTCGAAAAAAGAAAACATGAAATGTGGATTAGTTTTTTCTATCTCTTTTAATTTACGAGATGTAGTACTAAAATCATCGAAATCTGACCACCCTGTACTTTCTTCATGTTGATGAAATTTGTTTCCACCAATATTTGTCAATAGATTGAGACCAAACAAATGACACACATCACAATTGATTTGTTTAAACAGTTGATCTGTCTTCACTTCATGATTTTTTTCAATTAGGTATATCAACCAATCAATATAAAATTTTTTTGCAGAGTTCAATCATTTTAATTTCGCCATTCAGTTGGGTATCCCACATTCCCATGTCACTTTCAACTATACTAGGAAAATGATCAGTCAAGAGATGAAATTTAAACTTGTGGTTAAGTAAGTTATCATCACTTATTTTTCCATATCAGGGGTTCTAATAAACTTGGTGTTCTCAATTATAGGATTGGTACATTTGGAGGTATGGTAGAATACGGTGCGGAAAAGAAAGTATCGAAACACAGCAATCTTTCTTTTGCCGTTGTAGTGGGCGTCCCCACTGGTGTGAAACTTAAAATAAAATTGACAAGAGCTAGTCAAACGTATAATTTTCCAATTCATTTGTGCGAGGAAGTACTTCCGTCGCCAATATTTTACGCAACTGTAGTACCTATTGTAGCATACGCTATTGTAAAAAAGGGAATTGTTGAACCTTTCCTAAAAGAACAGAAAGCGACAAAAGCGGAAAAGCAGAGACAAAATAACGCAAACAAATTATTGGAAAGAAAAAAAGAAGCACAGGCTGCTCAAGAATTAATGATGGTTTCATATAATAGGATAATAGCTGAAGAAGAGAGTAAAAATGGACTCGTAATATTACAGGCTGTGTATGGAAAGTTAATTACAGGTATGTCTTTCATGCACTTCTTTCAAATCAATTCCCTTCTTCAATTTCTACGATGTTTTGTTCAAATCTGCTTCAATTGTTTGTCTGCCTCCATCAAAGGCACTTTTCTTCTCGTCTGATGCTTGATTTATGTTGCAGTTTATTCTTTAAACTTTCTGCATTTTGGGGTAATTTTCTTTTATTTACGAATTATATTATGAGTTACACTTAATGGTTAAGATATACTGTTAAATATTTCTAGTTCTGAGATTTGTGTAAAACAATTTATTTCACTTTCCCCCTAATATAAAATGAGATTGTAGCTACATACATATTTATTTTCCTAGATAGAAATACGAGAACAGATGAAATGAATCACAGTATCTTGGATGTTACAGTACCAGTTCAATGTTTAGTGAAAGATAGTAAACTGGTTCTGCATGAAAATACGAAGGTAATTGTTTATTCTAGTTACATTATCTTCAAATGTTAAATTAATAATTTTTAAGAGTCAACTACCAGGATTTTTTGATCCAGCCATAGGAGAGGACAAATTATTGTATATAATGTACACATTTAAGCAAATACCACATGAGGTCACTATACAAGATAATGAAAGTTTGAGGTTACCAAAAACTGGTAAGTTCTTATGACAGATATGAAATAGTATCATCAAACCCACAATAAATGAGTAATACATTCTATTGATTTACAAAGCATTCTTAACAGGAAAACTAGTGGTGTTTGAAATTTAAATGCGAATATTTCGAAAACGAATGGATTGAATGAAAAAAAATTCAATATGCGATAGAAAGACTTTTGAAATGAGTTATCTCTTGACCCATCTTTCCTATCAAAAACGATACTGATGTGAATTTAAAATCTGTGAATCTCAAAAATTATAACCTTTGAATAAAAAATCGAAGTACACTGTGTCCCATTTTAGTTGAGACTGCACTGTATCTCAGCTATTATTAAAAGATACAGAAATGCGGTTTCCGCGACCCTGGATCACTTTTTTGTAAAACTTTTAAATCCACAAACAGAAATATTCCAACTACTTTTGTTCCTGAAATGAAGGGCTAAAACGAGATGTTTTAACATCTCATGACCTGTATAAGATAGAAAAAAATATTAAAACTTCTTATAATAGATAATAATAAATAAAAATATAATTTTTACATAAAAGTCAGTGTCGTAGTTGAAAAAAATTATTTGAGCACACTTTTTAAGATTGGGCATAAATTTGGTATTTTTCAAATACAACACCCTGTATATTTTAACGTCGAATCGTTGAGATTCAAAAATCAAAAAAATCCATATTTATGTTTGTGTTTTCAATAGTAGGCCATGAATTCTTTCACCCAATAATTTAATTATTTCTCTATTAAAACGCCGTCTGATTTAAATCTATTCATTCAATTGTGTTTTAAACAAACATGAACTCAAAATATCACTCTTCAACATAAACTTAAAACTGTTAAAACAACAAGAATATTATTATTAATATAAACTCTTTTTATGCATGCTCAACTTTCATGCATGTGAGGAAGAATTCATGGCCCACCTTTTGAAAAACACATAAATATCGATTTTCTCGTTTTTTAAGCTAAAATTCATTAAAGATTAGATTGTGAATCAAGTATTCAGTCGCCAAATAAAAATGACACCATGCGTAGAGACATATTATTCTATGATTCAGCCTACTTAATACTCAATAATTCAAATTTCAATTACAAACTATATTTTTCATAATATCTGAATGAATCTGAGGGCGATGTATGATGTATGATATATTTCTGAAACGAAAAAAAATGGCGATTCTTTCTCAGCCATTTTGAACTATTGTTTCCATAAGAAAAAACACAACTTTATGTTATAGCTCAGCAAGGAAACTTCTTGGGAAAAAACAAAGTACGCTACTGGATTGCTATGAAAAAAGTGTCTGTATAATGTGTTCATTTCAAAATCCTAGCACAAACAGAAACGGAGATAATGGGGAAAGTTGAAATTGCCCAAATTTCAATTTTGGCCTATAACTCGAAAACAAAAGAAGATAGAGGAATGCAGTGGATGGAATTATCAGTTTCTCTATAAAAGACCACAGTAAAGTGTCATTCATTTTCCTCTATCTCTTACGGTTAATGAGTTGTAGTTTAGGTATCACTAATTTAGCCCACCCTGTACACATTACAAATTGGGTGAGACTGCACTGTTTCTCAGCTATTATTGAAGATAGAGACATGCGTTTTTCGCTGTGTCACCCTTTTTGTAAAACTTTCAAATCCACAATCCAACATTTTGTTTATGTGAACTTTTGGGAGATGTTATTATATCTCGAGCCCAGTATAAGATAGAGAAAAAATGAAAACTCTTTTAATAGATTATTTCACGTAGAAGTCAGTGGCGTAGTTAAATTTTTTTTCAGAGCATTGAGTCAGAGATTGAGCACAAACTTAGAATTTTCCAGATAGAACACCCTGTATATTTGAACGTCAAATTTCTGCAATTATTTTTCTGAATACATTGATGTATCACAACCTTACTTCTAATGAATTTCAAAAATGAGAAAAAAAGTAGTTGGAACATTTTCGTTTTTGCCCTGTATTTTATGAATAGTAGTTGGAATATTTCTATTTTGTGAATTTAAAAGTTTTACAAAATTCATGTCTCTATCTTCAATAATAGCTCAGATATATTGCAGTCTCACTCAATTTGGGACACAGTTTACACTGCTATAAGTTCCTGATTGTTTGAAGTTTTTTTGCTCTTTTAATTAATTTCTTCTTTTTCCAGCACATCGCACAAATGTTACATAGTAGTGTAAATATGTGGAACTTAGAAATCATTTATGATGAAGTTGGACTTCGACCAGAGAAGAAGATAGTTTTCCTTTATTGGTGTTGTATACATTTGCATCATATAGTGACGATATCAATAAGAACTGTTGAGAAACTATGACTGGGAAAAAATATTCTTGTTGTTACCTTTGCTATTTTTTAACAGTCGAAAGTTGATAATAAACAATGAACCATTATTGTTTTTTATTTTACAATTATAAAAATTTTATTGAAATTGAAATGCCGCCAATGAACTTTTATAAGGCATTATGTTCCCAAAGCATAATTTTAAAATTTTAATTATTGTGTCTCAGAGGCAACCTCTGCGTTGTGGATTCTTTAACACACAGTATTGTATAGAAATTCGAAACAGAAACTGCACCATAAATATTAAAAAAATATACAGGGTGAGTCGGGAGGAAGGGCCCAAACTCCAGGTGTGTATACTACAGGTCGAAATAATTTCAAAAAACACATATGTTGTTATCCGACTTTCATTTGTTCTCAAACTACATTTTCTACATTAAAATGTTTTTATTTATAGCATTATTTCAATAAATGCTCAAAAACCCCGCCATTAACCTCAAAACACATTCGACTTCGTCTGCGAAGGGCTCTTGTTGCTTTTCTGATTGATTCGTGTCTTTCTTTAATAAGCAATTATAATATTCTAATAACCTTATAGTTTGAAAACAAATGAGAATCGGATAACAACATATGAGTTTTTTTAAATAATTTCAACCTGCAGAATACACACCTGAAGTTTGGGCCATTCCTCCCGACTCACCCTGTATTATATATCACTTACCTGTTATTTGTAGAATCATTTATGGCACTACAATATCATAATGAATGTACAACTCGCTTTGATTGAATATTAGAATTGATTTAATGAGTCTAAAGACACAGTACACAGTATATAGAATATTTTTAGGAAAGACACAAGATTCAGGATTCAAATTCTAAAGGTGAGCTTCAAGTAAGAAGATGACTTCTCGTATATTTTTTTAAGGTTCTAGGACTTCCGGTTTTTCCGGAAGTGACATCAACTTTCGTTTTTCAAATAGGAAGACCCATTTTTTATTGCATAATTAGATTTTCCATTGAATTCTGAGTCTTTTTGATTCCAAAATTTTGAATTTTGCCGAGAAAATTCTCTTTAAATGAGGAAACACGAAAAAAAATCTCAAAATTGAACTCTGTTGAAATACAGACAACTTCGAGGTTTTTTCATTGAAAATTCTCATTATTGAGAATCTCTGAGGAGAAAGGCTGATGTTTCTTTTTCGAAAGCGTGATTTTCATAATATGATACAGGAAGTCACAAATTCTTTGTCAAAGTTAGAAGTGACGAAACATCAAAAAATCGTTTTTTTTTTTCAAATTGGACTCCCGTTTGTCGAAGCATTCTCGAAATCTTCGTCAAAAAATAATAGTAGCATACGTTCAAGACTTTTATCCCAAAATGAATATTTTCTGAGATATTCAGGAAAAACGATTTTGTCTTCAATTTTCAATCCCATTCCGAATGTGCTTTTTTACTGGAAAATAATTAGCAGTCAAGTGAAATTTTTGAAAATCTCCTGTTATCGAGAAAATATTTTCTATAGTTCAGACGGGTAAGTTCTTGAATTATCATCTGTAATGCGGGAGTAACAATTGGTTTAAGTTCTCAATGTGAGTATTAGCATTGAGTTGAGTATAAATATAATTATATTATTACTCAATGGTATTAGTGAAATCAACGTAAAAAATCTCAGGAATGCAGAAAAAAATAATTTGTAATAATTTCTAATGCTTTTGAAAGAATAATTAACAGATCATGTAATTATTTCATTACTGAAAATTTAAATGTCCCTACCATGCAAAAAAGGAATTCTCCAGAATTAAGAATTTGCGGAAATTATCCTAAGCTTTAAAAAATAAAGAAAAACTGAACTCGTTTGAACTATAAGAAATTTTTTCTCGATAACAAAGATTTCCAAAAATTTCACTTGACTGCTAATTATTTTCCAGTAGAAAAACACATTCAGAATGAGATTGAAAATTGAAGACAAAATAGTTTTTCCTGAATATCTCGAAAAAATTCATTTTGGGATAAAAGTCTTGGACGTATGCTCCTATTATTTTTTGAAGAAGATTTCGAAAATGCTTCGAAAAAATGGGGTTCCAATTTGAAAAAAAAACGATATTTTGATTTTTCGTCACTTCTAACTTTGACGAAGAATATGTGACCTCCTGTATCATATTCTAAAAATCACGCTATCGGAAAAGAATAACCAGTCTTTCTTCTCGGAGATTCTCAAAAATGAGAATTTTTAATGAAAAAACCTCGAAGTTGTCTGTATTTCAACTTAGTACAATTTTGAGAACTTGATGAAAAATATCTTTCTATTAAATGATTGAATTTTTAAATAGCAATAGAATATTAATTGATTTGAAGATAAATAAGGCTTATACTGTCCGCCGTTTATTTTTCAAGTCGACACTGACTTTCAGGGCCCAGGACGAGCGCCACTGAGCTACATATATAAGATGATTTCATATCCAGAAAATGTTACTACAATAAAAACATTAAAAACCCCTTAAAGGATTGACGTATTCACATTAAATAAATAATAATAATAAAAAGTCTATGAAACCACCTTTGCCCTATAATCTTTTTATGCCAGGTTAACAGTGAACTAGAAATATGATGTATTCATTTTAATCACTATTGTCATAAATTCCAATGGAAAAATAAGTAACTTTTTCTTGTCTTCAGAATGATGCATCTCAAAATATAACATGAACAAAATAATAACAAAATCAAATGATCAGCACAACTTTGACAATCAGCTGATGGTAAAGCTACATGTTTTCGTACGCCACTGCTTTTTTTTTGATACTACTAATTTCTATGTTCATTAACATGAACTCTATGTTTCTATGTGAAAAATGGCGTTATAGAATAATCAGATCAGATGTCTACCAAAATAAAACTGTAAAAGAGTTTACAAATTATATGGATTCAATTTTCGGTCGTTTCGAAAATATAACTCGTAATAGTGGATCAGGATTAGTTCTGTGATATTCAATTGCAATTAACGGGCGTCTACACTGTGTGCTTTACGTGATGATTTGTCCTATAATCATAATCCTTAGTTCCAAAGACCAGGAAAAGTTTTGAAAATCTTTCATGGAATAGAATATTCATATTTTCGAAACCCATATTTCGAGTGGGATTTCGGTACAAAACTGCAGAAATCTGGTTAACAATTTTCTCAGGAGGGAGTGAAGTCGTCGAACTACCTTCATTATGGCCTTCAATGAGGTACGTCGAATATTGATATATTACATATTGCCCTATGATTATTCTCGGGAATTTATTCTATCGATTATCAATGGTTAAACAAAGGGATTTGTAACCTGTTCTTTTGTTATGAAAATACTGTCGATTTAAATGAGTTTCTGAGTTTCTCAAGAACAATCCAGTACAAATTTAATTTCTTATTTCATAATAGAATTAATCAACAAAATTCTTTGAAAATTCAACTTGTTATTTGGAACAATTTTTTCAACTGGCTTGTTGATACTTCATATTTGTAATCAAACAAAGTTTTCATTCCCATCAAGTCAAGTATTCAGTTCTTCTTTGATCAACTATTCCAATTTGATCTTTCACTATTATGTATTCGTAACGAATAATACAATTGAATTGCAATTGCAATGCTTGTTACTATCATCACAGATCAAAATATTATGTTTTTTCTCCAAATGTATTGAAGTATTCCATCATTTGGTTGGTCGTAAATTTTTTGTGTCTTCAACCTTTTATGTTTAAATGCTGTTTGTGTTGTGCAAGTTTAAATATATGTCTCTTTGGAATTTTAATTAATACTTAATTGCTTGCATAATTGATAAAATATGTAGAGATATTATCTGCTTGTATTTATGTGTAAAAGCTGACTACAGTTTTTATTTTATTTTCATCAGAAATCTCACATAAAATGTTTCATACAATCTTGAGTGATAATTCCTATATTCGAGTAAATGAAAATTGTTTTGTTGATATTAATTTAAGTGTTATTTTCAAATATCATGAATATTCAGAGTCACTCTAGCCCAAGTAAATCTTGTCAATTTATTCATGTGAAAATTTTGATATCCAACTAGAACTCATTTCAGTCATTTCATTGTGTTTGTTATGATTACTTTTTTTATCATTTGAAGAAGGAAATGAGGATGCACCTTATCATTTTTCAGGTTTATCCCCTGGTTATTAGCAAATATTTACCCTCAAAATTTAATCTTCTCAAAAACTGACTGGAAATAGAATTTTCAAATAAAATTTTCTGGTTTTATGACAACAATACTATTGTATATTCCTAGTTTGCTGTTAGGTTGTTTTTAAGTTAAAAAATCGAAAATGTGAGCAGTAACCATTTTTCAAGTGTTGTTTTCACTTTCTGCAGCAGGTCGATCCAGAGCTGATCTTCACAAAACAAGAGAGGATTGGTAAAGGCTCATTCGGGGAAGTATTCAAAGGCATCGACAATAGAACTACACAAGTTGTTGCTATCAAGATAATTGATTTGGAGGAAGCTGAGGATGAAATTGAGGATATACAACAAGAAATAATGGTTTTGTCTCAGTGTGATTCTCCATATGTAACTAAATACTATGGATCTCACTTGAAGGTTTGTAATGTTTACATTTACAAGTGATGAAAATACACTAGTTGAACTAATGTATTTTACTAACAATTTCTGATATTTTTAAGTATTATTCTGCTAGAAATCCACTGATCTGACTGGATAATCCTCTAAACAAACTTTTATATCAGAAAACAGAGATTCAACCAATGAATGACTAGCACAATAAAAGAAGAAATACATGCGCACAAAGATTAAATAAATAAATGAAATTCGCCTTAATTCACACACTTAATTCCTTTTCATGTTATTATATATTGGGAACGAAATATTCATACATTGAATTATATAACTTGTTTTATACTGAACATATACATTATTTACTGCAGAATTTATGAATGCTCCACAAAAGTTAATGAATCTCAGAATTTTTGTGATCCTTTAAAAAGTTTCCAATCCTTGTCAACTATAAGAAAAGATTTTCTTGGTTACAGAGATTTCCGAAAATTTCACATGACGGCTAAATATTTTCCAGTAGAAAAACACATTCAGAATGAGATTGAAAATTGAAGACAAAATCGTTTTTTCCTGAATATCTCGAAAAATATTCATTCTGGGATAAAAGTCTTGGACGTATACTTCTATTATTTTTTGACGAAGAAAAAATGGGGTTCCAATTTGAAAAAAACGATTTTTTGATGTTTCGTCACTTTTAACTTTGACAAAGAATTTGTGACCTTCCGTATCATTTTCTGACAATCACGCTATCGGAAAAGAAGAATCAGCCTTTTTCCTCTCGGAGATTCTCAAAAATTAGAATTTTTAATGGAAACACCTCGAAGTAGTCTGTATTTCAGCAGAGTTCAATTTTGAGATTTTTTTCCTATTTCCTCATTTAAAGATAATTTTCTTTGGAGAATTCAAACTTTTGGAATCAAAAAGACTCAGAATTCAATGGGGAATTTATTTATGCAATAAAAAATGGGTCTTCCCATTCAAAAACGAAAGTTGATGTCACTTCCGGAAAAACCGGAAGTCCTAGAACCTTCAAAAAATATACGAGAAGTCGTCTTCTTAGTTGAAGCTCACCTTTAGAATTTCAATCCTGAATCTTGTGTCTTTCCTAAAAATATTCTATAGAGCCTTATTCGTGAATAACCCTGTATATCTTGAATCTAATATCAGCACCTCAGAGGTAAAGTGTGTTAAGTCACATTTTTTCAAACACGAACTATCTACAATATTGGATTCACATTAGTAAATTCTAGCTATTGGAACTCATTTTTGACTTCATAGGTATATCAAGTCACCAAATAATGGCAGTAAACAGTCTTTCAAACAATAATCGAACTGAAAAATCTCTGTTTTGTCTAATTTTGATATTGTGACTTAACACACTTTACCTCTGGGGTGCTGATATATACCTTAATTAAATCTTTTTTTAATTGTACACTGTTCGATTTTGGTTGAGACTGCACCCTATCTCAGCTATTATTAAAGATAGAGATGCTGTCTCACTTCTTTGTAAAACTTTCAAAACCACAAATAAAAATATTCCAACTACTATTCATAAAATACAGGGCGAAAACGGAAATGTTCACTTTTGGAGATATTATTATTTCTTGGGCCCTGTATAAGAAACACCGAAAACTACTTACAATTGATATTTGTACATGAAAATCAGTGGCGTAACTAAAAAAAAAATTTTAAGGCACTGTTTTTATGATTGGGCACAAACTTGATATTTTTTAAATGGAACATCCTGTATATTTTGACGTCAAATTTTTTGCAATTCTTTTTCTGAATACATTGATATATCACAAACCAATCTTTAATAAATTCAGCTTCAAAAATCAGAAAAATCCATATTTATCCTTGTTTATTTAATAGTAGGCCATGAATTCTTTCACACATGCATTTAATTATTACTTTTTTAAACTGCTATGTGATTCAAACCTATTTTTTAAATCATATTTTAAACATAAATTCAAAATATCATATATAACATAATTTTAAAAATGTTAAAACAAAAAAAATATATGGGTACAGATTTAATATTGAAAACTGTAATTCCATGTGTGAAATAATTCATGGCTTTCTATTAAATAAACAAACACAAAGATGAATTTCTCTGATTTTTGAAGCTGAAATTTATTAAAGATTAGGTTGTGGTGTATCAATGTTTTCAGAAAAAAATATTTCAAAAATTTTTTGTTAAAGTATATATCCATTATATATATTCCATTTAAAAAATACCAAGTTTGTGTCCAATCTTGAAAACAGTGCTCCAAATAAAATTTTTAAATACTTGACTTTTATGTGAAAATATTTATTATAAGCAGTTTTCTTTTATTTTATCTCGTACAGGGCCTCAGAAATAATGACATTTTATTGTATTTCAGGAACAAAAATAGTTGTAATATTACTGTTTGTGGCTTAAAAAGTTTTACAAAAAAGCGATAGGGTCGCGAAAACCGCGTCTTTATTAATAGCTAAGATACATTGCAGTCTCAACTAAAATAGGAAACAGGGTACAGGACTGGAGGACTTCGTTTGATGGCCTTTGACTTTGTAGACAAAGATATTTCTCTCTCTATTCTGCCCGATGTGACATTCTCTCAACTATTTGTTTCGTTCAGGGTACAAAACTATGGATCATAATGGAATATCTGGGTGGAGGTTCAGCTCTTGACTTAATGAAGGCAGGTAATTTTGAAGAAATGCATATTGCCATCATTCTCCGAGAAGTACTGAAAGGATTAGATTATCTACATAGCGAGCGCAAACTGCATAGAGACATAAAAGCAGCCAACGTTTTGCTAAGCGAAATGGGTGATGTCAAATTAGCGGATTTTGGAGTTGCGGGTCAGTTGACTAATACTACTAGCAAGAGGAACACTTTTGTGGGAACGCCTTTTTGGATGGCGCCAGAGGTAATTTTTTAATGATGTTGTTCGTTTGTGTTCACAACTAGTTTTATTAACTGCTCTTCAATAGACATATATCTGTATTTTGACAGCTCATGGCTGCCATGTTTGTTGATATTTGACATATTTGATCTGTCTAAACTTGATAAGCAGGTTTTGACTTGTACACTATGGTACATGGTGACTCAGGAATAAGATCAATATAGATTATTGATAAAAATTAACTACTTTTCTTATACAAGGTGAGTCTTTGACTTGTACTTATATTTTAACCGTAGATTCCTGAGGTCAAAAGCAACACTTTTTTCCTTTACCATTTTTTTCCGATTCGGCCTAGATAAAAAGATATAGCCATTTTAAACTTTCATAATGAGCTATGCCACTCCTGAAAATCATAGATATATGCCTACTATTCAGAACTTGGAAATAATAAGATGCGTACAATAATTTATAATATGAACCTACAATGAATACTTCATACAAATTTCATTGGCGACAAATGTTGAATATTCTTCTCTTGTTTTATTTTTCATTATCAATAATGAAGAATTCAGCTTGCTATCACCTATATCCGCTTTGAGATTCATATTCAGTATGTAATCATTTTTTATCGTTGTTTATAACATTTCCTGAAGTTCTCCGATACAAACATAATCTTTCATTTCCATACATAAACAAAGATCATAGAACGTTCACCGCTAAGCTGAACGTTGCCAGATAGAACTCTGTAACCATAGATCATAGACCTACTATACAGTATGCAGTGTGCATAGACTTATACTACTTTATAATCATCAAATTTCATTGTGTGTTGATAGTTTTTATTCAATTGTAACGCTGTTGTGTGTAAATAATTTGTTATCTGAAATTTGACTTGACTTTTCGGAAGATACTCATTATTATGTTTAATACACTTTATAATGGAATAAAAATGAAACAATTTTAACTTTGACAACAGATTTTTCGCGACTGTTTTATGTTGGTCGTTGTTGCGCATAGAGTGATCAACTAACAATTAAAATTGGGAATTAATGAAATCGTGATTTTCAATTAAAACGTTATTTCGTTTATTCGACTGTATTAGTGTGAATCTGCAGAATGTATTCAAACCAGAAAATGTTAGATATGCTAAAATGCTATTTTACTAATGGAAAAATAGCTTTGGGCTCTTATTCTGCCAGGGAAAACAAAAGAAAACACCGATTCGAAGTAAATATGTAGGAAGGCATGGTGAACCATCATCTGATATGACCACGAAAATTGTGGAGTGACTGCAGATGAGTATCTGAACTTTCTGAAAAATAATTTGAACAACGTATTGGAGGGCGTGCCACTTATTGTTGTGCAACATATGTGGCTACAGTAAGATGAAGCTTCTTATCATAGTTTCAGAGTTGGTATAGAATGACTGATATTGGATAAGGCGACACGACCCAGTTCCACGGCTTCCATGAGCACCGGACTTGAATCTGTGTAATTTGTTTTCTGTATGGTTTCATGAAACAACTTGTTAACAGCAGTGTTGTGAATAATGTGGCTGAATTGTGATAGCGTGTGTCAAGTGCATGTTTAGATTCGAATAGTGGAGCCAGAGACAACAAGATTGTCTCTGGGTGGAGCATTTACTTTGGCTTTTAATGAAAGTGGGAAGTTAGGGCTTTTAGCGAACAGTCCACTTTAAAAAAATGTAACTGGCCTAAAGCAATAGGTATTTGGAAAGAGGTGTGTAAATTTGCTTGAATAAATAAGAATTTAAATGGAAGAAGTAGAGGTGAGCTCATTAATATATCTCCATTTCCAAAGTCCGCTATTTCCCTTTCCATTCATAACCTTATCCTTCCAGAACATGAATTCTCGGATATTGAATTCTGTGCATATTTTCGGCAGAGTTACATTCAGCCAAGGTACCCAATTTATTGAATTTCTCTGAAATTTTTTTTCTTTCAATATGGAATTACTCGTAAACGGCGAGTTTTACAAGAAAATATCTGGAACACTTTTATATGTTGAAATGATTAAATATTCATCTTATCAGATTAAATTTACTGTTTACGATTACTCTTTAAATTTCTGGTGTATTTATGGAATGTGATGGTCATAATTGGGAAACTGGCGGATTTTGGTGGAATTTTGTGATGGTGATAGATTTATGAAATATTATATTCCGAAAACCATTTCATTTGATAGAATTGTTTGCGAGATATAACTGAAAATTAAATTTTTTCATGGATTTTCAATAGCCTGCGTCTTTTCAACTAAGACGAATCGGAAAAAACGGTAGATGATAAAAGTCTTGCTTTTGACCTCAGGAATTACGGTTGAAATATATGTACAAGTCGAAGACTCATCCTGTATAATAACTGACAAAGTAACTGCAACACTCACAAGGAGCTGTTTGAATTTTAATTTTTTTTTTACAAAATAGATAGTATAGCAAGGAGTAAATGATTAAAATTTTGGGGAAAAAAACGAATGGTTTACAATTTGTTTTATTAAATTTGTTAATAATGTGTTTGTCCACCGCGGATATCTATACTTTCCCCAACAGGTATTGGCATTGATGGGAGAAGATGGTCTATTTCTTCTTGAGGGATACTATCCCAAGCTACCTGTACTTCATGTAGCCCCAAGCCTTCTAACCCATGACGCTCGGTTCGCACTGGCGTTTTCCAAGTCTCAGAGCCGCCATTTTAACAACTAAACATCGACTTTGGACCTCTTGGTACAGCTGTTTTGTTATAAAATTTAAAAAATTGCAAAAAACGACAACAATATTAAAGTAACTAAAAAGGTTTACATGAAAAACCTTCACGATTTTTTCTCCAAATTTTAATCATTTACTCTTTGCTATACTATCTATGTTTTACCAAAAAAAAATTTAAAATTTATACAGATCCTTCTGGGTATTGCAGTTTCTTTGCCAGTTAGTATATTTTTCATTTGTATAGAAAGATGTTTACATTACCTAGAACATCATAATTGGTTGGTTAGTCACCATTTTTCAAACTCGCCATGAAACAACTGAACAGAGTAAAAAATTAGAATGAGCAAAAACAGGATCTGGTCTTTGATATTCATCATTAAATTGGGCAGGTGCAATTCAACTTTATTTATAAAATTACAGGTTATAAAACAGTCCGCATACGACTCGAAAGCAGATATCTGGAGTCTCGGCATTACAGCCATCGAATTAGCGAAAGGAGAACCTCCGAACTCTGAAATGCACCCGATGCGTGTCCTATTTCTCATTCCGAAGAACAATCCACCTCAGTTAACGGGCAGCTACACGAAAATGTTCAAGGACTTTGTCGAAGCTTGTCTGAACAAAGACCCCGAAAATAGGCCCACAGCTAAGGAGTTGCTTAAGTACCCTTTCATCAGAAAAGCAAAGAAAAACTCGTACCTGATCGACCTCATAGATCGATACAAAAAATGGAAGTGTACTCGGAACGAAGAAAGCGAACCGGACTCTGAGAGCTCTGACTCGTAAGTGCTGCTTATTCTTATACTTTGGGTATTGAGGGGCCGTTTGCACCAAACTCGCTTAGCGTTAAGCTTCCCTTAAAATAGACCCTTTACTCAAATTATGTTGCACCAGCTGACATTTTGATAGCTAAAACTAACCTTAAATTTAAGTGCTCCTGTAATGACCACTTAAATATTTGAGGGCGGGATTCTAACCTGAAATAATTTGTCAAACTCATGAACTGACTGCAGAACATTTGTTGTTTTCTATTAAATTTGTTTAATTATGAATAATTTTGATGATGGATTCATTACAATTGGGAACAGACGAGTTACATGACGACTTGGAAGTAGTTGAAATTGTGGAATTAGGATTTTCTTGGCGAATATATGACATTCATTCAGGGTTCCGTTCAAAAAAACAGACTGTCTCGCATTTATTGGCATTAGTAGAAAACCGACTTGAATATCCTTTGTCTTTAGAGATTCCTTCAATGAATAATAAATTTTCTCTGGTTAAAAAGAGTTTTTTCAAACGAGGTTGTGCCAACCAAGCGATGATTTTTCGCAACTTCAGATTTTTGAAGATCGCTACCGATCATGAACGGAAATCATCTCCCATATACAGGGTAATTTTTTTAAGTGTTTCATTAGAACTTTTAAGGAAACAATTGAATTACAAATTCAAGAGTTTGCATTTTTGTTTTAGAGTACATGACCTTGCATTGTGAAATATTTCCAAGCAGAATCTACTTCTGATTCTACCAGAAACGAATGTCAACTTTGTTATTTCAAATGTAATACCCTGTATATTTTTAAATTATTCAATTCTTCGTTCAATTCTACACCAATTTGATGCATGATATGCGCAACCACTTCAAACAATTTTTGAGTTATAGCCTAATTTTAAAATTTTTTTCAGAAAGATCGTCACAAATTAGTGTTTATATCTTGAATCCCTGATTGTGAAGTGTTTTTTTGCCACAGTGGAATAAAATGAAGTACGATGATACTGTTTCTGGTAAAACTTATGAATACATTTTATACAGGGAGTCTGACACAGGGCTTCAAAGAGGGCGTCAATAAAACTGAAATCTTTTTTTTTTCAAATGGCAATCATATAATTTGCATATAATGGCAGTTCCCATCATGGTATATTAAAAATACGAGTATACCAATGAATTTGACTGAGCGAAACATAGCTCTTGTCGTGAAATTCGAATTTTATTCGATAACGGGAAAACTAGTGATTTTGAAGGCATGAAATGTTTAGCACAATATAACTAGTTTTTGACCAGCAATCGATCGGAGTTACAAAATTATATGGTTGCCATTTGAAAAAGAAGAGATTTCAGGGCCCTTTTGAAGCCCCGTTTCAGACACCCTGTATAAAATTTATTCATAAGTTATACCAGAAACAGTATCATCGTACATTATTTTATTCATCTGTTGCGAAAAAAACATTTTATAATGAAGGATTTTCAAGATAAAAACACTAATTTTTGACGATCTTTCTGACAAAAAATTTGAAAATTAGGCTATAACACAAAAATCGCCTGAAGTGGTTGGGCTTATCATACATCAAATTGGTGTAGAATTTAACGTAGAATTCAAATATTTAAAAATATACAGGGTGTTACGTTTGAAATAAAGAAGTTGACATTCGTTTTCGGTAGAACCGGAAGTAGATTCTGCTTGAAAATATTTTACAATTCAAGGTCATGTACTCTAAAACAAAAATGCAAAATCTTGAATTTGTAATTCAATTGCTTCCTTGAAAAGTTCTAATGAAACACTTGAAAAATCACCCTGTATAAACCAAAAAAAATTGGAATTTGAACAACCTGATTTTACATTAACTAATGCATGAAATCGTCAAATTACGGAAAAGTTAGGTTAAGAAATGACAACTATCATCTTGAGCCGGCCATTCAATGAAATGGCTTTATTGTACTAGGGTGAAGTCTCACAACATAAAAAACTGAAATATCACTAGATATTGAGATTCTGTTAAGTGACAGTTTTGCAACTGACCATTAACTTCAAAGGACACTTAGTTAAGTAGTCATTTTAAGGGAAATAGGTGCAAATGGGCCTAAATATCGATACATTTAAGAATTGACTCTTTTGGATCGCTAAATTGCACAATTTAATAAAAAACTCATTCAATTACAGCGAGGAACCAAAACATGATCATGATCTTGACGATCCCTGGATCATGACAGTCAAAGGAAACATGTCAGTTAAAGGAAATATGTCCATAAAAGTTTCAGTCAACGACAACAGCATAAGTAATCCGTATTCTAAACAACAACAGCAACAACACAATCAAACATCCCAAAATGGAAGTTCAGGCGGAATTTACCTTTCGAAATCTCCCCCCAGAGACTCGAACCTGAACCATCACAAAGCCGACAGGTCCCGACCGAAATCTATCGTATCTTCTCCCGATAGAAAAGAAAGGGAGTTCGAGAGAGAAAGAGAAATTGAAAACAAAAGGGACAGGAAGGAATCTGATTCGGAGAAGAGAAATTCCAGGGATATCCCTCCAAATTCTCCGGATACGAGGGAAAGGGGCGATATTGAAAGCGAGAAAAAATCAAACAAGAAGACTGGAACAAGGGAGAGAACAAACTCTAGTGGCAAAATGGGCTACAGGTCTATATGGCTGTCAAATATCATCTATCCCGTTATATCTGATGTGAGTATTATTTTTTTTCTCATTTTATTTTATTTTATTTCGTTTTAATCAAATTCCCGAACCCTACGTTTTAAGAATGTACATTAAATTAAGTGACCAATTAAAATTTGAATCCTCCATTAAACTAGGTATCTGTCGCTTCCGCCATTGCAATATCCTGTTTAATGAAAGAATAAAATTTTATTGAGCCATTTAATTTTAATGGACGTTCTCAAAACTCGAGGTTAACCTCAAATCTGTGGTCAAAACTTTATCTAAGATAGAATTTTTTGTATTTTAGTTGCAGAAATCTCACTATAATGGAAGAAGCCTGGATAGTCCTCATAAATCGAATGATGCATTAGACGAGTTGAAAAACGCTTTTGAGATTGCGGAACAAACAAGTCCTGGAATAAGTGAAGTATTTGTCAGTGAAATGGTACAGAAATTGGTGCCATCTTCTACGGAGTCGAGGCTTAAGAATGTTATGGATAAAATGTTGAGGTAAGATTAAAAGCTTTTCATGATACCTTTTTTCATCACTCATGAATATTTTTTTCTGATGTTTCACATGATTATTTTTACGGAAATTAGGCATTACGAAAAAGATCTATTCTCAGGAGGCAGTTCGAGAAATGAAAGAACGTTGGGAAATTAAATTGATAATTCATTGGATTTTCAAATCTCTAGAGATTTTATATTGTTTTGGGTAGTTTTTATGTAATTATATGAAATCAACTCTCCAAGAAGCCTCGGAAAATAATGAACACAAATTTTTAAATAATAACTCAAAACATATCAATTGAATTGGAGATGTAAAATGAGTCGACGGTTGCTGTGAAATTTCAGGAAGATCGAAAGAATAAGAATGAAAAAATCTTAATGACTTTGTTATATTATAAATAACTATTCATCTTATCCAACTCAAATCATTCATTATGAAATGAGTCACGTAAACATCCTGCAGTCTAGCTTTTCCACGGAAAAATAAATAAGGATTGAGAGAAACTGAATTTGTTAATCATGCAGTCAAATGGTTATCGACCTCAGTCTTCTAGCCAGTTGTATACAGTTGAGTAATCACTGTTATTCTAGAGATTCAGGTGTTCGAAAAGTGACAAAGCTGGCAAATTTGCTTTTAGTTAAGATTCTCTATTTAGTCCAGTCAATGAGGGCAAAAATAGGGCATTACCTCCGAATTCTATCCTAATGCTTTGATTTGGATAAAATTTTAGGAATGAGCTCTACTTACTTTCTACCTATGCTGAAATACAGGGTTATTCACGAATAAGGCTCTATAGAATATTTTTAGGAAAGACACAAGATTTAGGATTGAAATTCTAAAGGTGAGCTTCAAGTAAGAAGACGACTTCTCGTATATTTTTTGAAGGTTCTAGGACTTCCGGTTTTTCCGGAAGTGACATCAACTTTCGTTTTTCAAAAGGAAAGTCAAATTTTTTATTGTATTAATAGATTCTCCATCGAATTCTGAGTCTCTTTGATTCTGTAAGTTTTAATTTTCCCAAGAAAATTCTCTTTAAATGATCAAATACGAAAAAAATCTCAAAAGTGAACTCTGTTGAAATACAGACAACTTCGAGGTTTTTTCACTAAAAATTCTCTTGGAGAATCTCCAAGAAGAAAGGCTGATGATTCTTTTCCGATAGCGTGAATTTCAGAATATGATGCAGAAGGTCACAAATTCTTTGTCAAAGTTAGAAGTGGCGAACATCAAAAAATCGTTTTTTTCAAATTGAAACCCCATTTTTTCGAAGCATTTTCGAAATCTTCGTCAAAAAATCTAAGAGTTTTATCCCAAAATGAATATTTTTCGAGATATTCAGGAAAAAACGATTTTGTTTTAATTTTCAATTCCATTCCGTATGTGTTTTTGTACTGGAAATTAATTAGCGGTCAAGTGAAATCATTGGAAATCTCTGTTATCGAGAAAATATTTTCTATCTTTCAGACGAGTTGAGTTCTTGAATTATCATCTGTAATGCGAGAGCAACAATTGGTTTAAAGTTCTCAATGTGAGTTTTACTGAAGTCAACGTAAAAAATTCTCAGGAATGCAGAAAAAAATAATTTGTAATAATTTTTAATGCTTTTGAAAGAATGATTAACAGAACATGTGACAATTTAATAACTGAAAATTCAAATTTCCGTACCATGACGAAAAAGAAATTCTCCAGAATTAAGAATTAGCGGAAATTATTCTAAGCTTTAAAAAATAAAGAAAAACTGAACTCGTCTGAACTATAAGAAAATATTTTCTCGATAACAGAGATTTCCAAAAATTTCACTTAACCGCTAATTATTTTCCAGTAAAAAAACACATTCGGAATGAGATTGCAAATTGAAGACAAAATCGTTTTTCCTCAATATCTCGAAAAATATTCATTTTGAGATAAAAGTCTTGGACGTATGCTCCTATTATTTTTTGACGAAGATTTCGAAAATGCTTCGAAAAAATGGGGTTCCAATTTGAAAAAACGATTTTTTGATGTGTCGTCACTTCTAACTTTGACAAAGAATTTGTGACCTCCTGTATCATATTCTGAAAATCACGCTATCGGAAAAGAAACATCAGCCTTTCTTCTCGGAGATTCTTAAAAATGATCATTTCCAATGAAAAAACCTCGAAGTTGTCTGTATTTCAACAGAGTTCAATTTTGAGATTTTTTTTTCGTATTTCCTCAATTAAAGAGAATTTTCTCGGGAAAATTCAAACTCTTGGAATCAAAAAGTCTCAGGATTCAATGGACAATCTATTTATGCAATAAAAAAATGGGTCTTTCCATTTGAAAAACGAAAGTAGATGTCTCTTCCGGAAAAACCGAAAGTCCTAGAACCTTCAAAAAATATACGAGAAGTCGTCTTCTTACTTGAAGCTCACCTTTAGAATTTCAATCCTGAATCATGTGTCTTTCCTAAAAAATACTCTATAGGGCCATATTCGTGAATAACCCTGTATGCGTATTATTTTTTAGGGGTGAAAACTACCCCTTATTGCCAAAATTTAATAAAATTGTGATGAAGTAAAAGTAATTTTTAGGCTTTAATAGCGTTTTATGAAGTTGAATAAACACTTTAAGACCATATAAACTTCCTTTCAGCATAAAATGTCTAAAAAACAGGATTTAATAATATTTTCAATTAAATTAAATCAATTTTATAACAGTATATTCTGTCAACGTTATTTTTCGTTGTTTTTATTTTTCAACCCTTAAAAGCAACCTCTATCTGTATAAAATAAAAAAATAAAAATTTCATATAAACAATTCATTCATCTCATTATTTATATGAAATTGATACTGTTTTTATAATAATTTAATTCTGTCGCCAGTGTTAATCGTTACTTCTTCATCTTTGCCACTGTTTTAGGACTTAACACCTGCACATTCCCCACATGTAGCGTTACAAAAAAAAACTAGTTTTTTGCAGGTGCATGACTCATCGCATTCCTTCAAGTTTGAGTTATAGAGGTTTGGCTGTATTTTAAATTTTTTCTTCAAAATTCACATGCGAAGAGAAAGACAAATTGATAGTAGATCTCTATTCACATATGCGCCGAAATTCGTATTTGCTCCAAAATTGAAAAACAAATTTTGGTTTTTTTTACAACTCCCTTCATTTCAAAGATACCGTATCCATTCAAAAACCATTCTGAAGGAAATTTGAAGGACTACAAACCACATTAATCACATCAATTCAGAATCTTTAGTTTTTGAAAAGTGAAGGGTTGAAGGGCGCAAGAAAGACGATACTCGCGCTTTCAACCTAACTTACAGTAGTGATATTTCTGTCATTTTACATGGTACTTGAATAAAAAAAAAAAATTCTTGTTGAAAAAAAACCTACATTTTTGTACTGAATCATTTTTTCGTATCTCTTATCATTTTCGACTTACACGGAGAAAAAGGCAGCTGACTGCGTTAGCTGACTCTAAGCCCGAAACGAGTATCGTTTTGACAGTTAGTACGTGAAAGCTGGGTTTATTTGTTTATTTTTACGTTTTTATTGCGATAAAAAGATATACCTAAGGAAAAAACCGTGAAAAACACTAATTGTTGTGTTTATGGATGTGATTCTAAAAAAATCTAGGAATCTTGGAGCCCATTTTCGTGGTGAAAATCAAAATGTTTACTTTACCAATAAACTAGAAATCGTAGAGGAAATTAATAGACGTAAATCCTGGGAGCAAGTTTTGATAATGGAAAAACCTGTATCTAAACATATTAGAGTATGCTTACAGCATTTCCGACCAGAGGATTGTAGAATCAAAACAGGCAAGGGTGGAAACTGATGTCAATTGAAAACAATGCTTCATATGTTTTGAATTATTTCAGAAACTCTCACTATGAAAACATTTCTGTTACTGGAGAAGAAAGCTGTACCTTCACTAAACCTACCAAAAAAAGCAGTTCAAGTCAAGTCATTTTAAATTTTTGTTCAGATCGTTCTTGTACAATAATTTTCATTCTTATCGAAATAAATTACTTCGAGTCTACTTGATATTTTTGAATATATAGAAGTCTCAACAATTCAAGGAGCCTAGTTGAAAGTGCTGAATGCAATCCATATGATAATGTGCAATAAAACTAGCGACCTTGTGAGTTTAAGTGATTCTCTCGATGGTTGCAAAATTGAACTTATGTTCAGCAGTGATCAAATCTACATGTGGAATTTCAAATAAATTCCGAGAGTTGGCAATTTTAAAAGATAAGTTGAATAATTTCATTTTATCATAACTGCAGCCTAAGACACAAGTGAGATGCAATAAATGAATAATAAATTAAAATCTAGCGTAATAAATTATTCAACATGATTAATCGAGGATCACGTCATGTTCTGCATACATACAGTTCTCTGAAGAATGTCCATTTTTATTCAAAATGTATCACCCATTTTCTTTTCATAGATTTTTATCCCTTCCTAAACAGATAAAAAATTAGTAGATATTGTTCATGCTTATGTTCAATTACATTACAATCATGCATGTTTTCATGTTCTGTTAGGTCTTAAACTAATTTCGTCCTACTTTTAGTTTTCATCGAATATGGATAATCCTGATGTTTTCTGTTTTGTACATTTCATTGTTATGGAACACAAAAAGAAAAACAGCAGAGACAAAACTAAACAATGAATTGTCAAAATATTTTGTAGTACGTACAACCTTGTAGAGTAGCAGCTCTAAAATATGCTCGCAAATTTCAGACAATCTTGCTTGGTATCTGTATATAATCTTGTCAACCTTCACACCATCATTTTTATAAGACATCATTTCCTCAATATGATGGGGTTGTCCTTGTAGAATTCCAATGTTTTAAAATAATTTTTTCCCACATAGAATCAAATGATTGCATTGCAACACTTGCTCACTCTCTACACAGCATCTGTGAGCATGTAAATATTGGAAAACTTCTTATAATTAGGGGAACCTTTGGTAAACATCTTGCCAGATGATCTGAAAAGCATTCAACATTGAATAGTGCTCACCTCAATATTTTACATAAAATATGAAAAATCACAATATTACCTATACTTGCACTTACAATATAATCCATAGGATCCACAATTAAGGAAACAACTTCGATTATTGATAGCCAATAAACGTTTAAACTAAAAAATCCCATAAATACAAATAGAAATCTAATGTAAACACGAAACAATACTTGTTTAGGTAAACAGCTGATCGGCGAATGCGTGACACCATCGGTAATTATTTTGACCAATAATGTGTGATCCGGGGCGACATGCATTAGTTCCGAATATCGGGTTAATGCGAAAAGCCTCGATGGGAGAAATGAATATACGCGGGTATCCATGTTTTGAGTACCACGTGGGATGGAGTTTCGATGAGCATCACTATCACTAGGTGTTGCTTCAGTGAATTATTACTTCGAACCCTGCACCTGTTTTGCTATTGACGTTCGTTCTTCAAAGTGTTCGTAGTCTAGTTGAAGATTTTATGTGGCACTGATGAGGGGTACCTAACAACCGAAACCGGTATGCATCTATTCTCTACTCGGCGACTACACTATCTCATTGGTTTACTCAATATGGATCTCTGCCAGTCCAGTTAGGAGATTGTGACAGTTTTCATGATAATTGATTCAGTTCAGCATTTTATGCTTTTCTGTCGAAGAGAACATGATATGTATATTACATTTTCTCTATTTTTTTTAATTTGGGAGATGTAGTACCAAATCATCGAAAGCTGATCACCCCTATAAAGAAAAAAATTAGATTTATTTAGTTTTCTAATTTGTTGTGAAAAATGATACTTTGCAGAGGAATTAATAATGAATTTTCTTCACAGAGATTCCTAGAATAAGACGTGGAAGAAACAGTGGGACTTCGTTAACAAGAATACAGTTATTTTATTATATCAATTTGTTAAAATCCTAAACAGTTACTAATGTTTATACCCATATGACAATATTTTCAATCCTATTGAGCTTGAGGCGATGTAGAAGTTGCATCTTCGTTGTACTTCTATCATTTCACTTCATGGTACAGGGTGTAGGATTAATGAATAATGTTCTCTTCTATATAAGAGTAATGTGAATTGAACTCGCAAACATATTCAATCTTTCCACGTTTGAACTAAGGAAGACATTGAATTTTGAGGTTAATAAAATTTTTCTTTGAATTTCTGCTGACTCGTATGTTTCTCATGAGTTGAAGCCAAACAGTATTTATTTGTAATCACTTTTAATGTTGTTACAATATTTGAAATCGTGAACAGGAAGAAATGAAGTTTTCATTTAAGTTTATTTTAGATCCATTATTCCAAAAAAATGTCCTGTACCAATTCGCCATTCTTCAGATTACTTGACATTTCATAGTAATAAAAATTGCCAATTATATCTTCGATTATCTTGTATATATGTATATCTAGATCGACTATGAAAATCTTATATGTAGTTCTCTTGCAATGTATTTTTTTAGATGTGTATATACTATATATAAAATAGAGTTAACTTGATTTTCTTCAAAAATTTCTCATTCAAATTCATTTTACCTTTTTATTCATATTCGGAAAAAAAAAATAGTTCAAAATCAACCTTATGTGAAATCTGTTTATGAAATAATTTTCTTGTCAAAAATAATCTTTTCTTCAAAATAATTATTTTTCCTCAGTTGTTAAGAATGGTTTGTTTAGGTTTTTATTTTATTTATAAATGTATAATACTAATTTTGTTGGACAAATATGATTTTTTTGTTTCATTTTTGTTTGTCCCTCATTTTTGAACTTCTAACATATATGGAAGGAATGTTCTGTGGTACTGCTCGAATTCCTGTAATCAGAAATCTGGTAATGGGTGATAACAGTACAAGAGAAAACTCCAAAGTAAGTAAAATTAATATCGTTATTTTAAATACTTAGTGAACAGATATTTTTAAAGATCACAAACCTTCTAAGTTTTATTCAACAGCTATTTGAAGAAATACCCTCAGATAATCTTGAGTTATGGAGATATACTATACTAGCTCAAACCCGCGGCTCCGTTCGGGTAAGATTTCAATTTAAAACGGTACTGATAGGTCCGCAACTCCACATTCATAACCTCGTATCAAAGGAGAGACAGGCACGTGACTACGTGACAAAGCCATCTCACGTAGATTCAATAATTTCTTGCTCAAATTCGCCTTCGTTCAACCTATGGTAACTTGAAGTTTCCATTAGAAAACTATACTGTAAGAAGCATTTTTTATCAGGAATAAATGCCGAAGCTAACAATCACATTCATTTTTATATGAATTCATTCCATGCCAGTCGGGAGCCCTCTTCAAATTGAACATTATTTTGAATTGAAATGAAAATGTTGAAAATGGTTATCGCGAGTTGTCCTCGGCAGTTAGACATATGCTGTCGCGGACTTTTTTATAGAATTTTTTGAGCACTACAAATTGTCTCTGACCATGTTTCTCTATCTCTTATAGTTTACCCAGCGTCGGAAGTAAAAGACTGAAAAAACCGGGTTAAGTACCGACTTTTTCATGAAATCTCTATATTTTTTCTCATATAGGAATGAACCCTACATGAAAGCATCCCAAAATAAATTCTCTACATTATAGTGAGAGTTTCATCATAATCGGTCTTCTGGTTCCTGAGTCCATGGAGGATAAACAAACACACGGACATTCACATTTATAATATTAGTATAGATTAAGAATAATTTCAATTCGCAAAGCATTCGTGGCTTTAGTACATTGTATTTCAGTTTTTCACAACGAACAAAGATAATGAATTGTTTGTAGTGCTAACAAGCAAAGGCAACACAAAAAAATTTTACCAACGTGAAAAAATTTAAAATGAAATAAAAGTACACTCGTACCTGATATCAGATGTATTTTTACACTAAAACACGAATAAGTATGGATATTACACATTCACACTTTATATCAAACAGTGAGAAGAGAAATTTAACACTTTCAAAAATCTCGAAGTCTGAGTTGAAATGTGTGAGGAATATGTTGAATTTCCCCTCAATACAATTTCTACGTCAACAAGAGATTCAGTCTGCTCAAGTGTAGGTCAGTATAGTTTTATACTAACTGGCAAAGAAACTGCAACACCCAGAATGCGATGTTTAAATTAATTTTTTTTTAATAAAACAGTATAGCAAGGAGTAAATGATAAAAATGTGGAGAAAAAACTCGTTAAGGTTTTTTCATGCAAACATTTTTTGTTACCTACTTAAATATTGTAATCTATAAGAGGGTTTTTCTTATAGAAAATTTAGGTTCTCAGAAATAACTCAAAAACACTTTGATGGAGAAATTTATTTATTTCCTGAGATGCAGGTAACACGTAAATCAGTGGTTTTGATTAACGAAAAATTGGGGCATTTCGTTTCTATCTGCCTTGCATTTATATTTAGGTATCTATATCCATATGTCTCTCCAGGGCCGGCGTGAGGGGTAGTTTGTTACAAGTCGCTAATTGCAAATTTTTGAAATTTTACAACAAACCAGCAGTTCAAGGATATCCTAAGTCGATGTTTAGTTGTTGTTAAAATGCCTAGAGAACATGTACGCAGAATTTATCGCCAGCTAAATGAATTTGAAACAGGTCGAATTATTGGTCTACGGGAGGCGGGGTTGTCATTTTGAGAAATCGCTAACGGTACTAACATAAATCCAACTACTGTTATGAGATGTTGTCAAGCATCAACGATAAAATTTTTCGTATAGACTTCATTTTCAAAAGTAAATCTATACAGGGTGAGTCATTGATTGTACATATATTTTAACAATAGAGTCCTCAGGTTACGCTATTTTTCGAAGAATAAATTTATTCTCCAAAATGTCCAAATATTCATATATCAAAACTGACTTTTGAGAGGTAGGTCCCATGAATTTCAAATTCAAATTTAATAAAGAAGTGAAAGAAGATGAAAGAAGAAGAATAAAAACGATGTGGAATTCTATTTGGACCACCTTAGATGCGGAAACATATGGATGTAATACACATTATAATTCATACCTTCGAAATATATGATATTATTCAATTATTACATATTATATAAAATTATGAACTTCAGAAGTGCAATCTTGAATAGAAATTATATGTTTCTGATTTGAACTCGAGATAGGGTAGCTAAAGAGAAATTAATTCAATTCCGAATAATCCATATTAAATTCTTAAGATTGGAGTCGAGTATAATGATTCTTTGACCATTACCTGACTATAAAAAGTTTGATAGTATCTGTCTATGGGTACGATCACGGCCATATACAGGGTTATTCACGAATATGGCTCTATAGAATATTTTTAGGAAAGACACAAAATTCAGGATTGAAATTCTAAAGGTGAGGAAATACGAAAAAAAATTCTCAAAATTGAACTCTGTTGAAATATAGACAACTTCGGGGTTTTTTCATTGAAAATTCTCATTTTTGAGAATCTCCGAGAAGAAAGGCTGATGCTTGTTTTCCGATAGCGTGATTTCAAGACTATACAGGAGGTTACAAATACGTCCAAGACTTTTATCCCAAAATGAAAATTTTTTGAGATATTCAGGAAAAACGATTTTGTCTTCAATTTTCAATCTTATTCCGAATGTGTTTTTCTACTGGAAAATAATTAGTGGTCAAGTGAAATTTTTGGAAATCTCTGCTATTGAGAAAATATTTTTTATAGTTCAGACGAGTTAAGTTTTTGAATTATCATCTGTAATGCGAGAGCAACAATAATTGGTTTAAAGTTGTCAATGTGAGTATTTGTGAAGTCAACGTAAAAAATTCTCAGGAATGCAGAAAAAAATAATTTGTAATAATTTTTAATGCTTTTGAAAGAATAATTAACAGAACATGTAACAAATACATTACTGAAAATTCAAATTTTCCTACCATGAGAAAAAAGAAATTCTCCAGAATAAAGAATTTGCGGAAATTATCCTAAGCTTTAAAAAATAAAGAAAAACTGAACTATAAGAAAATATTTCCTCAATAACAGATTTCCAAAAATTTCACTTGACCGCTAATTATTTTCCACTAACAAAACACATTGGGAATGAGATTGAAAATTGGACACAAAATCGTTTTTCCTGAATATCTCGAAAAATATTCATTATGGGATAAATTTTTGGAAATCTCTGTTGTCGAGCAAATATTCTTTATAGTTCAGACGAGAAGTCCAATGGAGTGAGATCTGGGGAACAAGGTGGCCAGAGCATAGGTCCTCTATGTCCCCACCAGCGGTCCTCCAACAGATTCGTCAGTTTAAAATCTATCACTCTTGAAGAATGAGCAGGAGCACCATCCATTTGAAACCATCTATCGAAGGCCATTCCAATAGGCAGTCCTAGAACCTTCAAAAAATATACGAGAAGTCGTCTTCTTACATGAAGCTCACCTTTATAATTTCAATCCTGCATCTTGTGTCTTTCCTAAAAATATTCTATTGAGCCATATTCGGGAATAACCCTATATAGCCGTGGTGGAAAAACACATTATTAGCAAATTTTAATCATTTACTACTTGATATACTCTCTACATTTTACAAAAAAAATTTTAAATTCAAACAGCTTCTTCTGGGTGTTGCAGTTTCTTCGTCAGTTAGTATATTTTAGTATTGAGAACATAGGTAGTTGAGGGGTGGTTATCAACAAACTATATTTTTGTTTAAGGTGAATTCCAGATATTAAGTTTAATATTGAATTTACTTAAAACATGTAAAACATATGGCTAGTGTTGAAAGAGATATCTAGTGTTTCTCATGTATCGTGTCCAACGTGAAAATGTTGTCCACCTATATTAACAATTTCACCAACTTTAGATCTGACAGGTAACTCTGAAATAAACGCGGATGGTCTTTTCTGATCACTCTTCATGTATCCGATGCTCATTGTTTCTGAGCTATGTCCCCACAAAAACGATAGTTCATTATTGCTTTTAGATAAAACAAGAACACCACATAACTTCTGATCTACATTTTGTAAAAACCTAGAATTCATAAATTTTTCATTTATAGATTTATATAGTCCAGTTGTTGGACATTCACACTCCTTTAAGTCATTTGCAATTTCTCTGGCTAGTTGGGTTCTCACTAAATGTTCACCACAACCACTTGTGCAAACTGCAACTGAAGGTTCAGTTGAATTATAAAAACTATCTGCCCAAGTTCCACTTGCATAAAGGGCACCCTGACCTACCCGTCCAGATTTTTTGAGTAAAATTCCTCCTGAACTACTGGCAGCAGCAAAATTACCATTAAAATCCATGCAAACAGCACCTACTGTGTCTAATAATACATCTTGTTCCTCGGCTCTCTTTGACTCTTGATACATTTCCAAATATTTTTGATGTCTCTTCTCTGAATTAGCACTTATCATAGCCTTATTACTAACTGTCTTCAGACCAATACTTTTCGCATAGCTCAAGGCTCCGCTTCCTACTAAAAGCGATGGAGGAATGAGACCAAGGACATTTTCTTGTGTTTGTTTTACACAAAGATCATAAGCTAATTGTATAGGATTTTTAAGTCTTTTTACAGCACCACAGCCTCCATATATTAATGTTTTTCCACTCATTATTGAGGCATCATTTTCTACTTGACCATTCATTGTTAAATTCGAACCATAGCCACAATTCGTTTTAGGGTGATTTTCTAACACCATAATAGAGTCTCTTACTGCTTCTAAAGCTGATCCACCATTTCTCATTGATTCTATTCCTTTAATGCAGGCCTGTTTACACAATTTGTTGTATTCCGAATGATACTGTGAGCTATGAACCCCAGCTCCGCAGTGTACTGCTATAAATGCCGGAAACATATTTACTCTAGGGCTAGTCCATGATATGAATGGGTTTTACGAAACAATTTATTATTTTTGTAGGATGTTAAAACAGGAAAGTTAATTCAAAAAAGTTTGGTTAGTAAATGATAAATAGTGCTGCTACCACAGATAAAAAATACCAATGACATAGAGAAATATTTATTTTTTCAGTCCGTGTAGATCTCTAAATAACTGAATATTGAAAAAAAAATCATAACTAATTATTCAATATCGCAGTTTTCCTGATTACATATCTTAATAATATCTTAAAAGCGTTTGATGCAAATCATTCTTCACGTTGTTCATAGAACATAATTTCTTAATTACAAAAAAATAGTCTTCTATGAATGTTTTTGGCGGGATTTCCGAAAAGAAGATTCGTTTCAGGTTAATTTGTTAATTTCAGGAGTATCCCTAAAACAATTAATTTGTTGAATTTCTGCAGTGCAGAATTGATGAAAAAATAGTCTACCATGACCAAAACCGAAGTTAGAACGAATCTACCTTGGTAATAAAATTTAATACGAAAATGAATTTCTTTTTCATTATTATGTCATTCTAGGGTAGAAAAATACAGGCCTAGTACTCTTGATGATTTGGTTTCGCATGAAGATATCATAAATACAGGTTGAGTAACTTGTTCGGTTATAATATATAATACATGATATTATAAATTTGCGTTTTAGTTGGGAAATTTATAAGAGAGGATCAAGTGCCCCATTTACTATTTTATGGTCCACCTGGTACGGGTAAAACGAGTACTATTCTCGCTTGTGCGAAACAACTATATACTCCTGCTCAATTTCCATCAATGGTGATTATTTCAAGTTCCTAAAAATCTGCAACTTTCTGTTTTACCTAAATTTATCAGGTGCTGGAGTTGAATGCTTCGGATGATAGAGGAATTGGGATTGTACGAGGTCAAATATTAACATTTGCTAGCACTAGAACTATATTCAAGTCTGGATTCAAGCTAATCATTCTTGATGAAGCAGATGCTATGACCATTGATGCCCAAAACGCATTAAGAAGAAGTAATATCTGTAAAACACTCGTAAATTGACAAAATAATAATTTAATTTTTCAGTCATCGAAAAGTACACTGAGAATATTCGTTTCTGTATTATCTGCAATTATCTCAGTAAAATTATTCCTGCACTTCAATCCAGATGTACCCGGTTCAGATTTGGTCCTCTTTCTCCTGAACAAATTCTACCCCGTTTGAATTATGTAGTAAATGAAGAAAAGTAAGTATCCAGTTGAAAAAACTGAGAAATTTGCTCACTTTTTACTTGTAGGGTTACAATCACAGAAGATGGAAAGAAGGCTCTTCTTCAATTGGCCAACGGAGATATGCGAAAAGTTTTGAATGTATTACAAAGTACGTGGTTGGCATACAACAATGTTACAGAGGATAATGTTTATTCTTGTGTGGGACATCCTTTGAGGAGGGATATTGAAAACATAGTGAAATGGCTACTGAATGAACCTTTCAAAAAATGCTACGAAAGTATCCTTTTTATAGAAATTGTGGTAAACTTTCACAATATACAGTGACCTTGAGAGATCACTTCAAATAGGCTACGTTGCCAGATTGAAAAATTTATCATTTATTTAGAGAAAGTTTCATACTCTCCTACATATTACTCCAATATTATTGTTTTGCTCATAACTGAAAGAATATCTATATATAATACCCTTTTTTTCTGATTTTTTGAGAAACTTGGTTTTTATCAACAATTCAGCCTGAGAATTTTCCTTCAACTGAGACAGATATTGAGGAATTGAAAATTCTCAAAGGGTTAGCTCTTCAAGATATTCTTACAGAAGTCCATAAGTATGTCCACAGGAGTAAGTTCCATCAGTATTCATCCCACATTTTTTTAATGTTTTTTTGCATTTTCAGTCGAATTTCCATTTGATGCTATGATTCCTCTAATTATGAAAATGGCGGAAATCGAACATAGGTTAGCGAGTGGTACAAATGAGAATATTCAACTCACTGCACTGATATCGGCATTTCAAGCCCTGAAGGAAATAAGTCCTAAGGATTCTTAGGAATTGTGATAATTTTGTTTTTTTCCATAATTTTTTTTTTGAAAATTATTTAAAATATGATTTTAATGTGATTAAAATTCATAGAACTCTCTCTTTTGATTTTTTTATTATAAATATTATTACAATAATAGTATATTACAAATTTCATACAAGATAAAAATTCAATAAATAAAAGTAATTTGCTGGTCCAAGTCCGAGTGAATCTTTAGATGAAAAAATTAATGGCACAACACTGAAATAATATAAGGCAAGAAACATATTTAGTAGACATGACGGCAATCTGAAAGAATTTGATGAAACAAAAATCTTAAATTTTAGATGAAATGAATAATTTGCAACATATGGACCAATGAAGTCGTAAGTTAAAAAAAAAATTAATAATGAATGATTATAATCATGTGTCAAAAACGTTTTCATATGGCACTTGTTACATCTTTTCTCAAATTTTCTGGTATCAAATGCTATTTTCCTTCAAATGAAAGAATAAAATTAAAATATATAGAATTGTTTAACATCAAGTAAGTTTGGAATCTAAATAAAATGAATGAATTCCCATTAATTATAATAAGGATGAAAAACCCTTCCTATACATTATTGTCACAGCAAATAATTCAAAAATTTTTCCTGGTTAGTAATATTCACAATATTTGACTTAAATTCCATCAAATTTTAAAGAGAATTTACTTGTGCATTCTGAAAGGAAAAATATCTAGCTTTCACACATGAAAAATTAAACATGCAGGGAAACTTTTGCTGGACATGTTTTTGAATATTGAATAAAAATTGCTTGGGTCAGTATTTCCTTCAAAATTCTAACTAGTTATAAATATTAATCTTCCTTATATAACGGTACCTTATTGTAAAAATATAGTAAATGTTACCAACAAAATTCCTTCACATTATGAACTAATTCTTGTGTAACTGAATATACCCCTAAATGTAGATATGTAAATAGGAAGCAATTCAATACATCATACAATTGGAAATATTTTCAGATTGTTGTTTCCCTTCAATTCTGAAACTATTTTTTACCTGAGCATGCAATGGATATCTACTTCAGTATCAGATAGAGGGGAAGAGGCAAAATTATAGAAGTCTTATTTTCAGATCATAGTGGAAATAGATATTTTTTAACACGGAAATAAATGGAATTATTTAAGGGTCTTTACAGATAGGGGAATGATATGTATTCAATATCAAATTTTCCTTGACTTTTAATGGTTTTGCTGAAAACGAAATAAAAAGATATTACGAATAACTACTCTGAATGAAATCGAGATCATAACCGATTTCAAGCGAATAACCTGGTCCTCATTGGTAATTACCAACTAGGACCAACTGCATTCAAGCGACTTCGGTCATTGTAGGTTATAATCATTTTACAAGGAATATCCCTGAAGACTATAACCGTAGATAACCGCAGGCAGGACCGTAGATAACCGCGGTCATTACTTGTTATTCGCTTGAAATCGGTTCATATTGGATAAATAAACATTTTTGCGGAAGTGGAAAAAATAGAAAGAAAACCAACAATTTTAAAAGTGCCTGCTTTGCAAAACCAAGCATCCTCAAAACGAGGGTAATCATTGCAAATAAATGAGGAATATAATACAATTGATGTCTCAAAATAACAGAAAAATTCTGATCTCTGGAAACAAATTGATCTCTCATTATTACAGCAAAAATCAACTTGAAAATATAAGTTGAATTCATTTTTTATGATATTTGTTTGAGAACAAGCTTTACATTTTTTCTCATTTCTCAGTAAGTCGTTTGAACAAATTGTACAAATATTTTCAATGTGAAAAATTATAAAACATTGCGCCTCTGAAAGGGAAAAAAATCTTCATGCCTATATAGTTGTTTAATTTTAAGAGATGAAAAATTTTACCCTACATGAAGGGATCACTCATGGTTCTTGGACTTGAAGGACGGAATTGGTATAAATTTCAGTATTAACTTCTCTGAAAGTTCCAAGGAAATTCTTGAAAGTTTCATAGGATTATTCTTTACATGCGTATTTACACTTTTTTTTTACAAAAACCCTTTTTCTTATATTACATAAGCACAAGCATTACAGTCCTCAATCACCATTATTCTTTTCTTCAATGTATTTTGGTGTAGATAATTGAGAACCTTTTTTCATTTCAATGAATCAGTCTCACTTATGCAATGAAAAATAAAATTATTTGAATATTTTTCTGAAACTTAGTAATAATCCAAATTCTTTCTGAATTTGAAACATTCCAAATTCGATTAAACTATGAATGACTTAATTTCGTACTTTTTTTGAACGAGGTGCTTTTTCAAGTATATATTTCATGTAAACTTCTTGAAATATAGTGAATATAACTACAAAAGTATGAAAAAGATGAATTTTGAGGAAATTAGAATTTCATAACTACAATAAACCAAAAAAGAAGCATTCAAAGATTTCTGATGATGTTCAAGCTTTCAAAAAGCTCTTCAGATACAAAAAATTCCTTTAACCAAAATCAACACAACGGAATGTTGAATTATACATACATTTCAACAGAAATTACTCAATAGGCGAATAAAAGGTTTTTTTTTTTAATTAGGCATTCTTCAACTTCAGCTTGAAACTAAATATTGAGCAGTTCAATCATCAATGAAGAAACTACAACTTATTTTTTTCTTACTTGAGAAAAGTATAATCTTTTAGAGTACAATATCCCATAATACTTAATTATTGAATTAAATTATACATCTTCTCTTCTGCAAAGGCTCGACATCTTCAGTTTCGATATCTAGTTTGTTGACAAAGAGAACCGGATGACATTTCAAATAAAAATTCCCTCATTGGCTTTATCTAACAGAAAAAACATCTATAAAGTGTCTCAGCATTTTTGTATTGATCGAGTTAACTTACATCATTGTTTATACAAAACAAGAACATAATTAAATGTAATTCCTTTCAAAATTGACAGACTTCAATCAAATATGCGTTCTCACTGAATTAACCAAGTTATTTCTTGGGGAATTAACAGCTGATGAATTGAAAATTGAGCCAAATTTCGAGAATTGGATATGAAAAAAGTATTTGTTTCATAAATATGTAGAAATACGCATATTCATATATCTGAAAATGAAATGAATGACGGTCATTCAGATTCGAGTTGAAAATTCTCTCTCAGTATCAAATATACAATATATTCAAAACATTATTTGTATGTGAAGGAACGTCAGCTAATTGTGAGGATTATCAACAAAGTAAAATTGGATAATTAAAGGATCCACGAAAGGTATAAATTCAACAAAATTTTACTATAATCATTCAGTAGTTATGATAACACAGCCGTTAGTACGAACGTTTTTTGAGGATTCAGGTGGCCACTCTGGATACGAGTTTCCATTTGTGAAGATCAAGATGTTACATCCATTTTCTCATTATGATGATTCGATCTTAATCGAAATGAAAAATCTCTCATCATTATTAATTTACGATCATACCTTGATTAGGAATTTAGATATGCTGGTGAGAGCTTTTTTCTTATGTCAAATACTAGAGTTGTTCATTTTCGTTAGTGACACTTTAGGCGGACGTCAATCAAACATTATCTGCATGAGCGAGTTGACCTCTTTGAAAGACGCTCCTACATTACCAGGTGTACTCTGCTTCTTGGCAATAAGCGACCGAAGGCTGAAGAGTACCTCATGACACTTGATAGATTTTCTAAAACGCTCCTCACGTGGTATGTCCACTCCGAAACTTCCAGCAGGGGATTGCACATTACTCTTAATGACTGGGCCGAAATGCCTCAAGATCAACTTGAGAGTGTTGAGGCCTGTTAAGATGTACCTGGAAAAACAAGATTCTAGCACTTTCTTGAATATGGTTTTTAAAACTGGGGAAAAAGATATTGAATTAAACACGCTTTTCCAAACTATCGGAACATAGCACACGGTTGCCGGTCTTAGACAAACCGAAAATCGATGGGCCAATCAACTTCGCGCACGTACACTCACGTCCTTCTCCTGCCATTAACCAGGGTATAAACAACACCTCCGGATTAAACTCAGCATCACTGTCAGAAATTCAGCGGTCGAGTTACAATCTCAGACCAAGAATCCTCTGAAGATGCCTACCGCAGATGTGGGCGAAACGTTAGGTGAAATAATTCCTAATAGACCACGGCCAATAAGCCCGGAAGACTCTCTACATGTCATTATTTCCGGTCGTGAAAGCCTTAAACTAGACATAAGATTTTTGATTTTTCCATAATAGGAAATAAATGTTTTTGCTAGGTCGAAACGACGCCAATTTGGAAAAGAGTGTATAGTTAATCTCAGACTCCTGAACCAAATATCTTTTTCCACAGTGTTAACAACAAAGACCACAGTCATTATATATGGATAATTATTAAACTCTTTCAAAAAAATCGACATTTTTTATTTTCATGAAACACCCCCTAATTATCTTCAGGGTACCGAAAAAAGACCTCTGTGAAAATATCAGCTTCAAATATTGATATTTAGAGGTCGCTCATCGATTTTTTCTATTTTTCCTACTAATAGCAGGGAAAAAATTCTTTTTTCAAACCAAAATTCCTAGAGCACAAACCAATAGACGGATTTCATTGTGTGATACATTTTCGGGTAGGCAATCAGATACTCTACAAAAATGTTCCTTACGATATTTCGATGAAACGGCCCGTTCAAAAGTTATTCGATTCGATGCTAATATTGAGGTATTTTTGAGGAAAGAAATTATTTAAAATAAAAAAACCGACTTAGTTTGTTTTCACGAAACTCGACTTCTAATTATCTTCAGGGTATCCAAAAAGGCGTCTGTGAAAATATTAGTTTTGAATATTAATATTTAGAGGTCACTCATCGATGATTTCTATTTTCGCTGCTGATGTCAGGAAAAAATTTCCTTTTTTCAATAAAAAATTTTTCATTCACGAACCAATTGACGGATTTCACTGTGTGATACATTCTCGTGGAAGGAACTAGATACTCTACAAGAATGTCTCATACGATATTTCGACAAAACCTCTCGTTCAAAAGTTATTCGAACTTTTTCTTCACAAATACCTTATATTGAGGTATTTTTGAAGAAAAAGTTTGAATAACTTCTGAACGAGTGGTTTTATCGAAACTTCGAATGGAACATTTTCGTAGAGTATCTAGTTCCCTACACGAAAATGAATCACACAGTGAAATCCGTCAATTGGTTCTTGAACAAAAAACTTTTTATTGAAAAAAGAAATTCTTTTCCTGCCAGCAGCAGCGAAAATAGAAATCATAGATGGGCGACCTCGGAATATTAATATTCAAATCTAATATTTTCACAGACGCCTTTTTACGATACCCTGAAGATAGTTAGCAGTCGAGTTTCGTGAAAACAAAGTCGATTTTTTTGAATAATTTTTTTCTTCAAAAATACCTCGATATTAGCATCGAATCGAATAACTTTTGAAGGGGTCGTTTCATCGAAATATGGTAAGAAACATTTTTGTAGAGTATCTGATTGCCTAGACGAAAATGTATCACGCAATGAAATCCGTCTACTGGTTTGTGCACTGGGAATTTTTTATTGAAAAAATATATTCTTTCCCTTCTATTTTTTCATTAAAAATACTGATTTTTGAGAATCTCCGAGGAAAAAGGCTGATCCTTCTTTTCCGATAGCGTGATTTTCAGAATATGAGGTCACAAATTCTTTCTCAAAGTTAGAAGTGACGAAACATCAAAAAATCCTTTTTTTCAAATTGGAACCCCATTTTTTCGAAGCATTTTCGAAATCTTCGTCAAAAAATAATAGGAGCATACGTCCAAGACTTTTATCCCAGAATGAATATTTTTCGAGATATTCAGGAAAAACGATTTTGTCTTCAATTTTCTATCATTCAAAATGTGTTTTTTTACTGAAAATAATTAGCGGTCGAGTGAAATTTTTGGAAATCTCTGTTATCGAGAAAATATTTTCTTACAGTTCAGACGAGTCTAGTTTTTCTTTATTTTTTAAAGGTTTTTGAAGGATAATTTCAGCAAATTCTTAATACAGGGGAATTTCTTTTTTTGGCATGATAGGGAAATTTGAATTTTCAGTAATGAAATTGTTACATTTTCTGTTAATTATTCTTTCAAAAGCATTAAAAATTATTACGAATCATTTTTTTCTGCATTCCTAACAATTCTTTACGTTGACTTACTTCACTAATACTCAAATTGAGAACTTTAAATCAATTGTTACTCTCGCAATTCAGATGATAATTCAAGAACTTGACTCGTCTGAACCATAGAAAATATTTTCTCGATTACAGAAATTTCCAAACATTTCACTTGACCGCTAATTATTTTCCAGTAAAAAAAACATTCGGAATGAGATTGAAAATTGAAGACAAAATTGTTTTTCCTGAATATCTCGAAAAATATTCACTTTGGGATAAAAGTCTCCTATTACTTTTTGACGAAGATTGCGAAAATGCTTCGTAAAAATGGGGTTCCAATAAAAAAAAACAACGATTTTTTGATGTTTCGTCACTTCCAACTTTGACAAAGAATTTGTGACCTCCTGTATCATATTCTGAAAATCACGCTATCGAATGAGAATTTTTAATGAAAAAACCTGGAAGTTGTCTGTATTTCAACAGAGTTCAATTTTGAAATTATTTTCGTATTTCCTCATTCAAAGAGAATTTGGCCGGGAAAATTCAAACTTCTGTATTCAAAAAGACTCAGAATTAAAGGAGAATCTATTTATGCAATGAAAAATGGGTCTTCCCATTTGAAAAACGAAAGTTGATGTGACTTCCGGAAAAACCGAAAGTCCTAGAACCTTCAAAAAATATACGAGAAATCGTCTTCTTACTTGAAGCTCACCTTTAGAATTTTAATCCTTTTCCTAAAAATATTCTATAGGGCCATATTCGAGAATAACCCTGTATAGACCAAAAAAATTGGAATTTCAACAATCCAATCTATTGTTGACTGATGCATGAAATCGTCAAAATGACAGTAAAGTTAGGTTAAGGAAATTACAACTATCATCTGTAGCTGGCCCCAACCAATGAAATGGCTATATTGAACTAGGGTGAAGTTTCACAACATAAAAAACTGAAATATCACTAGATAGACATATTTAAGGGTCCCTTATTTGGGATTCTGTTGAGTGACAGTCGAGCAACTGTCAATAAATATAAGCGACCATTAACTATAAGGGACGCTTAATTAAGTAATCATTTTAAGGAAATTTATGCAAATGGGCCTAACAAGAATATGAATCAAGATTGTCCCAAGTGTTTGGATACTTACGGTTCATATTTGCTCAATAGAAGTTCTTCAATTTTTGGAAGGATACACACACAAACATCCAGGCTCCATATTGAACTGAAAATGATAACTCAGTTACCGTTGTAATAACAGGGTGTTGAAAAATAGGGGTCAAATATTTAAATAAAAGTAAGAAAAAAACAAAATAGTATCAACATATGCGGTTTTTGAACTATTGATTGATATTATTCTTTTATCCTCATTTCTGATTTTGAAAGTTTGCAAATATATACATACTATCTGTCGTTCAGAACTCCTAAAATGTCAACTAAGACATGCAGGTCACCCATGGCGATAGATATTTCTAAGGCTGCTTTTATGTCTTTACTTAAAAATTCGTTCACAGCTAAATGCAGACTTCTTTGCCTATTGGCTATCACAGACATCGTAGGTTCATGTCCCCTGGATACAACCTCAAGGAGTTCAGCTCCAGTCATACCAGGATTTTGATTCCAGAAACTGAACATCGGATGATTCTTCTATAAGCAATATTACAATATGAATAAATGGAATTAGTATTATAATTTACATAATATACTAATTGACAAAGAAACTGCAACACCCAGGAGGGCTGTTTAAATTAAAATTTTTTTGGTAAATTTTTTTTTGGTAGTTTCTTTGTCAGTTAGTATATGTATTTTGTACTACTCACCGGAAGAAAATCATCTATATTCAAGCCAACGGGTTTATTCAGGGGCCCAGATACGATTTCACTTTGCTTCACTGGTTCATCAGGGGATAATTTGGAGGAAATATAAATATCCGATGTACTATTACTGACTACAGAACTAGTTTTATTATCTACAGGTACTGTTCGTGCACTGATGTTGCTAGGAATCATCGTTGTGTTCCGAGGTTTAGAAAACGAATTCCGTCTGGCAATATTTTTCGGAGGATTCTGATTATTATTTTTGGTTATGTTAACGTCCGACAAACTCTGCCTAATGTTGAAATTGTTCTTTGGGACCACTTTTTCGTCTTGACAGCTGGTTTGCCTGTTCAGACCGATCCTTTTCTTTGGAACGTTGTTTGTTTTGTTTATGATAGGTAGAAAGTTCTCGTGTTCTTCTTGCACTTTGGCCACTTTATTATTGTCATATATTTGTTCGAGGTTTGATTTCGATCTAGAATACTGCGATGGCATGTGAGTATTGCGGTAATTATTGGTGGTGTTATCCAAGGAGAGGGCTTCAAAGCTGTCGACCATAACCAGTTTTTGAGGTTGAGTAGGATCTGAAATTGAAATTGTTGATTTAATTATTCGAATTTTTGTTACAACACTGAATAGAAAAAATGCATTAGTTTTCAAATGAATTTGAATGTATGTACAGGGTGGGCAAAATTGGTGATATCCGAACTACAACTTTTTAACCGTCAGAGATAGAGGAAAATAAATGACACGTTACGGTGATCTTTTTCGGAGAAACTGATAATGCCATCAACTGCATGCCTATATCTTCTTTTGTTTTCGAGTTATAGGCCGAAATTGAAATTTGGGCGATTTCAACTTTGGCCATTATCTCCGTTTCTGTTTGTGCTAGGATGTTGAAATGAAAACATTATACCGGCACTTTTTTCATATTAATCTAGTAGCGTACTTTGTTTTTTTCCAAGAGGTTTCCTTGCTGAACTATAACATAAAGTTTTGTTTTTTCTTATAGAAACAATAGTTTGAAATGGCTTAGAAAGAATCGATATTTTTTCCCGTTTCAGAAATATATCAAACTTCATACATCGCCCTCAGATTCTTTCAGATATACTATGAAAAATATAGTTTGTATGTGAAATTTGAATTATTGAGTATTAAGTAGGCTGAATCCCAGAATAATATGTCTCTACTAATGATGTCATTATTATTTTGCGATTGAATACTCGATTCAATTCTCTGTAGTTTGATCGCTGTTCAGAACAAGTGTCAATTATTAGAATTCGAAGTCATTATTGCCGGCAATATGGAAATGTTTGAAAACTACGAGAAATAATGTCACACGTCGATTTGCCCAGACGGTGAAAAGAAAGATCAGTGCCCCTCAGCGGTTGGAGCTAATAGGGGTGGGTTTATTTTTGAGTTGTTGATAAGGGCGCCAAACAATCGTAAACTGATCTCTCGTTTGCCTCTTAATAAAGGGATTGTTACCTCTATCAATGTGGATGGGAAGTTATTGTAATATATCATAGAATTTTCAAATATCGTATATTCGTCTACACATAGCGTTCGAACAAATCAAACGTAACGATAGAAACAAACAATTCAGTGGGCCGCAGTAACGTTACGTAGGCTTTACACTATTCTATAATTCATTAATTGATCTTAGATGTAACAGCAAGGAATATAATAAGATATCTCTTTCTCTTTAAAAAGAACTACTCGGGTTCTCTCGTTGATGCTTCTATGGCAAGTAGCGTGAGCTCTATGTAAAATTTGGTGGCGATATCTCTCGTATATACAAAGTAAGGTAATGGATCTGACCTTGTCACCCAACACGTAGTGTTACCAGGAAAGGTGGTTCTATAGTAAGCTCTACACAACAATGTCCAGCGTAAGGGTTGCTCGAAGATTCTCCCAACTCCTTTCTCTGAATTACAACGAACACGAAGACAATCCACTCGATCAGTTGAACGCAGGTAAAAGGTAGGTATTCTTAGGGCTCAGAAATATCAATTCTTCCGGTGTTTCCCCGGTGGAAAAAGAGTCTGATCTTCGACTCTCAAAATGCTCCACTCTTTTGGGTGCCAAATCGGTAATCACCGACAAAATTCAATCGACAACCTGAAGGACGACTGGATTCCAAAATACAGCAAACTTTCTTGCAGAAATAATCCTCTTTCGAGATAGCACACAAAATTCTCTTCAAGAAACTCCCAAAAATTCCGGAACATTGAAATTTTTTATTTTAGCGGCAATAATGACTTCGAATTGAAAGTTGTTCTGAATATCATACCACGGAGAATTGAATCAAGTATGTTTGGGGCTTCAAAATATTTCACAAAAAAGTTATACAGGGTCGCCAAAACCGCATGTCTCTATCTTTAATATTAGCTTAGATACAATGCAGTTTCAACCAAAATGGGACACAGTGTAAAGGTGGGACAAATTGGAAACTTTTGAAGGGATTGTCCCATTGCTAATCTGATGGTGGTTTCTGAGGGTTAACTTTTTATGACAAGATGCAGAAAAGCAAATATCAATATCAATTGTCGTTTATGAGTTACAGCGTGTTTTGCCAAATTGTGCATTTTCGAAAAGTTGCTGTAACTTTTTTTTCTGAAAAACATTGCTCGATTTTATGGAAACATCTCCAGAGCACTTCTTCACCTAGAATTGGTGTGATGTAATTGATTTTTTTGGTAGAAGTCTTTATTTTTTTTGATTATATATCAATATTTGATTTTTTTTGGGACAACCTGCATATTTCGAACTAGCTTTTTTCATTCAGAAAAAAGGTAATTTTATAGCACCAAATTGTATATAAGTATTATTCATATAGATTTCTCGAAAAAGATAAAGGTTAGATGGATCTGAACTGTTTTTCGTAAAAAAATCTCTATCTGTTTTAGTTTTCCATATAAAAGGGAAATGGACTTCTTAAACGGACCATCTGTATTGAACTAAGAAAATAAGATTCATTGTTGATTTCTGCTATAGACTAAGACCATTGATTAATATTCAAGTTAATCAGCACGTATTTTCTTGAAACTTCTAATATATGAGTAACTAGAGTTTTACATAATTTGTCATTACACACCTGAATAATCGGTTTCCGGAGTCAAATTTAATGACGGTGGCGAGTGTAGAGGTGGAGGGTCCGAACAACTGTAAAAAAAAATTGAATTATGAAGCAGATAACAAAAGAACAAAAATCAAGATTAAAAATATAGAGGTGGGTTCATAGTAATGCTTTTGGAAATTTTGTGCTAGAAGAATGATTCAAATTCTGACGGAATCTACAGTAGTCAGCGCATAAGATTGAATTAATTTTGACTATACAGTCTTATTCGAAAATAGTGAAACAGGATACCATTTTTTCCTACATGAGAAGGAAAAAATTGCCAGTCCTCTTTCAATAGTCCAATCAATACAGGACATTAAAAGGGGTGTTTTCTTACAAAAGGTGCTGTCTTGATACCCCAGTAGTGAGAAATTAAGCGAATCCAACAAAATTTTTATCGGGAAAACTTTTGGGGGCCTAAAAATCTCGACATTTTTAGACGTTTTTCAGTTTTTTGCTCATATCTCATTAGAGTAGCCTCGCACAGAAAAAATTATTCCCTATTAAATTCAAGTGCATTCAATTCTGCGTCGAATAACATATTGGACAAATGGTTCAGCCGTTAAGGAGAAATCGCTCGTCGAAAAACGGAAGTTTTTTCAACATTTTTCGAAAAATCCATTTTTGGCAATTTGAGGACCAGTAACTCCAAAACGGTCACTCCAATCGAAAAAAGTCATTTGATGTAAGTAGTACAGCATGAAATTCTGCGTTCAGCAAGCAGGAATTAAAAATTAGCCTATAATCAAGGTGCATACTGACAACTTTTTCGTTTCCCTCAGAAAAGTCAATAGACTAGGGGAAACGATAAAAATGTCTGTATTTACCTTAATTTAATTCCTGGTGCTATCTGAACGTAGAATTTCATGCTCTACTATTTTCATTCTATGACTTTTTCCGATTGGATTGATCGTTTTGGAGTTACAACTCTTAAAAATGCCAAAAATGGATTTTTCGGAAAATTTTGAAAAAATTTCCGTTTTACAACAAGCGATTGCTCCTGAACGCCTGAACCGATTTCGATGTTTCGTATGTCATTTGACGCAACATCTAATGCGCTTCAATTCAGGAGAACATAATTTTTTCTATGCGAGGCTTCCTCAATGAGATATAAGCGAAAAACTTAAAAAAGTCCAAAAATTTCGAGGTTTTTAGGCCAACAAAAATTTTCCCGATGAAAATTTTGTTGGATTCGCTTAGTTTCCCAGTATTGGGATGCCAAGACACCAATTAAATCTTAGAAACTTAACATCCGACCCTTTGTGTTCACCAAAGTCTAGATTGACTGGACTACAAATTCACTTAGCTGAATATACATTTCGCGTATACGTGTTCTAGGCATTTTAATAACAACTAAATATTTTTTTTTGAAACATAGATGAATTCAAAATAGTAATCATCGAAATGAATACCATTTTCAATTCCCAGGCTCAGAGATCTTTTATCATGAGGTTGGAGAAATGATATAAGATTTTGCCACTGAGATGAGAGATATACCGGTTTCGGCCTTGTTGGGCCTCATCAGTATCCCGTACATCTCAGGACAAAATCCTCATAAAAAACTTCAGAATTTGAAGCAATTGGTTGTGAAGTAATGAGTAAAATATTACAAAGTACTAAGGTGGTGACATCCAATTGCGTCAAAATGTAGTTTCACATCTCCAATCAAATGCAAAAAAAGAAATCTGTACTTCCTCTTTCACTGAATGAGATTTCAGCAGTGGCTCTATTCAGGGCCCGCTTGCTAGTTTCTCAAAGTGATGGAAACGCCCAATTCTTTTTGTGACTGTGAAGCCAGATGTTTTTAAGAAAAAGAAAATTTTTTGCCTTTACGAAGGCTAAAAGATCTCTGAGCCTGGGAATTGAAAATGGTATTCATTTCGATGATTACTATTTTGAATTCATCTATGTTTCAAAAATGTTCTCGATGTGCCTTCGTAAAGGCAAAGAATTTTCTTTTTCTTAAAAACTAAATAATCATCGACTTTAGATCTCCTCGAACAGCTGGTTTGTTGTAAAATAAAAAAAATGCAGAAAAAACACTACAATATTTAAGTAACAAAAAATGTTTCATTGAAAAAACCTTTACGATTTTCTTTTCCAGATTTTAATCGAATTTAATATCCTTGCTATACTATCTATGTTCTACCCAAAGGAGCACTTTCTTTGTCAGTTAGTATATAATCAATAAAAGCCAAAACCAGAACGTGAAACCAGAAGAATCCTTACACCGATGTAGTGGTCTCAGGATAAATCCCTCTTTTTCACGTGAGTTACAGCAATCAATAAGTATTTCAGCCGGTGTCGGTTGAAGCATGTAATAGTATTTTCGACCTTCTTGCGGTCATCGTAATCCAATTTGGCTACCACGCAAGAAAATGATGACGGCAGCAAAGGTATACTTTTACCACACACTCGGGGTTCTTTTCTTGACAGAATTTGCGGCAATATTCATACACGCCGAATTTGCTCTACTTTCGAAGTCACGCAATCATTATATTCAAGTAAAAGGTTCTCGCGCAATTTGTAACAACGTAGGAAATTGAATTGAATCCAATTTGACTTTCTTCCTACTTATTATGATACTTCAATGAAAAAAAAAAAACACATGGTAATCATATTATACAGGGTGTCCCACCGGAGTGACCATTAGATGTTTATGAATAAATAATAATTTAATCAATTTCAAATTTTGTGTGAAGGTATAAGCCAAGTAGGCCTTCATTTGTGAAATACACTGCACAAAAAAATTAACGCACATTCTGAAAATCTCAATTTTAATGAAAGTTAACTCTACATTGACTTTATAACTTGTTTTTTATGTTCTCTCGGGAGGGTTTTGAACGAAACAAGACACATTGAATGGAAGAAAAATCACTAGAATTGATCGAGAACAACTGATTTTAGAATGGAGCCAATACATTCAAAATCTGATAATATCATCTTTTTTTTATTCCTGCTAGGAAAAAACATCTGTACTGAAGAAAAACGTTGAAAGTGGATAACATATGCATGCATAATTCTGATAAAAATAATTATCATTGAGAACACATTCAGTTGTAGAATAAATTTGAGATTTCCATAATGTGCGTTAATTTTTTTTGCGCAGTGTAATTGCGCTACACATGTGTGAGTTGTGTCGTTCTAATTTTTTTGCGCAGTGTATTTTCAAATATCAATGACTTCCGCCTTCACCGGAAATGGTATCAACTTTCTTATTTCATATGGAACACCCTGTATTTTATGATTTTTTCGGATAGATCTTCGAATGCCACATTCATTTCTTGGGTTGCGGATTTCCTTATTTATTCTGGGACAGAATTCTACCTCTACATCGCACGATACATTCTTAAGTTGGAACAAACCTGGAATATTCTGAATAAAGTCAAAAAAATCCTTATGAAAGGCGAACATAGATTCATAAGAATCAAGGAATCAAATATTATTTGATTCCTCACATATATTATATTATGCTCGTAGCTAACAGATATTTCTGAGTATCTCGAAAATGCTATATTTTAGTTATAGGGAACCGTTAAAAGACTCCACTTATTTTTTCCTCACAAATGGATATGTGAGTGAAAAAATACGGTTTCCATTTGAAAAAATCGAATTCTTGGCTTTTTTTTAATTCCAACTTTGACACTCCCATAATTAACGCGATCACATTTCGAATTTTAATCTTCTTAGGAAAAAAATTTATAAATATCATTGATTGTGTGTTATTTGTAGAAGTGAATAATTTAAATCATATGATACACTGAAAATATGAATTTTAGACCATTGGTGTTATTTCCACACCTTCATTTCTTCTCAACGTAGTTTCCATTATGACTATAAAAAGAATGCGGATCTAATTTGAAAAAAATTAGTATTGCTGTAATGAATTCATTACATTGTTTTCAGTTATATTTCTCGTTTTGTGATTGTCAATACTGATCTCCGATCCTATCAATTTTACAAATCAAATCAATCCAAATTCCGTAATCTGTCAAATTTCGTAAGTAACCCCACTTTTCCGAATATATCACATTCATTTTATGATCATCCCCCAAAGCCTTTTTCGAGTTCTTCACCATTTTTCGAAAAAAAAAAATACAAATTGAGGCTTGTAAAACAATGAGGATTCCACGAAGACGCAACGCATTACCTCAGATCTGTTTTTTGAAATGGGTTACCGAAAACATATTCGATATCACTCTGTAGTTTTGATATATTGGAAGGTAAAATGAGAGTCTATAAGCTGGAATTCGAAAAAAGCCAAAAATTCGGTTTTGTCAAATGGAAACAGTATGTATTTCGCTCGCATATGAATTTGTAAGGAAAAAACAAGTGGAGCCTTTCCAAGGTTCCCTATATCTGAATAAAATTTACCATTTTCGAGATATTCAGGAATAATGTGGGGTATTAAATATGTTCGCCTTTTCATAAGAATGTCTGTGACTATTCAAATATTTTTTAATTCGTCTGTTGTTGAAATTTCTCAAAAATTAGTTCATTGTTCGGAGTAAACGACCACCAGTTTCTTACTGCTCCAAAATCACCCTGTTCCGTGGAAAATAGACACTCTAGCGACTTACGGCGTTCAGCAATTTATGTTTCCCGAAAAAGGATATGACATGTTTATTACTTTTCTTCTATCCCTTTTAATTCAAGGGATGAAGTACTATATCATCTAAATCCGACCACCCTGTACACACATTTGAAGCGACCATAACTTGAAAGCATCAAAGTATTCAAGAATGGGGTTAAAATTGTTTTCTTCAACTATTCCAAAGGTCGAAAATAATAAAACGACATAAACTGGTGGCAATAAGAGTCGAGTCGACACGCAACGTCTAAAAACAGTATTCGGAGAAATTCGGCCAATAAACCCATCACGAATGACATTGTGATTGTTCTCACAATTCAGAAAGTAAAGGTGTAATTTGTGTCGAAATGACTTTCGTGGGAATCGAACTGAACCCGTTCGTTTCCCGAATTCGGGTAGGTTTCACAGTTAGTTTTGTGACGAATTGTTGAAGACTGTTATTTACGGCGTGATTCATCAGGCCAAAAAATACCTTTCCTTGGCAATTATACCGCGAAAATTAACAAGATTATCCAAAATTTAACATGTAGAAAAATTGTTAGGTTCCGTCTTTTTGTAGATGATGATAGTAGTAATTTCGAAACTTTGAACAATGGTCTTCCACAAGGTTCAGTTTCAGCTCCTTTCAAACCGTAAATCTCCACCTATTCAATATGAACGATCAAATGTACAAAATCAAGAAAGGGTGCCAGCTTTGATGGAATTTATCCACAATGCATAAAAAATTTGGAAAAAAAGCCCTGACTTGGTTATTATATTTTCATAATGATATATTGAATTCAAGCAATTTTCCGACCGAATTTCGGAAAGCTGAAGTAGTAGCAATTTTGAAACGTGGAAAAATTCTTCTGATCCGAGTAGTTACTGTCCTATTAGTTTATTTAGAATTCAATCAACTGTAGAAGAATCGTTACAAAATTATCAGGGGGGTTTCAGGAAGAATAGGAATTGTTGTGATCAGATTCTAAGTCTTACCACATTTATTGAATCAGGGTTCAAATAAAAACAGAGACAGCGTTTGTTGAATTATCCGCAGCATACGATACAGTATGGAAAGATGGATTAATTCATAAACTTTAAAATCATTCAAAATGTGGAAATATGGACTATTAAAAAATATGCTATCCGACAGGGGCGGCCTTACCCCATTGCGAGGCCTGGGCGGGAGGTTTTCGCGAGGCCCTTTTTCCTTCGTGAATCCAGTTTCACCAAGCGGTGTCAGTGATAAGGCAGTGGATTTATTTCAAGAATAACGATTTTGGAAACCCCTTTTTTCACCAAGCATATTGGCTCCGTTATCATATCCTTGACCTCTGCATTTTTGCAATGATATAACCAACTGCTCTAATTCTTTTATTATGTCAAAATTATTATCAGTCAAACTCTCAGCTGTGGTTTTTTTACGGCTAAAATAACAATGAAATGATTTATTTTTATGATCCAGATGAACCGAATAAAAAGTTCCATGGGAAATGTCACGATCTTGTATGTATATTTCTAATGAAAACAGTGGTTTCTTATAATATTTGTATCGAAAATTTCTCTGCAAAATCCACCATATTTGACATTTTCTGAGATTGCCCGAGTGATAGAGGAGTCACTAATGGTCAGTTTGATTGAGGGCGTCAAGTTCAAGTTGTATCAATCGCTTATGAAGCTCGGAACAGTTCGGGGTAGTGTTGTGCAACTTGGATACTTTTGAGTATCCTATACTGAAGTATTATGTATTAGATAAATTCATTGGATAGTTAGTATCCAAATTGAATAAATTTCTTAATTCAATAACAAGAAAAAATTCCGAATTTATTCGAAAAATTTGAATATGACCTCTAAATGTGAATGAAGAACGAAAAACAATGGAAGTGTTTCATAATAAAAAAAATAGATTATAACGAATCTGAACCCAGTTAGTCCAGTAAACGAAGTTCTGAAATCACTTTTTTGCGGGCGGAGCTGCATTTTTGATATAAAGATTGTCACTAAAGAAGGAACTCATGGTGAAAAATGCAGGTTCCCAAATTTTCAGGAACCTTAGAAAATTATTGAAAATTAAATAAAAACTAAAAGGTTAATCGAAAAAAGTTTCAAGCAAAAGTTGTAGAGCGGAAAATTCTAATACAAATTATGGCTTTTCGCATTCCCGTGGTGTTCATATAGACTAATTAGAGGTGCACTGATGTAGTGGCGTTCTCAGTTGCTAACTTCATTACGTTCGGATAGCCGAAGACGCTCCAAGAGAGTTTGTGGTTTCACCGAGGGTGTTATTATTCCCTTTTATGATGTATATGTTTATAAACTGCAGGGCGAAATGCCAGCACCCTTACTCAATGCTACAGTATTCTCATCCCTTATCACTAGATTCGAAAAAAAATAAGATTTTGCGCTCCCCCTTCCGTAGTAGTTCTCTACAATGAAATGAATTCGTGCATGAGACGATAATTGAACGAATATTTCAAAGGGACCGCCAAAGAACGGTCAACAGGGCTATAAATATTTTATGAGGTTCCAACATCTGGGATAAGTAAACATGGTTCCTACCTAAATACTTATATAATTTTTACCCTACTTGTGTTGTGTGATTCTACATTCTATTCATCCTACTGTTTATGATCTGGTGGGTTAGACATCTGGTGCCTCAATTGGACGTTCCGACAAGTCGCAATATTCAAAAAGTACATCATGTTTTTTTCAATTTCGTTTTGAATGAATGTATTGGTTAACGAACTTTTTTAGAACTCACCCTTATGTTTAAAGCTTCATAAATAATTAGAGATCTAAATCAATATCAAAATTTGCTCTGGTCTTTGCGCGCGAGGCCCCACCAAGAGCGAGGCCCCGGGCGATAGCCCCGTTCGCCACCCCCTAAAGCCGCCACTGCTATCCGACAGAAGGTTCCGTGTTTTTGTTGATAATGATAGAAGTAATTTCGAAACTTTGAACAATGGTCTTCCACAAGATTCAGTTTTAGCACCTCTCCATTTAAATTTATATTTGTGTGATATTCCAACTACTTCTTCCGAAAAATTCATTTACGCTGATGACTTTGCTCTGGCTTTCCATCATTCTAATTTGAACTTTGAAGCCATGTTTCAGACACCCTGTTTAAATTCATTCATGAGTTATACCAGAAACATTATCATCGTACTTTTGTACTTTA